>ML793596.1:47526-128513 GCA_009831015.1 Picea engelmannii
TTGCAAAGCATTTACATCTTTGAATGACCATCTTTCAATCATGGACTTCCTTGTTAACTTTGCACATCTTTTGATAACTTTTATTTTTGCAAAGAATTTACATCTTCGAATGATTGGTTCTTGTGTTACAATCATTATTTACTGCAGTGTGTAGATGGGCAGTATTACTGCCGCGATAGGGTGGTGGAAGGACTGTTGAGTCCTTCGACGACGATTTCTTTGCTTGGATGTCATGGCAGATCCCCGTGATTGAGGACTACCCATATGCAGAGATGAACTTCTCTAGAGATTATGAGATACCCGTGCCTCCTGGTGAGGAGCGAGGGGAGATGGGTAAGTCTCCACCTTTGTAGTTTTTTTGTTTGCATATGTAATTTTTATGTCTTTTTGTTATATATATCATTTTTTTTTGTATGCCAGAGTATTTGACGGGTAAACGTTTGTTGCATGCAGATGTGGGACCCGTACGACCTGTCGACTGTGCACGGAACATGCGTCGTCCACGGCCAGAAGTCGCGGCTACCGCCGCTGGGGGAGCAGCAGTAGCATGGAACCTCCCAGCCGGAGAGGCCGAGAGGGTCCTTAGACGAGTTGAGCAGAACTTAACTGCACTCACTCGCACAGTCCCGATGGCCGAGATAGAGGACCTACCGCTATCCATGCAGCCTCATGTTGTGGGGGCACCTCGGACGTGGGTCCGATTGTTTAGGCGATTAGCCCATGCTATGGATGATTATAACAGGGCCCATAGGCCCTGAACAGACTTTAGACTTTTTATGTGCCACGAGCACCTACTTGTATATATTTTTTGAGGGCATAAGCCCGGTGACTCGTTACTATTCCCATTTTTGAGTCACTTGCATCCATCTATGTACTCTGGGTATTTTATGATGTTTATATATGGTTTTTATCTTTTTGTGTCTTATGGATTATGTGTGCAAAAACGTATTTACATGTTTATGTCCATGTTCTTTTTATATGTGGGAAAGATGCCAATCTAAAATTTGATTAGCTAGAGTATCTGTAATTTGGTTTAATCTCCTAGGAACATGAAAATATGTAATATACTCAAAGTTTCGTTCTAAGAGACGTACCCTAAGGAATCGTCGATGTAAAGTTGGATCATGAACCCGGTATACTCTGTTTAGCTGCGACACAACCAGTTGAGCGTCGAGATAGACCTAGAGATGAGAGATACCCAATGACAAGGCGTCACGAAGCAACTCAGTAATTGCACTATACTCGATGACATTATTTGTGGTATCACCTAAGCATATATCTCCGGAAGATAACAACTGACCCTGAGGTGTAAAGATTACCCAAGCTGTGGAAGCAAGCCTCTGTGTGTGTCGACTAGCACCGTCCGCATACCCAACGAACACCTCGGACTCACTTGACATCTGCCATATTGACGAAAGATAACATCAATGACACGTCCATAACACTTTAAAAGAATCTTAAAAAGTAATAGTACAAATACTATACATATGTTACAAAAAGTTACCCACAGTGAGTTGTCTACGAGTAATACTTCTTGAGGTAGAGCCCATTTCTAGGCTCTGCCAAAGCATTCCCTTCAACATCAACCAAATGATAAGCGCCCTTTTTTAATACCTCTTTTATAATGAAGGGTCCGAACCACATGGGTTTAAACTTTCCTACCCCCAGGGGATCCTTGTCTTGGTCATAGACCAGGACAAGGTCGCTTTCAGAGAGAATCCGAGGACGAACGAACCTATCATATTGACACTTGACCTTATGTTTATGAGCCTCGTTGGCCAGGGCCGCATCGCGACGCTGCTCATCAAGCTGCTCAAGGTGTACTAACCGTTCTTCAAGTGGAGAAGTGTCTGGCACTAACTGTACTGCCAATTTGAGAGATGGTATTTGACATTCGATGGGCAAGACTGCCTCCAGCCCATAAACGAGTTGAAAAGGTGAGAAACCAGTTGCAGTCTTAACGGATGTTCGGTAAGCCCATAATGTCGAGTATAACATCAAATGCCAATTTGACTTGGCTGAGTTGATAGTTCGTTGTAGAATAGTCTTAAGAGTTTTGTTTACAGCTTCCACCTGCCCATTGGCTTGGGGGCAGTAAGGTGATGAATGTTCCTGCTGTAACCCAAGCTTTGATGTTAATTCGGTCATCATTTGGTTATGAAAGTGACTGCCATGGTCAGTGACAATCTCTCTCGGGACGCTGAACCTTTCTATGATCTGGTTGAATAAGAAGAGAGCTGCAGTCTCTCCATCATCTTTAAACGTTGGCATAACATCGACCCACTTAGTGAAGTAGTCAACTGCTATGATGATATAGCAGTGCCCCCTTGCTGACAGGGGGTTGCATGTAGTGTAATCAATCCCCCACTTAGTGAAGGGACCAACTGTGATGACAGGAAACATAGGAGCAGGATGTGCCCTCATCTTCCAAGAGAAGACTTGGCACGGATGACACTTCTTGACCGATTCGATACAATCTTTGATAAGTGTCGGTCAGAAGTAACCTGCTCATAGAATATTTTGGGCTGTTGCCAACCCAGATAAATGACCGCCACAAGCTCCAGTATGGCAATCATTGAGCACTATGATGGCCTCCTCATGAGTGAGACATCGACGCAAGATGCAGTCTACACCTCTCCGATACAACGTATCATCGAGTATGAGATAATTCTTAGCTTGATGGCATATCCGTCGGTGCTCGTCACGAGAAGCAGAGGTGGGGCACTTCAAAGTCTAGAGATAGATAAGTATATCTCCGTACCAGAGGTCTAAAGATGCAATCAAAAACATATCCCCCCGGATAGGTGATTCCTCAGGCACAACGTCACCTGACTCAACCGGAAGTTTCGAAATAAGCTCTGCGAAGACCAATGACTTCTTGGATTTCGCTGAAATGAAGTCTAAGTCAAATTCTTGGAGGGTGACTATCCGTCTACCGATTTTTCTGCCTATAACTCATCGTGTCAACATGTATTGGAATGGATTCACGACAACAATGACGGTGGTCTTGCGAAACAGAACATAGTGACGAAACCGTTGAACAACATGAACTGCTGCCAACGCAAGTTTTTCGATATGAGAATAATTGAGTTCTGGTCCTACGAGACCTCGGCTCAGGTAATAGATCACGTATTCCGAAAATGAATCGTCTTCCTGAACTAAAACAATGCCTATGGTTGACTCCGCGACAGCCAGATATAATAAGAAATCTTTGTTATAGTTAGGTGGTCGTAGCAGAGGTGCAGTTGTGAGGGCATGTTTTAATGCGTCGAAAGAGCAATGAGTGGCCTCGTCCCAGAAAAAATGAACATCTTTCTTTAGTAAATGCATAAAGCCCTTGGTGATTTTGGCATAGTTGGCGATGAAGCGTCATAAGAATTTGCCTTGCCTTGTAGACTCTGAAGTTGTAAGATTGTGCGTGGGGCGGGGGGCAACTGGATTATTGCCTCCACCTTAAGAGGATCGACCATGATCCCTGTTGTTGATACAATGAAACCTAACAAATGTCCTGACGTTACATAGAAGCTGCACTTGTTTGGATTCAAGCGAATCCTGAAGTAGCGACAACATTCGAAGATTAGTCTAAGGTGCGTAGGATGATCCATTCGCTTGCGAGAGCGTGATGCTAAACCATCTAGATAGGCCTCGACTATATGCTTGAGGTCATGAAACGCAAAAGACATGGCCCGCTGGAATGTGGCTCCAACATTTTTAAGGCCAAAAGGCATCTTACGATATACGAATGTACCCCATGGACAAATAAATGTCGTTTTATGTTGGTCTTTAGGTTTGATTTGGATTTGATTATATCCCGAAAATCCATCCATGAACGAAAAGTCTTCACAACCGGCACATTCATCAATGATCTGGTCAATGAATGGTGTTGGAAAATTATCTTTGGGACATGCCTTATTCAAATCACAGAAATCGGTACATAAACGAATCGTGCCTTGTTTTTTATTGACCGGCACGGGGTTTGACACCCATTGAGTTAAATGAATAGGATAAATGAAACCTGCCTTTAGCAATTTCTCAACCTCAATATTGATGGCTGTTGCTTTCTTAGGATTGACTTTACAAAGTTTTTGTCGAACAGGCTTGGCATCAGGATACGTTGTGATTTCATGTTCAACTATTTTCGGATCGATACCTGGCATTTCCTCATAAGACCAAGCAAAAACGTCGCGGAATTCTTTGAAAAGATCCGTGTAAATTTGAATTTATTTGAGGGAGCAATCCGCTCCGACGAAGAAATTCTCCACGACACTAGGGGTTCGGGAGAAGTTGATGGGTATAGTTTCAGCGATAGTCACCATATTACCCTCAGCATAAATTTCCTATGTAGCTAAGAGATTAATAGGACATCGTTGATCTCCCGTCATGGTAAAGGTGAATTCTCCTACTTCGATTCGACTTAACTCTGGGAGGAAATATGATCTATGATGAAGATCTTCCCAAGGTTTGTCCGGACTAGTCATTGCTTCGATTACTGCTTCGTCAGAAGGCAAGACTAAGTCTAACGAATCGACGTTAGCGAGAGAACCCTGAGCCCAAATAGGCTCTAGAACTGGATCTAACTCTTGCGCAGGAGTCAGATTAGGGTTAGCTGAAGCTTGATGGACTAAAGAGTACGCTACCTCAGCGGTAGACAAGGGCATGGACATGCCCGGGTACCCTGTCTCATCCATTGTGGCTGATGGGGAAGGAAGAATCCAAGGATCCTCAAAGTAAGTCGTGCGGAACGATGAAACTTGAAAAATATCAACCTTGTGGTGATTAGATATAAATTTGACATCATCATGAGGAGGTGGGTAATCGAAGGTACCCATCAAAGACGGGCACAAACCAACTCCTACATTAACGACACCTGGTTGAGGATTATCAATCATGGGGACCGTGGATGCCCCCAAAGCTGGGTCAGGCCTGGAGAAAGACAGTTGGTCGATGGTCACTATTCAACCCTCGTGTGGGAACAACAAGACTTGGAAAACTGTAGCAACCATAGCTTCCATAGCATAAGTCCAACTCCGTCCTAACAAGAGGTTATAGTCAAGGGGAGAATCGACTACCTCTACTTCGACACACACGGTTTTCCCTCCTAACTGCATAGGGAAAGAAGGAATGATGCCATGTGGTTCGAAAGAACGACCACCGAAAGCAGTGAGGAGAGTAGGTGATGGAGACAAAGCGGGCTGGCCAATGGACTTCCAACATGCTAACGATATAACGCATGTCGAGGCGCCCTCGTCGACCACCGTGCAGAAGATATTCCGTGTAAAAGTTTTCATGGGATGAGCCACTACTATCTGAAACGCTACGTGGTAAGGCAGACGAGGTTTTAAGTCGGTTGTATCTAACATGATGGTACCCAGATTACAAGTCTTAGTAGAGCCCAAGGTGGTTAACAAGGCTTTCCTCTGAGCAAGGAAGCTTTGGAGGACCTCCAAAGCAGACATCGCACAAGGGGTTTGTGATAAATCCTCCACCACAGAGTAATTCTAGGCAGCCCTTGCGTTTGGGTTGTGAGAAGCTTTCTTAAATGCACCTTTTGGAATGTGTGTCATTGTTTCTCCCAACATCTTCTTGATCTGTAGAGGAAGAGATGGGAGGTCAGCTTTTTTACCCTTCTCAGAAGCGCTTGGTTTACTATAGTCGTGCGCTCTAGTCGTTATGAAAGAATCACCCCTAACCATATATACGTTCACGGATGAGGGATTGTTTGGAGGAGGGCAGGTTTCTTGGCTGCTCCCTTCTGTGCTTATAGAGGCTTGAGTTAAATTTTTCCCATGTTGAAAGGGATTAGTCAACACTGCCTGCTGTTGCTGTGTGACAAACTTTTGGGCCTCTGCAAGTCGAGGACAAATATGGGTCGGGTGGTCTTCCGCACACAAGTTGCACAGATACCTTGCCTTTCATTTTTCCGTGGTGTCCCCGCCAATAGTATCAGTGGGTTTTTTATCCCCCTTACCCTTCTTTCATTGTTTTTCCTTCCCTTCAGGCTGTTGGGTGGCCTTTAGGTTAGTCGACTGCATGGAGTGTACGTCCGACGTTTGGGTAGGGGGAGCAGCCAAAGCAGTAGTTTGGCTGGGCGCTGTGTGTTGTATAGATAACTTCTGCAATTGTTTTGCCAATTGCTCAGCGGGCTTAGTTTGTGTTGAACCAACGATACCATCGGCATGTGGTCCATCTCTCTGTCTAGTTTTATCTAGTATCGAACGTGGCGCATCTAGCAAGATGTTGTATAATAAATCAGACTGAGAATAGATGAGCTCAAACTGTTGAGCCCTCATGATGGCATATTCTTCGGAGAAAACTCCGGAAGTCGCGACGTCTTTGGATAACTGTGGGACCAAAGACTTAAGGAAACACTCAAGAAGGAATGCTGGTGGGACTGGTACTTTGATTAGACTCTTCCAGCGTCTCCACTCTCGAATATGATCAGAGATATGGTCCGCGGTTGTCTGTTTGAAATTGGCGAGCAGCTCTGTGCCAGCGTCGTATCTCACAGGTAACTGGAAATGGTTAAGGAAGGCCATCGCCAGTTCGCCAAAAGAAGAGTATCTGGAGCGATTGAGCTCGATGTACCATTTCTCGACACTCCCGATAAGAGTGCGTTGAAACAATCACAACTGTACAGAGTCATCTTTCAATGAGTTAGATGAACACCAAAGATGAAAGGTAGTCACATGATCACCTGGATCTTCATTAGGATTGGCCTCGAACTTTGGAATGTCCGAAGGCAACTTCGCTGGCATAGGAGGCCAACGTGGATCATGACAAATAGGATTGTTTAAAAACCGTGTCAAATTGGGCAAGTGTAAAGTTGCCAGGAATGGTAGTTTGGGTTGCTTCTGATAACCTGGGAAAAAGGGTCCTGGAGTTTGACTGGAACCAGGTTGCCAGGAAAAGTTCGGCTGCTGGCCCAGGTTCTGGTAGAAACCATGGCCCTGACCAACGTAAGGATTTTGCATCTGTGGAGACATCATCGGATGATTTCCCATAAAGGACATAGGGTGTTGGGCATGCATCGTGTTCGAAGGACTTTGGGAAGGATTACCCCATTCCGGTCCTGATGGGAGAGGCATAGTAGTCTGTCTAGGGTTCCATTGACTATGGAAAGAATTACCCCAGAATGACATTCCAGAGGAAGGAACAGATCCTTGTCCTGAGTTCCAAGGTCCTGCTATAGGTGCCCCCTGCGCAGGAATAGTACCCTGCGTAGGTGTAGATTGTCCAAAAATGGGATTGCCCCCAGACAAGAAAGCAGTGGATGCGAAAGTGTTGTTACCAAACGTCCCGTTCCAAGAGAACAGTGTCGAACCTACCAGCATACTGTGCGCAGGTGTTCCTTGACTCCCTGCTCCAAATAAACTAGCGTGTGTAGGCTGCCCGACGGATTGCTGATGCGGACCATCGAGCGAAGGGGACGAAGGAGGGATATGACCTTCTGCATAAGGAAATTTGTTAAAAGGGACAGGAGTGCCCCCAAGTTGACCTTGCAGAGGAGCATTAGAGCTCCCTGCCCCCAGACCCAAAGTCTGTAAAGTGGAGTAGGTTAGTGCAGGACTTGTACCCGAACTAGGCATACCGTATGAGAATGGAGGGCCTGTCACACTAGGTGTGAAGGGGGTTGTGGCCGCCGCCATAGACGGGTTCGGTCCACTGTGCGACGTAGTTGCAACCGAGACCATGGTGGCTCAGGCCGACGACAGTAAGTTAGGAGATGATTCTCCTATGGTAGCAGCTGTGGTGGGAATTGAAGAATTCCCAATAGAAGTAACAACGTTTGTTTCCAGTGTGAGGCACTGTCTAGCGTTCGTTAAATTGGATTTGTACAATAAACGGTGGCCAACTATCAGTGGTTGGGGTTTCAAATGAGCCAAGAGCAGTGGTTGATTCCTCCGGGAGTTGTTCGGGCACAAAGGTTTGTAACCCAGTTGCTTCAAAAGACCCTTGTTGGTCTAGCTTCCGCCTCAATTGTGGCGGGGGTGGCTCCAGTGTAACCAGCGACAGGCCAAGAAGCCTTCATGACCAGCGGAGCTCGGGATCCTCCACTGTGTGAGAATATCCAAGAAACACTAAGGTATTCTAAACGTTCAAAAGTAACACACACTAGAAAGAATCCCCTAAGAGATAAGACAAGCAATCACTAAACTATTTGGAAGAACAGTTACAACAACGAACACTAGAGCAACTTACCGGTGCAAGTGAAACTCGAACACGGAAGCACCCTCTGGGTATACTTTGCAAAGCGTGGCCCAATGTCTATCCTAGGTACCACGGTATACCCCCGTAGTCACCTGTGTAGGTCCCTAAAAGATTGGCAACTAGGTTGCCAGCACGCGAACAGTCACCAGGCGGGTACAGTCAAAAGTCGGGTAGACCACAATGAGCAGGGTATCAAGCCCAAAACCTGTCAAGGGTATCGAGAGCAAATGGTCTGGAAGACAACTGAGGACCTTGAATGGATTCGAGACCCACAAAGCCCCATGGCAAATGCAAACGACAGAATCCCAAAACAAGCCCTCGATATGTGTTCTCCACTATGATTGGTCCGGCTTTGGAGGGGTTATCTCCGCTACCTTTCCGCACGCGACCTCGTGTTTATCTGCTGTGTTATAGGGGGGTCCCGGATAACTTCCATGAAACTGGACTTAGACACTCCCTATCTTAGACTCTAATGTTTGGTTTTGAGTGGCCTTGAAGAGTTTCCTCTCCAACCTAATTCAAGGCCCTAATCCTGAACTAGTTTGTGAACCCTACAAACATAAAAGTCTAGTAGATTTTAAAATTAGTGTTGATTTTATGGATTTTTCTTACGTCAAGGGGTATGATGGTGAAACTGATGATGTGTAAAGACGAAAGCACAAATGAATGAAAAAAGATGGAAACAAAAGACTTTTACTAAATGCAAAATCTCAACAACTTTTCACAAAGAAAGATTTTTTTTTTTTCTAAGATTTTATACAGCAAACTTAAAGAAATTTCACTCGACTACGAGCTACTTATGACGTAAGTAAACTGCAAAACTTACGAAACAAAAGACTTTTCCCTAGCTAACAATGCAGAAACACACCTTTCAACCAAAGAAGGAAATGAAAAGAGATTTTTTTATTTTATTTAAGTGCTAGTAAAGCAACAAAGGGAAAATATCGACAAACAAAAAACCAAGAAAAACAAATTCTAGCTTAAAGCGCAGATCGCAAAGAATCAGAATAAAGAATCACGCAATGGAAAAAACAAAGACTCTCATGCTTGTCTAAAAACCAAAAATAAAAAAAAATAAAAAAAAAATAAAAAAAAAAATAAAAATTATTTTCTGTCAACTATTAACTGAGAAAAAGCAGGCTAAGGGTAAGATAACCTAACCTACTGACTGTTCAAACCTAGACTCAGACACCTGAGAGGAATACTTCTTATCAAAGGAGGGGATGACTGCCCCACCTTGAACAAAAAGTAGCCAGGCCAAGCACGTGACTGTCACTAAAACAGCACACGTGCAAACGCGTGCTGAGCAGAGACAACAAGCGTGTACCCATGGTTTGACCTTGTACAGGCCGCGTGTATATCTAAATTCTAAGGGAAAAAATGACAACATGCAGTCCAGACCAGGAAGAGGCCTCTGGTATTGATAACCAAGGTCCCTTGAAGGCTTGGAGGCTCTTTCTAATAGAAAAGACAAATAATGCAAGGAATAATAAGGCGAAAAAAGGGGATCTGAGATAGAACTGTGAACCAACAAGACTCAGACAAGATTCCAGAAAACCCCCTGAGAATGTGTAATTCTGACAGGGAAGAGGAGGACTGCCTCTAAGGTTATCTGAGCTCCTACACGCTACTGCTATCTCTACAGCTAGCGTTCACACGCGGGTTGTAAGAGGATAGGGCATGGGTACACGCGTGCAGGCCTTCTGCAGGCCGCGTGTACCTCTGTGTGTCCCAAAAACTACAGTCAAGAAAAAGTCAGGGAAAACTGGTATGGAAAACCAGGCTCCCTGCTAGCTCAGACCTTACAGAAAAAGACAGGCAAAGAAAAACAGAAAACCTAATCCTTAAACTACCCAAAAACTTAAATAAATCCAAGAACCCTAAAGAGTATTCTCCCCAGCGGAGTCGCCAATTTTTTTGTTGGGAAAAACACCCTACGGACTAGCAAACTAGGGTCAGACTTGCATGCAGATTTTGACCGAAAAGAAACTACTTTTTTACCTACAACCCAAGATTTAAACCCCTCTTTCACAGTAAATGCATGGAAAAGGACCACCAACCTTATTACCGACGTTTGATGTAGATCCTCCGTTGCCCTTTGATCACTTGCTTGCGCTGCTCCTTCCACAGATGACCTGCACTCAAGAAAAATAACAACTATGCATGCATGCTACTTCTATACTCAAGGGTTAGAAATCAAGCATAAATTAACCAAACCATAGACAATTCATGCATTGGGACGGGAAAAGTATTCTTTTATTACTGAAAGTGAATCAACTTACAAAAAGCTGAGACCGACCACCGCTCCTTGAACCTGATCCTGGGCTCCTCTTCTTCTGTCCTTCAACTGCTTTGCGTTAAATCTCCTTTGGCATGAGGAAAGGCTAAAGGGTTGGGACAATGGATTACGTAAATGGGCAGAGTTTCTTCGCTATATTTTTTCCTCTTCCAAATGGTACCGCTACCCCTTCTTTTATAGGCTAGAAGGAGCTAGGGTTTTGGACGAACCCTCGGCCATGCATGGCCGGGAGTTTCAGTTAACTGACCCATAGCTTTTTTTTTTGTCGGCAACTTTCCTTTTATCGTGCTTTGTTAGGTACACGCGGGCTGTAGTGAGTCAGCCAACGTGTACACGCGTGCAGTAATGGGTTAGGGCGCGTGGGCCTTGACACAAAAGGATTTTCAAAGAGTTGTTCAGCAGAGTTTTTGGTAAAGAAGGGATATGAGTTGGCCTGATGCCAGGTAAGCATGTGTGGTGCAATTTAGGGTTATAACAAGGTGACGTCAAGCCTCCAAAGGTGATGTTTTGCCTCTCTTAGGCAAAATGTTTGGTATGTAAGGGCTAGGTCATATCAACCATGATATGTTCCAGGCCTCCAAAGATACATCTTTGTCATCCAGCATGCAAGCCCTTGACAACCAACATGTGGGCTTCAAGCCCCATGGATGCCCAAGCTAGGCTTGTTCTTCCAAAACTTCCCACCAACAAGGTCCTACAAAATAAAAGAGTATGCCCTCCAAATATATCAAGTCAAAGATATCATGACAAGTGTAAACCACGTCTAATAAGCAAGGCACCTAAACATGTGCATCAAAACTACCTCATAAAATTAACTAAATGCTTAAAACCCTATACAATTGACCGGGTTTAAGTATGGGAGGGGTGTCATAGGAGTCCTATTGGGTAAACCAAATCCCTCAAGTATGGGATTCTCCCAAGGATGACCTTTCAAGGTCATGTAATGGATGATGAGGTGGAAGGGGTTTAGACTTCATAGGTTGTTACATTTCATGACATACAAGGGCTCATATTATCTTATTCATGGGTGCCTTTGTAGAGGGTGTGCGGCACCTTAGTTTGCTATGAACTTTTTCCAAGCCCATATTCTTGCTATTCTTTGTTTATTTCATGTTTTAAAGGATGAGTTGAAGGCCATTTTTCTGGTGTGGTGTCTAGATAATGACAATTTCACTCACAAATACCTTGCGAAAATGAGAAGGTTGGCTAATGATGAGACCCCTTTTCTCTCAATTGTGTAATTGAGAGCCACTACCCTGGCTTGATGGCCAGATGATGGTAATGTCATAACGTTAGATACCCATGATCATGATAGGTCGGCTCGTGATGAGACCTCCTATCCTCCAACTAACCCGCTAAGCATTCACTATCGTTTATGCTTATGGGTCCCCCTTTTCTTACAGAGAAGCATTTCATTGATTTCTCGGGGGATCCCTGGGTGAATCATATGGAAGGTCTATATATAGGCTTTTATATTTTCATCCAACAACAATCCCTCTAGGCCTTCATCCCCTTCTTCCCATGAAATGAGGTAAATGCCCTTCTCGCGTCACTAAAGTCAAAAGACCTAGAAGAGGACAATATGATGGGAGTGAAATAAGCGGAAGGTGGTAAGTATGGTCTAGAATGGTACGATAACCCCTAGTCACAAACCTTTCCCAAAGGTTGGCCACCTATTAGGAAATCTATGACACTCACCAAGGTGAAACAAGGTCAAAGACATAATGTTCAAGCATGAGCTCTATAATAAAAAGTAGGTCAAATACAACATGCTCAAATGCCTTAAATATTAGGGTGATTACTTGCCACAAGTAACGTATGGAGAAAGACCCTTCTTCCTTCCAGAAGCTGGGTGGTGTGGAGGATGCACTGACAATGGATCAAATGTGGTGATGGAACAGTCTTATGTATGTGCAAGTGGATATTGGTGGTCATGTTATCTCTCGATACTCCATATCTACATCATGAGGGCCTCGCGACATTATCTTCTAAGTTATCCCACAAAATCGGGATAACATCTCAATCCTACTTGGGGACATGTGCTCATTGTATAGTGCATGAGAACCACATCATCTCCTGGTAGACCCGTGCTTGCTAAAACTCAGATAAAAAAATCAGAGCATCTAGGGTGGTGCTATCACCCTTTGTCCATATACATAAAAATCCAAATGAAAACTAATCTAGAAAAGAAAAGTTTAACATTTATTCAAAAACTTCTAAACTAAGCATGGAATCAATATGCAAGTAGAGAAAAATGAAAAATGAAATGCATCTAAACTAATATGAGCAATCAAGATGTAAATGCAAGGAAAACAAGATGACCTACCTACTTATCTGGGGCCTGGGGCCTGAAGAAGTCATGCGACCTGAACATAAGATTGGAGAAGAGATCCATCAACTAGTAATGGAATCTTTCTCCCATTCAAGGCTGTCAGATAGTACCTTTCTTTATTAGAATTCTTCTTGGTGATGTAAGGGCCAAGCCATGAGTTGTCATCTCTCTGGTCATACCTGGGCTTGCCCTTTCTCTTGTCCCACATGAGCGTAAGGATTCCTTCAAAATATGGATAGACCCTGATTCTTTCCCTTGGTACTTTGTAAGTTTCTATTTGTATTCATCTGTCCTTGGGAGAAGCATGTCTATGAATTCTTCCTGCGTGAAGGGTAGCTCAGATGGGTCATATTCAATAATTTGTGGAGGCACCTCATAATCGCATTCAATGACGTAATCAGGACCATTAGGATCCATCACATGCCTATCAACTCTCTCTTAACTGTATAATATCTCAAAGGTGCCATCTCCCATAGGGATGTGTGCATGGGTAAGATCCATGCTAAGGAAACCCCTAAGGGCAGTATACCAACTCCTCGATAAGAGCATACCCCAGGCATCTGGAACATCAATCACTACTATGTCCATCAGGATGTTGATATGTGGAAAATCAATTAGAAAGACCTCAACTTCCTCACATAACCCATAAACCTTGACCCTTTTATAATCAATACCGCATACATTACCATAGGGTCGGGTTGTCTTCAAACCAAGTTGTTCCATCACCTTCAATGACATAACATTTGTTGAGGCCCTGGATTTAAGCATACAATTGTTTAAGCAGAGGCCATTCATGCCTAATGAAAGATAGAAGGGAGGATTCTTCTCCCTTTGTTGATCGAGGTACATAGTGTTCAAAATGATAGGAGGGTCTTCCTTCTCGGTTGATACCTATAATATTTTCAAGATTTCCCTTTTCCTAGAAGGGATCTTGCACATCTATGTCACTGGGACCGTCATATTTAGCTTTCCAAACATGGCTGCAACATCTGTATTCAACTGAATCTCATCTGTGGGAGTTGGCTTGGGAAGAAACTCATGTACTGGAGGTGGAAGTGGTGGGGCCACCTTCTATGATGATGGAAGAGGAGTGTCAGGCTATGATGGAGGGGTTGAAGCTTTATTTCTTCTTGTGTAGGTGAAATATTCTCTCCTCCTTAATTCCTTCTCCCGATAATCTATCAACTGATTCAAGGCCCAGAGTCTCCCCTCTCTTTCCCCCCGTGTTATGGCTTCATTGATTTGTTCTTGTGTGACTTTTTACTCTTGGAAAATGCAGATCATATCCATGAAATTCATATCATCAGGGGAATCTTTATTTGTTTGGGGACAATCATCTTCTCTTTGAGGTTATTGGCATGGAAGGCACCAAGCTTCTATGTCAACCATCCCAACTGGTTTCAAAGTATTTGGGGCCTTTGCCTCTTGATGAGGCCTTGGTTTCCAACATGTGGCATATCTCTATTGTCTAGCAAACTGAGGTTTGGGAGCAAACTGATTTCTTTCTACGGTGGTCAAATGGCCCATATTTTGGTTCCACACCTAGGTAAACTGAGTACTTATCTAATCTATTTTATGATTCAAGAGGACAATTAGATAAGGAACACTGCTGTTGGAAACCTTAGTCTTTGCTTTTGCCTTGACATGAGGGTACTGAAAAGGATCTACCCTTGAATCAAGGAATTTCTCTTCAATTTCAGCACTGTACTCTTTGGCTTGTGCTAACGATGTAGGGTTATTGTCTTTTAGAATTAAGTGAAATTGCCCTTCAAAAGCATTCATATAGAGGAGACAGACTGATGAGGCTATAGGACGAAACTCTGTTGGAATCTGGTTGTACAACCTGTCAAATATAGTATTGAATTCTTTCACTATCTCATTCTCCCTTTTCTTTATTTGATTGAATTGAGCTCCAAGCATCCCATCATCTTTCTTTGTTGACCATCTACTCTTAAATAAGTTGGAAAAACCTTCATAGGACGTGAGTTGATTGTCAGGAAGGCATTTGAACCAATCAATAGCTTCTTCAGTCAATGATGAAGCGAATAAACTCATGGATATATCCTCATGTTCAATGCTTGCAATATCCATGTATCAACCCATGAGGTAAATATGATCCTTAACAATCACTACATTATTTCATAAGAACTTTGGCAACCACTTGTTTGACTCTTTTGGCATTGCATTGGGGTATTCCTGGATAGTGGACATGTTAAGGGGTTTGTAGAGGTCCTTTTCCCAAGGGTAATCCATTGGAGCAAGGGGAAGGGTACCGGGGAAAAGGGCTTTGACAATAGGAGGCTTGAGGGGAGGTCTTCTTTAGTAAACCTTAGAAGGCTTGAATCTCCTAGGGGGAAAAATCTTGGAAGAGGAAGGGTTCTAGGAAGGTGGAGTCACCAGATGAGCTTCAAGAAGAGCTCATGAAAAAGGGGAAAAGGGAACATCCCTTGAGTGGAGTTGCCAAGAAATCTAGGGGAGAGTCTATTGGAAAGCCTTCTAGAGCGTCGTTAGGTTTTGGAAGAGGATTCAAAATCCTCCATGACAATGGGGCCAAAATGTTATCGCACAAGTTGTAGGTTGGGAAAATCTCAACCCAACCACCAATTGGTGACAACTTAGAGAGCACCTACCACTGTCACTTTAAGCAAGTGTTCACGTCACTTTAGAGGTGAGGTAGTCAACTCAAGGGGGGAATATCGATGACCCTAGGGGGAATTGAGATGGAAAATGAGATGTATGGATGGATGCCCCTAAAGGTTAATTCTAATTGGTAGAGGGAACTTGGAAATGAGTCTTTGGAAAGGTTTATGGTTTCCAATGCTTTGAGTGATCTGTTGAGAGAAGAATACTTGCCCGAGACACAATGAAAACCAAGTATAGAATGGAATATGTTAGGTGGACAAGCAATTTAAGATTTTTGTCCCTAATTGCAGCAATGAACAATGATATATATCAACATATAAAATATAATAAAAGTTTCAAAATAAGTGTAAAAGTCTAATTGAATAAGCAAAAGACAAGCTAGTAAAGACTAGTTAACTCAACAATGATAGAGCAAAAATTTAGCACAAAAGCAAGGTTGTCACAAAAATCTTATTGTAGTGATATTTATCAATCTTATGGCTGTAGCAAACCAAGCCCTATAACAGAAAATTCAACCAATGAAAATTACTTTAAACTAGCTCAAAAAGTGCGCTAGGGTTAGTAGTTTGTTAGGAAAAAGTTATGGCCAATTCCTAGGGTTAGTTTAGGAGTTATCTAGGGTTAAAGGGTTAGATTTATGCAGCCCTAATGGCTGTAGGTTATTTTTGTAACATAAACAAGTTATAGTGGGTGAAAGAGGATGCCTAAATGAGGCAAGATAGCCTAGGGCTCAAAGAACAATGTCCAACTAAGAGAACTTCAAAACATCAACTTTTCACGTTTACCAATGCAACATTTTATTTCTCCAATGCAACGACTAGTGCCTTGTATTATGGGTTAGTGGGGTCAAAATAAAATAGCTAAAGATACTACTTCCTTGGGGGTATAAATTCTCTTATTCCCCAACGCAAGCAACCTAGATAGGGTTTAAAACTAAGGGGTGTACATCTGTATACTTCCTTAGCAAACCCTTGCAAAAAAATAATTCTATGCTTAAAATTATGGTGGAGCTAAAGTAGGGGTGTATGCACTTTCACTCCCTACCTAGCCTTAGCAAAATCAACCTTGAGCTTGAATTACAAACGATAGCAACAAGTAAAGGACTTACCAATCCAAATAACAACAAGATAAACCATAACATGCCAAGATAACCACCACAATAGCTAGAAAATGACCTCCAAGAGCTAGGGCATCATCATCATCAAATCCATAACTAAAGAAACACCATACCATAGCACAATATAACAAAAATCCTCAAGGGTAGCAAAAATTTCAGTCCTTAGCTCTTCACAATGGGATAGTTATGATTCAAAATGAGATTTCATGATCTCTATTTATACAAAATGTCTATCACATAGTTTGTCCACATTAGCAAGGGTAAAACATAAGATAAGGGGTCCACAACCCTTATCTTACCCCTTGCAACAAAATAATATTAAACAATTCACTTAAAATTCACTTTTACATAAAAGAAACCCTAGAATAAGGTGATGTCACCCCTTTAGAGGACGTTTTGGCACTTTGAAGAAGTCATTGGGGTAGTAGATGCATGGCTAGGCCTCCAAAGGCCACTTGTCAATCACCCAAGTCTTCTCTTGACGGTATTCAAGCTTCCTTCCTTCAAAATGTGCCACATGTCATCAAACAACACATTCACCACCAAACCCTAGCCCTCTAGGTAACGTCAAGCCTCCAAAGGTGTCATTTCACCTCTCCTAGGAAAAACATTTGGCATGTAACGGCTAGGTCATATCATCCATGATATCTTCCAGGCCTCCAAAGGTATGTGTCTATCATCTGACATGTGGGTCCTTGGCAGCCAACCCGTGGGCTTCAAGCCTCATGGAAGCCCAAGCTAGGCTTGTTCTTCCAAAACTGTCCACCAACAAGGTCCTGCAAAATAAAAGAGTACGCCCTCACATGACAAGTGTAAACCACATCTAATAAGCAAGTCACCTAAACATGTGCATCAAAACTACCTCATCAAATTAAACAAATTCTTAAAACCCTATACAATCGACCATGTTTAAGTATAGGGGGAGTGTCATAGGAGTCATATTATCTCATTCATGGGTGCCTTTGTAGGGCATGTGTGGCACCTTCATTTGCAATGCACTTTTTCCAAGCCCATCTTCTTGCCATTATTTGTTTCTATCATGTTTTAAAGGATGAGTTGAAGGCCATTGTCCTAGTGTGGTGTCTAGATAATGACAGTGTCACTCACAAATTCCTTGTAGAAATGAGAAAGCTCACTCATGATGAGACTCGTTTCTCTCAGTTGTGTAACTGAGAGCTACTACCATGGCTTGGTGGCTAGATGATGGTAATGTCATACCGCTATATACCCATGATAATAATAGTTCGACTCGTGATGAGACCTCCTATCCTCCAACTAACCCCTAAGCATTCACTATCATTTGTTCTTGTGGGTCCCCTTTTTCTTATAGAGAAGCGTTTCATTGCTTTCTCAGAGGATCCCTGAGAGAAGCATCTGGAAGGTCTATATATAGGATTTTATCTTTTTAGCCAACAACAATCCCTCTCGGCCTTCAACCCCTTCTTGCCATGAAATGAGGTACATGCCCTTATGAGGTCACTAAAGTCAAAAGGCCTAGAAGAGGAAAATATGATGGGAGTCAAATGAGCAGAAAGTGGTAAGTATGGTCATGAATGGCATGATAACCCCGCAAAAAACCCTAGTCACAAACCTTTCCCTAAGGTTGGCCACCCACTAGGAAATATATGACACTAACCAAGGTGAAACAAGGTCAAAGGCATAATGTTCAAGGATGAGCTCTATAATCAAAAGTAGCTCAAATACAACATGCTCAAATGCCTTAAATATTAGGGTGATTACCTACCACAATACCTAACTTGTACCGCATGGAGCAAGACCCTTTTTCCTTCCAGAAGATGGCTGGTGTGGTGGATGCGTTGACAATGGATCAAATGTGGCGACAGAGTGGGCTTCTGTATGTGCAAGTGGATAATGTTGGTCATGTGATCTCTCGACACTCCATATCTACAACTTGAGGGAATTGAGACATGATCTCCTTAGTTATCCCACAAAATGGGGATAAGCATGTCTATGGAGCCTTCCTGCATGAAGGGTAGCTCAGATGGATCATATTCAATAATTTGTGGAGGCACATCATAATCRCATTCACTAACGTAATTAGGACCATTAGGATCCATCACATGCCTATCAAATCTCTCTTGACTATATAATATCTCAAAGGTGCCATCTCCCATGGGTATGTGTGCACAGGTAAGATCCATGCTAAGGAAACCCCCAAGGGTAGTATACCAACTCCTCGATAAGAGCATCTCCCAGGCATCCAGAACATCGATCACTACTATGTCCATGAGGATGTTGATATGTGGAAAATCAATCCGAAAGACCTCAACGTCCTCACATAACCCATAAAACTTGACCCTTTTAGAATCAATACCACATACATTATCATAGGGTCAGGTTGTCTTCAAACCTAGTTGTTCCATCACCTTCAATGACAAAACATTTTTTGAGGCCCCAAAATCAAGCATACATTTGTTTAAGTGGAGGCCATTCATGCCTAATGAAAGATAGAAGGGAGGATTCTTGTCCCTTTGTCGATCGAGGTACATAGTGTTCAAAATGATAAAAGGGTCTTCCTTATCGATCGATACCTCTAATATCTTCAAGATTTCCCTTTTCAAAGAAGGGATATTGCACATCTCTAACACTGGCATCGTCATATTCATATTTCCAAACATGGCTGCAACATCTATATTCAACTGAATCTCATATGTGGGAGTTGTCTTGGGAAGCAACTCATGTAATGGAGGTGGAAGTGGTGGGGCCACCTTTTCTACTGATGAAAGAGGAGTGTCAGGTTGTGATGGAGGGGCTGAAGCGTTATTTCTTATGGTGAAGGTCAAATATTCCCTCCTCCTTAATTCCTTTGATCAACTGTCAACTGATTCAAGGCTTGAAGTCTCCCCTCTCTTTCCCCCTATCTTCTGGCATCAGGATATGTTGTGATTTCATGTTCAACTATTTTTGGATCGATACCTAGAATTTCCTCATAAGACCAAGCAAAAACGTCGCGGAATTCTTTGAAAAGATCCGTGTAAATTTGAATTTCTTCGAGGGAGCAATCCGCTCCGACGAAGAAATTCTCCACGACACCAGGGGTTCGGGAGATGTTGATGGGTATAGTTTCAGCGATAGTCACCATATTACCCTCAGCATAAATTTCCTATGTAGCTAAGAGATTAATAGGACATCGTTGATCTCCCATCATGGTAAAGGTGAATTCTCCTGCTTCGATTCGACTTAACTCTGGGAGGAAATATGATCTATGATGAAGATCTTCCCAAGGTTTGTCCGGACTAGTCATTGCTTCAATTACTACTTCGTCAGAAGGCAAGACTAAGTCTAACGAATCGACGTTAGCGAGAGAACCCTGAGCCCAAATAGGCTCTAGAACTGGATCTAACTCTTGCGCAGGAGTCAAATTAGGGTTAGCTGAAGCTTGCTGGACTAAAGAGTACACTACCTCAGCGACAGACAAGGGTATGGACATGCCCGGGTGCCCTGTCTCATCCATTGTGGCTGATGGGGAAGGAAGAATCCAAGGATCCTCAAATTAAGTCGTGTGGAACGACGAAACTTGAAAAATATCAACCTTGTGGTGATTAGATATAAATTTGACATCATCATGAGGAGGTGTGTAATCAAAGGTACCCATCAAAGACGGGCACAAACCAACTCCTACGTTAACGACACCTGGTTGAGGATTATCAATCATGGGGACCGTGGATGCCCCCAAAGCTGGGTCAGGCCTGGAGAAAGACAGTTGGTCGATGGTCACTATCCGGCCCTCGTGTGGGAACAACAAGACTTGGAAAACTGTAGCAACCATAGCTTCCATAGCATAAGTCCAACTCCGTCCTAACAAGAGGTTATAGTCAAGGGGAGAGTCGACTACCTCTACTTCGACACACACGGTTTTCCCTCCTAACTGCACAGGGAAAGAAGGAATGATGCCATGTGGTTGGAAAGAATGACCATCGAAAGAAGTGAGGAGAGTAGGTGATGGAGACAAAGCGGGCTGGCCAATGGACTTCCAACATACTAACGATATAACGCATGTCGAGGCACCCTCGTCGACCACCATGCGGAAGATATTCCGTGTAAAAGTTTTCATGGGATGAGCCACTACTATCTGAAACGCTACGTGGTAAGGCAGACGAGGTTTTAAGTCGGTTGTATCTAACATGATGGTACCCGGATTAGAAGTCTTAGTAGAGCCCAAGGTGGTTAACAAGGCTTTCCTCTGAGCAAGGAATCTTTGGAGGACCTCCAAAGTAGACATCGCACAAGGGGTTTGTTATAAATCCTCCACCACAGAGTAATTCTGGGCAGCCCTTGCGTTTGGGTTGTGAGAAGCTTTCTTAAATGCACCTTTTGGAATGTGTGTCATTGTTTCTCCCAACGTCTTCTTGATCTGTAGAGGAAGAGATGGGAGGTCAACTTTTTTACCCTTCTTAGAAGCGCTTGGTTTACTATAGTCGTGCGCTCTAGTTGTTATGAAAGAATCACCCCTAACCATATATATGTTCGCGGATGAGGGATTGTTTGGAGGAGGGCAGGTTTCTTGGTTGCTCCCTTCTGTGCTTGTAGAGGCTTGAGTTAAATTTTTCCCATGTTGAAAGGGATTAGTCAACACTGCCTGCTGTTGCTGTGTGACAAACTTTTGGGCCTCTGCAAGTCGAGGACAAATATGGGTCGGGTGGTCTTCCGCACACAAGTTGCACGGATACCTCACCTTTCATTTTTCCGTGGTGTCCCCGCCAGCAATATCAGTGGGTTTTTTATCCCCCTTACCCTTCTTTCATTGTTTTTTCTTCCCTTCAGGCTGCTGGGTGGCCTTTGGGTTAGTCGACTGCATGGAGTGTACGTCCGACGTTTGGGTAGGGGGAGCAGCCAAAGCAGTAGTTTGGCTGGGCGCTGTGTGTTGTATAGATAACTTCTGCAATTGTTTTGCCAATTGCTCAGTGGGCTTAGTTTGTGTTGAACCAACAATACCATCCGCATGTGGTCCATCTCTCTGCCAAGTTTTATCTAGTATCGAACGTGGCGCATCTAGCAAGATGTTGTATAATAAACCAGACTGAGAATAGATGAGCTCAAACTGTTGAGCCCTCATGATGGCATCTTCTTCGGAGAAAACTCTGGAAGTCGCGATGTCTTTGGATAACTGTGGGACCAAAGACTTAAGGAAACACTCAAGAAGGAATGCTGGTGGGACTGGTACTTTGATTAGACTCTTCCAGCGTCTCCACTCTCGGATATGATCAGAGATATGGTCCGCGGTTGTCTGTTCGAAATTGGCGAGCAACTCTGTGCCAGCGTCGTATCTCACAGGTAACTGGAAATGGTTAAGGAAGGCCATCGCCAGTTCACCAAAAGAAGAGTATCTGGAGTGATTGAGCTCGATGTACCATTTCATGACACTCCCGATAAGAGTGCATTGAAACAATCACAACTGTACGGAGTCATCTTTCAATGAGTTAGATGAACACCAAAGATGAAAGGTAGTCACATGATCACCTGGATCTTCATTAGGATTGGCCTCGAACTTTGGAATGTCCGAAGGCAACTTCGCTGGCATAGGAGGCCAACGTGGATCGTGACAAATATGATCGTTTAACAACCGTGTCAAATTGGGCAAGTGTAAAGTTGCCAGGAATGGTAGTTTGGGTTGCTGTTGATAACCTGGGAAAAAGGGTCCTGGAGTTTGATTGGAACCAGATTGCCAGGAAAAGTTCGGCTGCTGGCCCAGGTTCTGGTAGAAACCATGGCCCTGACCAGCGTAAGGATTTTGCATCTGTGGAGACATCATCGACTGATTTCCCATAAAGGACATAGGGTGTTGGGCATGCATCGTGTTCGAAGGACTTTGGGAAGGATTACCCCATTCCGGTCCTGCTAGGAGAGGCATAGTAGTCTGTCTAGGGTTCCATTGACTGTGGAAAGAATTACCCCAGAATGACATTCCAGAGGAAGGAATGGATCCTTGTCCTGAGTTCCAAAGTCCTGCTATAGGTGCCCCTTGCGCAGGAATAGTACCCTGCGTAGGTGTAGATTGTCCAAAAATGGGATTGCCCCCAGACAGGAAAGCAGTGGATGCGAAAGTGTTGTTACCAAACGTCCCGTTCCAAGAGAACAGTGTCGAACCTACCAGCATACTGTGCGCAGGTGTTCCTTGAATCCCTGCTCCAAATAAACTAGTGTGTGTAGGCTGCCCAACGGACTGCTGATGCAGACCATCGAGCGAAGGCGACGAAGGAGGGATATGACCTTCTGCATAAGGAAATTCATTAAAAGAGACAGGAGTTCCCCCATGTTGACCTTGCAGAGGAGCATTAGAGCTCCCTGCCCCCAGACCCAAAGTCTGTAAAGTGGAGTAGGTTAGTGCAGGACTTGTACCCGAACTAGGCATACTGTATGAGAACGGAGGGCCTGTCGCACTAGGTGTGAAGGGGGTTGTGGCCGCCGCCATAGACGAGTTCGGTCCACTGTGCGACATAGTTGCAGCCGAGACCATGGTGGCTCGGACCGACGACGGTAAGTTAGGAGATGATTCTCCTATGGTAGCAGCTGTGGTGGGAATTGAAGAATTCCCAGTAGGAGTAACAACGTTTGTTTCCATAGCTGTGTGAGACACTGTCTAGCATTCGTTAAATTGGATTTGTACAATAAATGGTGGCCAGCTATCAGTGGTTAGGGTTTCAACTGAGCCAAGAGCAGCAGTTGATTCCTCCGGGAGTTGTTCGGGCACAAAGGTTTGTAAGCCGGTCGCTTCAAAAGACCGTTGTTGGTCTAGCTTCCGCCTCAATGGTGGCGGGGGTGGCTCCAGTGTAACCAGTGACAGGCCAAGAAGCCTTTGTGACCAGCGGAGCTCGGGATCCTCCACTGTGTGAGAAGATCCAAGAAACACTAAGGTATTCTAAACGTTCAAAAGTAACACACACTAGATGAGATTCGTTTCTCTCAGTTGTGTAACTGAGAGCTACTACCCTGGCTTGGTGGCTAGATGATGGTAATGTCATATCGCTATATACCCATGATAATAATAGTTTGACTCGTGATGAGACCTCCTATCCTCCAACTAACCTCTAAGCATTCACTATCATTTGTTCTTGTGGGTCCCCCTTTTCTTACAGAGAAGCGTTTCATTGCTTTCTCAGGGGATCCCTGGGAGAAGCATCTGGAAGGTCTATATATAGGATTTTATCTTTTTAGCCAACAACAATCCCTCTCGGCCTTCAACCCCTTCTTGCCATGAAATGAGGTACATGCCCTTATGAGGTCACTAAATTCAAAAGGCCTAGAAGAGGAAAATATGATGGGAGTGAAATGAGCGGAAAGTGGTAAGTATGGTCATGAATGGCATGATAACCCCGCAAAAAACCCTAGTCACAAACCTTTCCCTAAGGTTGGCCACCCACTAGGAAATATATGACACTAACCAAGGTGAAACAAGGTCAAAGGCATAATGTTCAAGGATGATCTCTATAATCAAAAGTAGCTCAAATACAACATGCTCAAATGCCTTGAATATTAGGGTGATTACTTGCCGCAATACCTAACTTGTACCGCATGAAGCAAGACCCTTTTTCCTTCCAGAAGCTGGCTGGTGTGGTGGATGCGTTGACAATGGATCAAATGTGGCGACAGAGTGGGCTTCTGTATGTGCAAGTGGATAATGTTGGTCATGTGATCTCTCGACACTCCATATCTACAACTTGAGGGCATTGAGACATGATCTCCTTAGTTATCCCACAAAATGGGGATAAGCATGTCTATGGAGCCTTCCTGCATGAAGGGTAGCTCAGATGGATCATATTCAATAATTTGTGGAGGCACATCATAATCGCATTCACTAACGTAATTAGGACCATTAGGATCCATCACATGCCTATCAAATCTCTCTTGACTATATAATATCTCAAAGGTGCCATCTCCCATGGGTATGTGTGCACAGGTAAGATCCATGCTAAGGAAACCCCCAAGGGTAGTATACCAACTCCTCGATAAGAGCATCTCCCAGGCATCCAGAACATCGATCACTACTATGTCCATGAGGATGTTGATATGTGGAAAATCAATCCGAAAGACCTCAACATCCTCACATAACCCATAAACCTTGACCCTTTTAGAATCAATACCACATACATTATCATAGGGTCAGGTTGTCTTCAAACCTAGTTGTTCCATCACCTTCAATGACAAAACATTTTTTGAGGCCCCAAAATCAAGCATACATTTGTGTAAGTGGAGGCCATTCATGCCTAATGAAAGATAGAAGGGAGGATTCTTGTCCCTTTGCCGATCGAGGTACATAGTGTTCAAAATGATAAAAGGGTCTTCCTTATCGATCGATACCTCTAATATCTTCAAGATTTCCCTTTTCACAGAAGGGATATTGCATATCTCTAACACTGGCATCGTCATATACATCTTTCCAAACATGGCTGCAACATCTATATTCAACTGAATCTCATATGTGGGAGTTGTCTTGGGAAGCAGCTCATGTAATAGAGGTGGAAGTGGTGGGGCCACCTTTTCTGCTAATGAAAGAGGAGTGTCAGGTTGTGATGGAGGGGCTGAAGCTTTATTTCTTATGGTGAAGGTCAAATATTCCCTCCTCCTTAATTCCTTTGATCAACTGTCAACTGATTCAAGGCCTGAAGTCTCCCCTCTCTTTCCCCCTATCTTCTGGCTTCATTGATCTGTTCTTGTGTGACTTGTTCCTCTAGGAAAATGCAGATCATATCCATGAAATTCATATCATTGGGGGAATATTCATCTCATCGGGGACACTCATCTTATTTGTGAGGTTCTTGGCACGGAAGGTACCAAGATTTTGTGTCAACCATCCCAACTGGTTTCAAAGTATCTGGGCCCTTTGCCTCTTGTTGAGGCCTTGGTTTCCAACCTGTGGCATTTCTCTATTGTTTGGTAAACTGAGGCCTGGGAGCAGATTGATTTCTTTCTATGGTGGTCAAACGACCCATAATTTGGTTCTGCACCTGGGTAAACTGAGTATAGATCTAATATATTTTCTGAGTCAAGAGGGCAATCGGATCAGAATCATTGCTGCTGGAAACCTTAGTCTTTTCTTTTGCCTTGACACGAGGATACTGAAAAGGCTCTACCCTTGAATCAAGGAGGTTCTCTTCAATGTGAGCATTGTACTTTTTGGGGCTTGTGCTAACGATGTAGGTTTCTTGTCTTCCAAAATGAAGCGAAATTTCCCTTCAAAAGCATTCATATAGAAGAGACAGATTGATGAGGCTGTAGGACAGAACTCTTTTGGAATCTGGTTAAACAATTTGTCAAAGATAGCATTGAATTCTTTCACTGTCTCATTCTCCCTTTTCTTTATCTGATTGAATTAAGCTCCAAGCGTCCCACCGTCTTTCTTTGTTGACCATCTACTCTTAAATAAGTTGTAAAAACCTTCATAGCACGTGAGATGATTGTCAATAAGGCCTATGAATGATTCAAGAGATTCTTCAGTAAGTAAGGCCTCTGAACCAATCAAGAAATTCTCAAAAGCTTCATATTTTTATTTTAGGAACACAAGCCATGTCATTATAGAATAATCATCAATGAGAAACAAGAAGTAATTTTCACCTTATAGACTTTGTGCTCTTGTAGACCCACAAAGATCTGTATGAACAAGTTCCAATCGCTTAGTTGTTGAGTATTCCTTTGATTTAAAGCTTGTTCTTGTTTTTTTTCCATGTTGACATTGCTTGCATAGAGTGTTTGAAGGTTTAACAATCTTTGGCATGTCTCTCACTACTTGTTTAGTGTTTATTTTTACCAGATTATCAAAGTTCATATGACTCATTCTTCTATGCCATAACCATCTTTCAACTATTTGTCCCATTTAACACTTTTATCTGTGGATCGCGTTGAGGATATATACATTATTTGATGTTCTATATGCACTTGCCACTAATCTTCATGAGCCTTCCATCCTTATTTCACAACCTTGAGAATTAAATGTGAGATTGTGTCCTTGGTCACACATTTGAGAAACTTTTTTCAAAGTGAGAAACTTGCTCTTGTCACCTGTCATGTGGCTTGAGCATCCACTGTAAATCTGCCATTGGTTTCCTTTGTTTTAAGCATGAAGGGAAATTTGCACAAGCATAGATTCCTCCTTATTCTGCATCTCTTTTTCCTGCTTCCTTTTCCAAACTCCTATGAGTTATTTAATTTGTTTGATAAGGGTATCCACATCCTTGCTTTGTCTAGGATTTTCCACAAGGTCATTTCTACAAAAATGTGCTTTGTGCCCATAACTTTTGCATTTATAGCATACACCATTGTAATCAAGTAAAGGGTAAGTGAATTAAAGTTTTTTTTTTTTTCAGAATCCATATGCATTTATGTCTTTGTTCGATACATGATTATTTATTGTATGTGTTCTACAATATATTTCTTTATGAACAAAATGATTACTACAAAAGCAATAGCCAAAGAAATAATTTTGGTACTAGTTCATGTGAGGTTACCTTGGCGGGAAAGATCTTTTGAATCTATCATTGTTGTCCTTAGGAGAAATGCCAACTTTTTATGGAACAATATTTTCTTTCTTCTTGTTGTCTTCATCACTACTGGAACTTTTGAGTACATCAACATAGCTTTTAGATTTTTCTTCATTTACTTTCTTTGATGGCCCTGTAGCTTCTAGATCCTCTTTGGTGATCATTTGACTCTTATCATAACCAAGAACCATCTTAATAAATGGTGACCTTTGACAATTGATGATATGATATAAGGTTTTGACACTCTTTTTAAAGTTCAAGCTTCTGTTCAACTAAGCATTTGACTTTTTTAAATCCTTTCTTAAGTAAACAACTTCAACTTCTAGATTCTCACAATTTTCTTCCTTTTCCTTCAGTTTAATTCTCACTTCTTCTATCCTTCTTGGCTCTTCTAATTGAACTTTTAGGCTTATGATAATCGTTTATGATTCTTCAAGGTTTAGTGACAATTTGGCCTTTGAATCACGATCATCTTCTTCAAATTTCTGTAGCTACTCTTTTTGTTTCAAATTCTTTTTCCTAGGATTCTTTATTTTGCTTAAGGCACACATGATATCTTCTTCAAGATCCACTTCTTCATCTGTTTCAGTGTTTTCCCCTTCTTCTGAATCCATTATTTCTTTGTCTTCGTCAATCTTTGTTTCGATTGTCACAAAGAGAGTTTCTTCTCTATCACTACTGGAATTGCTTTCACTGCTTTCTTCAGACGAGTCACTAACCCCTTTTGAGTAAAAGCTCTTCTTCTACTTATAAGAGTTATTCTTCTTTTCATGCTTGTCATTTTTGTGTCTATTTTTTTGTTGATGATGTTTGCTCTTTACGTTATAGTCTTCTTCACTATTACTACTTTCATTTTTCTCATATGGACATTTAGCATCAAAATGTCCCACTTTTCCGCAATTAAAGAATTTAAAGGGCAACTTACATTTGTATTTTCCATATCCTTTTTTTATTTTTCTCACAAAATTTGCTTCTTCTGCGTCTGATTCATAGTTGGAATAACCGCTTGATTTGTGTTCTTTGTTCTTCATCCTTTTTTAGGATTTTAAAGCTACTTCTTTCTTTGATGATTTTTCCTTTTCAGTCCTCATTTTATATGTAGTGAGGATCCCATGTAATTCATCCATTGTTAATTTATCAATATCCTTTATTTCATAAATGTAACAACTAGAAGACACAATATTTTGCATGGAAACCCTTTTGAGAGAAAACCATAAAAACTTCTTCGTATAGATTTGTAGGCACCAACCTACTTTTACAAATATTTGTGGACACCAACCTATTGGAGACACCGATCTCCTCTTCCGTTTGTAGGCACCGACCTACTAGAGACACCAATCCCCTCTGTTGTTTGTAGGCATCAATCTACTAGAGACAAAAATCCCCTCTGTTGTTTGTAGGCTCCGACCTACTAGAGACCCCAATCTCCCACAACTATTTGTTTTGTAGGCACTGACCTACTTACAAGTTCTTCATATGCATTTCCTTCACTGGTCTACTTGTTGCTTCTGTCTTCACCAAATATGCTATGCGTTCAATACTTCTGCTTTCACCAAATATTCTATGTGCTCGGTACTTCTACTTTTTCCAGATCTACTTTGTGCTCACTATTTCTGCTTTTTCCATATCAACTCAACACTAATTCCTTATGCTTTCGTTAGATCTTCTCGGCAATCATTCCTTCTCCTTTCACAAGATCTATTAGCTGGATCGTCACATACTTTGTCACTATCTCCTTTCTAAATAATATTCAATTTTTTCTCATATTATATTCTCATATGTAAATATTACATTTTCGCTCCTCACCCACACCCTATTTCTCACAATCCTCTTCTCCTTTTATACTTTACCATTAACTCTACATGAAAATTCATGTATATTTGAAAAGGCACAAAATTCATTAAATAATTAATTAATTTCCATATGTGATCTCTCGACACTCCATATCTGCAACCTGACAGCCTCGAGACACGATCTCGTTAGTTTTCCCACAAAATGGGGATAACATTTGGCTCCTACTTGGGGACATGTGCTCGTCGTAGATTGCATGAGAACCGAAACATCTCCTGGTAGACCCCTGCCTGCCAAATATCAGACAAAAACATCAGAGCATCTATGGTGGTGCTATCACCCTTCGTCCTATACATAAAAATCCAAATGAAAACTAATCTATAAAAGAAAATTTTAGCATTTTTTCAAAAAACTTCTAAACTAAGCATGGAATCAATATGCAAGTAGAGCAAAATGAAAAATGAAATGCATCTAAACTAATATGAACAATCAAGATGCAAATGAAAGGAGAGCAAGATGACCTACCTACTTACTTGGGGCCTAAGCCCTGAAGAAGTCATGTGCCCTGAACATAAGGTTGAAGAAGAGATCCATCCACTGGTAATGGCATCTTTCTCCCATCCAAGGCTGTCAGATAATAATTTTCTTTATCATACTTCTTCTTGATGATGTAAGGGTCAAGCCATGAGTTGTCATCTCTATGGTCATATCTGGGCTTTCCCTTTGTCTTGTCCCATATGAGCGCAAGGATTCCTTTACTGAAATTGATGCAAGGTATACTCTCAATGTATGGATATGAAGGAGGCTCTATGTTGACCATCCCTTTGATGGTTTCTTCACATTCTTCATCTTTTTTCTTCAAAATCTGGATAGACCCTGGCTCTTTCCCTTGGTAATTTGTAAGTTTCTCTTTGTATTCATATGTCCTTAGGAGAATCATGATTATGGAGTGTTCCTGCATGAAGGGTAGATTAGATGGATCATATTCAATAATCGATGGAGGCACAACATAATCGCATTCACTGACATAATCAAGACCATTAGGATCTATCACATGCTTATCAACTCTCTCTTGACTGTATAATATCTCAAAGGAGCCATCTCCCATGGGGATGTGTGCACAGGTAAGATCCATGCTAAGGAAACCCCCAAGGGTAGTAGACTAACTCCTCGATAAGAGCATCCCCCAGGCATCCGAAACATCGATCACTAATATGTCCATGAGGATGCTGATATGTGGAAAATCAATCATAAAGACCTCAACGTCCTCACATAACCCATAAACCTTGACCCTTTTAGAATCAATACCACATACATTACCATAGGGTCAGGTTGTCTTCAAACCAAGCTGTTCCATCACCTTCAATGACATAACATTTGCTGAGGCCCCAAAATCAAGCATATAGTTGTTTAAGTGGAGGCCATTCATGCCTAATGAAAGATAGAAGGGAGGATTCTTGTCCCTTTGCCGATCGAGGTACATAGTGTTCAAAATGATAAGAGGGTCTTCCTTCTCGGTTAGTACCTGTATTATCTTCAATATTTCCCTATTCATAGAAAGGATATTGCACATCTCTGTCACTGGGACCGTCATATTCATCTTTCTAAACATGGCTGCAACATCTATATTCAACTGAATCTTATCTGTGGAAGTTGGCTTGAGAAGCAACTCATGTAATGGAGGTGGAAGTGGTGTGGACACCTTCTTTTATGATGGAATAGGAGTGTCACACTGTGATGGAGGGGCTGAAGCTTTATTTATTCTAGTGTAGGTCAAATATTCCCTCCTCCTAAATTCCTTCTTCTGATCAACTGTCAATTGATTCAAGGCCCAGAGTCTCCCCTTTATCCCCCCCCGTCTTCTGGCTTCATTGATATGTTCTTGTGTGACTTGTTCCTCTTGGAAAATGTAGATCATATCCATGAAATTCATATCATCGGGGGAATGTTCATCTCATTGGGGACACTCATATTCTCTGTGATTTTCTTGGCATGGAAGGCACTAAGCTTCTGTGTCAACCATCCCAACTGGTTTCAAAGTATCTGGGCCCTTTTCCTCTTGTTGAGGCCTTGGTTTCCAACCTGTGGCATTTCTCTGTTGTCTAGTAAACTGAGGTCTGGGAGCAGTTTGGTTTCTTTCTATGGTGGTCAAACGACCCATAATTTGGTTCTACACCTGGGTAAAATGAGTACTCATCTGATCTATTTTCCGATTCAAGAGGTCAGTCGGATCAGGAGAACTGCTGCTGGAAACCTTAGTCTTTGCTTCTTCCTTGACACAAGGGTACTAAAAAGGCTCTACCCTTCAATCAAGGAGGTTCTCTTCAATGTCAGTATTGTACTGTTTGGCTTGTGCTAATGATGTAGGTTTCTTGTCTTTTAGAATGAAGCAAAATTTCCCTTCAAAAGAATTCATATAGAGGAGACGAACTGATGAGGTTGTAGAACGGAACTCTGTTGGAATCTGGTTATACAATCTGTCAAATCTAGTATTGAATTCTTTCACTGTCTCATTCTTCCTTTTCTTTATCTGATTGAATTGAGCTCTAAGCATCCCACCATCTTTGTTTGTTGACCATCTACTCTTAAATAAGTTGATAAAACCTTCATAGGATGTGAGATTATTTTCAGGAAGGCCTCTGAACCAATCAAGAGCTTCTTCAGTCACGAAGGCCTCTGAACCAATCAAGAGCTTCTCCAGCCAGGAATGCCTCTGAACCAATCAATAAATTCTCAAAATCTTCATATTTTTCCTTTAGGAACATAACCCATGTCATTCTATAATAATCATTAATGAGCAACATGAAGTAATTTTGGCCTTATAGACTTTGTGTTCTTGTAGGCCCACAAAGATCTGTATGAACAAGTTCTAATTGTTTTGTTGTTGAGTATTCCTTTGATTTAAAGCTTGTTCTTGTCTGTTTTCAATGCTGACATTGCTTGCATAGAGTGTTTAAAGGTTTAACAATATTTGGCATGTCTCTCACTACTTGTTTAGTGTTGATTTTTACCAGATTATTACAGTTCATATGACTCATTCTTCTATGCCATAACCATCTTTCATCTATTTTTCCCTGGATCTCGTTGAGGATATATACATTATTTGATGTTCTATATGCACTTTCCACTAATCTTTTGGATTACTCAGAGGGGGGGGGGGTTGAATCAATAATAGAGCAATCTAATCCTTTTTAACCATATAATCTAAGTTTTATATCAATGTAGTATTATCATCCAATAATTGCAGAGTAAATAAGCAATGAACAAATGAACAATCATACACATACACAATACACCAGTGTTTTACGTGGAAACCCAAAGCTGGAGAAAACCACAAAATGCTTTTTCTTACATGTCTTGAAGAATTACATTCATTGGAAGCACCAAATTCCTTTGTTTTTCAATTGCAACTGGAAGGAGGCTCCAACCCCCTAGTTTCTCAGGCTATAACCTGAGGGAAGCTCCAACTCCCCTATTCTCTGGTTACAACTAGAAGGAGGCTACAACCCCCTATGTTCTCTGGCTACAACCAGAAGGTGGCTACAACCACCTGTCCTTGCCCCATCCAACCACCCTAGCGTATAAGTAGAATGATGCAACCACTGTCACACTATCAATGTGAGATATACCACTATACAACTGTATCAACATGTACCACTGACATGTACAACTTCCCTGTAATGAATCTGTACCTGAACTAAACATGTATCAACAAAAATACAACAAGTACACGACCTGAGTGCTGCAGCACGCGTATGTACGCGCCCTATCTGTTATGCAACCCACGTATGTATGCGACCAAATTTTTATGCATCTTGTGTATGCCTTCTAAAAAACTAGGGTTTCTTTTCTCTTAAAAACTTCTAACCCTCTGTAACTTCTTTCACATCTGTAACATGTCACTGTATCCAGACTGTAACTGTACCCTGTGCATGCATCCTCATACATAACCTTTACCCAAAGCATATATATCTCTCTCTCTAGTCATGTGCCATATAGGTGTGTGTAATCATGAACAAGTATAATAACCCTCACATGATCTAGTCATCAAACCCCTTCTGATATTCAACCTCTCAATACATCAACCACTTCAGAAATACAAGCTCTCAACCATGTACAAGAAAAACCCTTAGCCATATGCCAAGAAATACAAGATGTGCCTCAATAAGAAGTGTTAGCGATTATTTTTGTCTTAGGCACAAAAGCACCCAGGTTTGCAGAATGACCGGGAAACACCTAAGTGCAGCAACAGAAGGACCAACTTTCCGGTTATGAGTCAAGCGAGCGAGCAAGGTTTTGATGTCTATAGCCGAGATCCGTCCACGAAGCAGATCAACGGTCATCGGGATCTCGGGGTTACCAAGTTACCCGACATATAGCACCAAAGAGAGACCTTATTTTTCAAGACTGAATCTGGGTTGTTCGATCTAGTGACACGTGGTGCAGGATCCAGTCACACCGGCATATCGACATTCGAGAGTTCAAGGGGTAAAATTTCCCATATCTTCACCTTTCGAAACCCTGAACCCTGAAATGCTGATAGTGCCCAGGACCGGGCCCGTGGTTTAGGCATCTGGTCGTAAAGGAACAAGTCTGGAGGAGGGGCACTTATGTTTATGGAAAAGTCTCAGCCGTTCATGCTAAGGACGCGTGTCGCAAGATCCAGCCGCATCGGCGTTTCGGCGATCGGGAGTTCATGGGGTGAGAGTTTCATGTTGTTCAATATCGCGAAACCCCGAACACCGACAGCACCGAAAGCATAGAAGCTGGGGCCCGCGGTCTCACGAAGTGGTTTCCACCGTCCATCCAAAGAGAACACCTGGCAGCAAATAAAGCCATCTCGGTGTTTCACCCGTCGCGACTCCAAAGTGAAAAAAGCAACTCCGTTATGTCCCGATGCATGAGATGCCGGGAGAGTCCCGAGCCTGGGCCCACGGTATCACCGGGAGAGTTAAGAGCCGTCAGATCTAGAAGGACGCGTGGTGACATATTGAGCCATCTCAGCATATCGCTCATTGCGATTTCAATCAGCAAAGGTTAGCCCTTTCATATTCGCGAACGCCAAAAGCATATGGTCACGGCCCATGGTCACTTGGGTAGAGGAAAGAGCTGCATAAAGAAGGCCAAAGGCACCGATTTCAGTTGTAGAGGGGATCATCATGATCTCCAGGCACCATCGGACCCAATCTTAATAGTTGTTTCTAGTTTTAAAGTAAATGAAGGAAAGAGCGGGTGGTTGAAACCTCCTTTCGTTCATTAAATGAGGGGAATGGAGGGTCTGGCGAGCCGCCTGCTCGCAGAGGTCCTGTGTATCGATTCTCTCAACGAAGCCATGCCAGAGTCCTCAACTCGACAGAGAAGTCTGCACATGCCAGCCGAGCACTTAATGGCTCAGCTACGCTCCTTACAGGGGCCATACGTAGTAAAGGTGGCGCTTGAAGAAAGAGATTGGTACGAGTTTGACTGAAGGGACACCAAGCTTTGAATGATTGAACACGCCTCTGTGGGGTGAAGTTTCCTGGGTATATAGGCTCAATTTTTGTATTTTGAAAGCATCGATGGTAGAGCAAAGCTCCCGATTGTAAAGTTCTAGCATAGACTCTATTTCTCTAGTAATGTATTGGTATGTAAGATTTCTTGTTCAATAACAGACAGTCTTCTCACTCCATCTGGTTTTCATCTTATGCTAAGAGAGTTCGTTGTCGACTGATTCGAACGAATTATGGCAATTATGTTCTGATAAAGGTTTTATTGTGGTGTTATTGTTTTCTCTGGTTTTCTGCGTTTGAATGTAAGAAGATCTTGCATTTAGATTCTTTCCTCTACGGTATGTTAGAGACCTGATGTTTGCGACAGATCCTTGCATCTTTCTGATACAAGTCTTCCCGCTACTCACCCTTACTATAACTTACTGTCTGAAGTTTGTCTAAGACCTTGTTTGCGCATACATGCCCTGCCTAGTTTATGAGATAGAGCCACATCGTCTTGAGTTAACCTCCATTTGATCATCCCATTAAACAAATCGTGACATAAATTGATGGATGTCGGGCTCTGCTCCTGCTGCAATCCAGGGGTGACTTCCGACGCTAACATTTCTGGTGCCGTTGCCAGGGACAAAGTTGAATATTTTCCCCAGGATTGAACAACAACGATTAACTGATTCTGAAGGTGCATCAGATATCAGGATTATCAAGATTGCTACTGCGCACCTGGCGACTCCATTGTGATGACTTCACTGGGGAGATCCTGCTCAATTAATTGTGGCTTTTAGAGGTAGGCATACACGGTCTCATCCACAGTTACCTCTAGCTACGCCTGAAACAGATCCAGAAGCAGTGCTCAGAAAGGGAAAGGCCTCTGAAGAAGAAGCGTCCACCACTGAACCAGGTAATCCACTATATCCTCTTGTGGGAACTCCTTTTTCTCCTCCCCAGTCTCTTGACAGACCTGTTTCTGAGGTTTCTCGTTTCCTAAATTTCGGGAGTGTTCCTGTTGAGTTTTCCTCTCTTGGTCTGGGACCGGAGGGACAAGACCTTGTCACTCCCCTCTCCCCTGAAACTGTGCCTTGGCGCAGACTCGGAACCACAAAATATTTCCCCACTCCTATCTTTACCACTCCTGCACAAAGAAAAACACCTACTGACTTAAGCTCGTTAGCCTTCTCCTTAAATCCCCTCTTGTTTCCCACTCCACTTTGGAACTCATCCCCAGTGACCCCTTCCCGAACTCCTTCTCCTCCCAACTATCCTCCACCTAATATTCCTATGGCTGGTGCTAATCCCCCCCTGAATAGAATGGATGCCATAGTCGCTGCCAGATATGCCCCCTTAGTCCTACCCCATCCTATGAATCCTCTCCCTGCTGGAGATTACTTGAAATACATGCCCAATTTCATTGGGGAAGGAGACGTAACTGCTGAAGAGCACCTGGCTGCTTTCTACACTTATGCAGACAACCTCAACATTGAAAATGAAGATGTCTGGATGAGAGTCTTCGTCCAGAGCCTGGATGGTGAGGTGAGGAAGTGGTTTAGAGGATTGGCTCCAGGGTCTATTGTTGGGATTGAAGCTCTAGATAGTGCTTTCCTGAGGCAGTGGGGAGATAGGAAGGATTTCATGTACTACATGACAGAGTTTGGGTCTCTGAAGAAAATGGAAGGAGAATTTGTCTCTGACTTCTCCAAAATATTTAACAAGATGTATAACAAAATCCCTACTGAGATAAAGCCCTCAGAAGCCTCAGCTAAGATTTCGTATGCTAGCGCGTTCGACCCCGACTTCTTCCTTTTATTGAGAGAAAGAAGAGCCACCACCCTAGCTCAAATGTAATATGCGGCCATAGAGGTGGAATCTAATGTATTAGCAGCTGACATACTGAGGAACAAGGCCGATGCAGACAGGAGAAAAGGAAGGTCGGAAGCCTCAACTTCTGGATCATTGGTGCCTCACCCTCAAGTGGATGAACTGACCAAGATGGTGAAGTCTCTGTCTGCAGATATGGAGAGAATGAGGGTGGAAGGGAGGCAAGCATATAAAGGCCCTCAGAACGCTGAAAATAAAGGAAGTTTTAGGAGGCCAAACAATTTTACTCCCACGAATGTACAAAGAGAGAAGGGAAGAGACAAAGAAGACCAGAAAATTCAGGCCCCTTTTCAAAACAATTTTGTGGCCGAGGGGGAAGGAGGGGAAACAGACGAGCTTGATCCTGAAATCCATTGCTTCAGAGACACTCCCCCTTTCCCTCATCTCACTCAATCAGCCTACGAGGAGTCTCTCATGGACAGTCAGCTAAATGAACTGAGCAAGGGAGACAAGGCTAGTGGCAGCCCAGGCATATATGATCTGAGGTCAAAGAAAAGGACTAAAGCACCTGATGCCCCTGAGCAGTCCACCAGGACCAAGAAACCTGCCGATGAAGCAGTAGATAGTCACAAAGGTAAGAAGAACTAACCTCTCTCTCCCATTATCCAGAGTCATGCTCCCGAAATAAGAGAAATCCCAAATCTCTCATCTTCTTTTAATTTCGAGTATGAAATTCAAAAAATCAGAATCCCGGTGCCCCTGACAGAATTGATTAAACATGAAGGGTTCAAAAAACGCTTCTCTGAGCTCTTACAGCCCAAGGTCTCAAGCCCTCCCACAGACTCCATCAACTTGCAAGATGAAAAGCCTGCAGTTATCCTAGGTCCTATGGTAGAAGACAGGAATGACTCATCCCCTCCCTTCTACACTTCCTTGAACATACATGACAAGGTATTGCACAATTTATTGATGGATTCAGGGGCTTCTCACAACCTCATGCCCAAAACTGTCATGGAAGAATTAGGACTAGAAGACACCCGAGCCTATCATGACCTCTATTCCTTTGACTCCAGAAAAGTTCAGTGTCTAGGAGTCATCAAAGACCTGGTCGTGACCTTGTTTCAATTGCCCATGAAAAGTGTGGTCATGGATATTGTAGTGGCCGATGTCCCCCCCAAGTTCGGTATGTTGTTATCAAGATCTTGGATAAAGAGACTGGGGGGAACCTTGCAGATGGACCTCACATACGCTACTATCCCAGTGTTTGTAGGAGAGAATAGAAGGCTGTACAGAGAAGCCCAACTGGCATATATAATCAGTGATGAGGCCAACCCTACCAATCATCCCATCTTTGCCTTGGACACTGATTTAGGCTCCAGTTTACTACAGCTCACCCATACCCCCGAGCCTCTTCTCAAACTCAGAAAGCAACCCACTTCTCCTCATGAACTTCCTCCTTCCATCACCCCCATTTGGAAAATGTTTTTTGATGGAGCCTGTTCCAGGGAAGGCGCTGGTGCTGGGGTGTTTTTTGTGTCACCTACCCAGCAAGCCGTATCTCTGTCATACAAATTAGAATTTGAAACCACCAACAATGTGGCGGAGTATGAAGCTCTTGTTCTGGGTATGAGGGCTGCAAAGGAAATGGGAATTAAAGAGATAGCAATCTTTGGAGATGCTGAGTTGATTATCCAACAGGTCAGAAATGCCTATCGTGCCAATAATCCTCGGCTCAGGAATTACAGAAATGAGGTATGGGACATAGTTGATAATTTCTTCCTAGCTTTTAACATTTCTTTCATTCCGAGGGAGGAAAATACTTTAGCCAATTCTTTAGCTGTCTTAGCTAGTTTGCTCGAATTTCCTCTGCCACCTATGGTCAAATATGATGTTGAAATAAAATATAGACCCTCTGTACCGGACAATGTCAAGCATTGGAAGGTATTTGAGGATGATCTCAAAATTGAGAAATTTCCCCAATCCGTTGATTACTTTTCCACGCTGCACATTGATGAGGACCCTGACATGGAAGGTGACCATCACCCCGGGGAGTTTTTAAATGAAATTGCTAACCACCAGATTATTCAACTACCGAGCAATTACATCCCAAAAGGGCTAGTCCCGCTAGAAAGATTGTTCGATGGGAATGATGTGGCATTAAAGGGTAGAGTTTCAAGTGATGATACTGACACAGCTGAGTGCAACATTGGCACACCAGAGGAGCCTAAGTTTGTCAAGTTGTCAAGAAGTTTGACCAAGGAGCAGAGGGAAGAATATACTGAGTTGCTAAGAGAGTTTACTGATGTGTTCGCATGGACCTACGAAGACCTCAAGACGTATGACACATCGGTCATTGAGCACAAGATCCCACTGAAAGAAGAGGCTAAGCCATTCAAGCAGAAGCTGAGACAGATAAACCCCATGTTGCTACCTGTCATGGAGAAAGAAGTGAAGAAGCTGCTAGATGCCCAAATCATTGTCCCCTTGAGATATTCCGATTGGGTGGCCAATTTGGTCCCGGTAAGGAAGAAAAGTGGGGAAATCAGACTCTGTGTTGATTTTAGGAACCTGAATAGGAGCTCAGGGAAAGACAATTATCCACTGCCCAACATGGAACACATCTTGCAGAAGGTCACTGGCGCATCTAGAATATCCATGGTCGATGGCTTCTCTGGTTACAATCAGATATAAGTCATGCTTGAGGACAGAGAAAAAATGGCTTTCACCACTCCTTGGGGCACATTCATGTATGCCAAAATGCCTTTCGGATTGATGAATGCAGGAGAAACATTTCAATGGGCCATGGACATAGCCTTCATCGGGGAGAAATACAAGTTTGTGGTGATCTATGTGGATGACATAACAATCTTCTCCAAGTCTGACAAAGAACACTGCTGCCACCTGAGAAAAGTTTTTTTGAAGTGTTGCAGGTTTGGCCTTTCCCTAAATCCCAAGAAATCTTTGTTTGCAATGAATGAAGGTAAGCTATTAGGCCATATAGTATCAGCAGAGGGAGTGAGAATTGATCCTAATAGGGTAGAAGCAATTCAGACCCTATCACTTCCCAGATCTAAGAAGGAAGTTCAGGCCTTCCTGGGGAAGATAAATTTTCTGAGGAGATTCGTCTCAAATTTTGCTGAATTGGTGAAACACATTACAACCATGCTCAGGAAGGGAAATGAAGTGAAATGGACTGCTGAGCCCAGGGAATCCTTTGTCCAAATAAAAAGGGCGTTGACTGAGGCACATGTATTAATCAGTCCTGATTATTCTAAAGGTTTCCTGATTTTTTCTTTTGCTTCTTGTGATACAGTAGTAGCAGTCTTGTTATAGAAAAACGATCAAGGGTGAGAGCAGCCTATTGCCTTCTACAGCAAGGCATTGAGAGATGCAGAACTCTGGTACGAGATCATGGAGAAGCAGGCCTATGCCTTGGTGAAAGCTCTCAAGGATTTCAGAGTCTATGTCTTGCACTCAAGGATCACTGCATATGTTCCTTCGGCCTCTGTGAAGGACATTCTTATACAGCCTGACATAGATGGAAGAAGAGGTAAATGGATCGCCAAAATCCTAGAGTTTGATCTGGTGATCAAGCCCACCAAGTTGATAAAAGGGCAGGGTTTGGCCAAGTTACTGGATGAATCCAATTGCAAAGCTTTGGGAATTAACTTAATCAATGAGCAGGCTGAGTCATCCAACAAGAACTCTCAAGGTGCCTTGTCACTAACAGCATGCCCCTGGTACAAGGATATCTTGTACTTTCTGTAAGAATTGAGGCCTCCTGATGGAATGGAAAAAGGCAAGGCAAGAGCTCTAAAGCTCAAGGCGGTCAGGTATTGTCTCATTGAGCAAGTTTTGTATTGGAGAGATCCTTTGGGGATGCTGCTGAGATGTTTGAACCCACCAGAAGCCCAGAAAGTTATGTTTGATTTCCATGGACTCCTTTGTGAGGGGCATCATTTCTGGAAGACCACAGCTCATAATATCCTCAGGGCTGGATATTACTGGCCTACTCTATTTGCTGATGTTTGCAGAGGAGTCAGAGCTTGCATCAAATGTCAAAAGTTCTCAGAAAAGAAACAAATCAAACCACTTCCATTGAAGCCTATAGTATCCTCAGCACCTTTTCAACAGTGGGGGATGGAATTCATTGGAGAAATTCATCCTCCCTCAAGCGGTCAACACAAATGGATCCTGACAGCAACAGATTATTTCACCAAGTGGGTAGAAGCTGTCCCAACCAGAAGTGCATCTCACAAAGTAATTATCAGCTTCCTTGAGGATATCATAGCCAGATTTGGCTGTCCCAGCAGGATCGTCATCGATAATGCTTCTTCTTTCAAGTTTGAGCCTCTAATTAAATTCTGTGAGCAGTTCCAGATCTCACTAATTCATTCCACCCCCTACTATCCCCAGGGCAATGGTTTAGCAGAGTCTTCCAACAAAAACCTAATAAGGATCATCAAAAGGCTGTTGGAAGACAAAAAAAGGGCATGGGATTCAAAGTTGAAGTTTTCTCTGTGGGCTGATCGTGTGACAATGAAGAAATCTCTGGGCACTTCGCCTTTTCAGCTAGTCTACGGAGTAGAGGCAATTTTTCCTACTCAGCTCGCCTTACCTGTGGCGAAATTCTTTCAAGACTATGAGGGAGAAATAGATCACATGATCAGGAGGATTCATCAGATAGTAGAAGTGCAATAGATCAGAGAGCAAGCGAGGACCGAAACTCATAATCACCAGGAAAAGATCAAGCAGGCTTTCGACAAGAAGGTTAGGAAGAAAGAGTTCGAGATCGGGGACTTGGTACTCAAGTGGGACGCCCCCAGGCAGGATAAAGGCAAACAAAACAAGTTTGATGCCCTTTGGATTGGCCCCTTCAAGATCTCTGAGATTTTCTCCAACAACACGTATGGGTTGCAAGATCTGGAGGGTGAAGAGGTTTTCAGCAGCCCAGTGAATGGGCATTTTCTGAAGAAATGTTTTATTTGAGCCTCATACAGCTCCCTTGTTTGTAAATATTGTCCTTTAAGTTTCTTGTTTATTTTTTCGTTTGCATGTTTTCAGCTTAATAAGGGACTCCATAGCCCAATAGCAAGGCACTGAAACTGCGGAAGGAGTTCTTAGAGCATCTCAGGGATGACTCTATCCCCCATGGAGCCTAATGTTAGCGATTATTTTTGTCTTAGGCACAAAAGCACCCAGGTCCGTAGAATGACCGGGAAACACCCAAGTGCAGCAGCGAAAGGACCAACTTTTCAGTTACGAGTCAAGCGAGCGAGCAAGGTTTTGATGTCTATAGCCGAGATCCGTCCATGAAGCAGATCAACGGTCATCGAGATCTCGGGGTTACCAAGTTACCCGACATATAGCACCAAAGAGAGCCCTTATTTTTCAAGACTGAATCTGGGTCGTCCGATCCAGTGACGCGTGGTGCAGGATCCAGTCACACCAGCATATCAGCATTCGGGAGTTCAAGGGGTAAAATTTCCCATCTCTTCACCTTTCGAAACCCCGAACCCTGAAATGCCGATAGCACGCAGGACCGGGCCCGTGGTTTTGGCATCTGGTCATAAAGGAACAGGTCTGGAGGAGGGGCACTTATGTTTATGGAAAAGTCTCAGCCGTTCATCCTAAGGATGCGTGTTGCAATATCCAGCCGCGTCGGTGTTTCAACGATCGGGAGTTCATGGGGTGAGAGTTTCGTGTTGTTCAATATCACGAAACCCCGAACCCTGACAACGTTGAAAGCATAGAAGCTGGGGCCCATGGTCTCACGAAGCGGTTTCCACCGTCCATCCAAAGAGAACACCTGGCAGCAAATAGATCCATCTCGGTGTTTCGCTCGTTGCGACTCCAAGGTGCAAAAAGCAACTCCGTTATGTCCCAATGCAAGAGATGCCGGGAGAGTCTCGGGCCCGGGCCCATGGTATCGCCGGGAGAGTTAAGATCCATCAGATCTAGAAGGACGCGTGGTGACAGATTGAGCCATCTCGACATATCGCTCATCGCGATTTCAATCAGCAAAGGTTATCCCTTTCATATTCGCGAACGCCGAAAGCATATGGTCACGGCCCATGGTCACTTGGGTAGAGGAAGGAGCTGCATAAAGAAGGCCAAAGGTGCCGAGTTCATTTGCAGAGGGGATCATCATGATCTCCAGGCGCCATCGGACCCGATCTTAATAGCTGTTTCTAGTTTTAAAGTAAATGAAGGCAAGAGTGGGTGGTTGAAACCTCCTTTCATTCATTAAATGAGGGGGATGGAGGGTTTGGCGAGCCGCCTGCTCGCAGAGGTCCTGTGTATCGATTCTCTCAATGAAGCCATGTTGGAGTCCTCAACACGACAGAAAAGTCTGCACACGCCAACCGAGCACTTAATGGCTCAGCTACCCTCCTTACAGGGGCCATACGTAGTAAAGGTGGCGCTTGAAGAAAGAGATTGGTACGAGTTTGAATGAAGGGACACCAAGCTTTGAATGATTGAACACGCCTCTATGGGGTGAAGTTTCCTGGGTATATAGGCTTAGTTTTTTTATTTTGAAAGCATCGATGGTAGAGCGAAGCTCCCGATTGTAAAGTTCTAGCATAGACTCTAGTTCTCTGGTAATGTATTGGTATGTAAGATTTCTTGTTCAATAACAGACAGTCTTCTCACTCCATATGGTTTTCATCTTATGCTAAGAGAGTTCGTTGTCGACTGATTCGAACGAATTATGGCAATTATGTTGTGATAAAGGTTTTATTATGGTGTTATTGTTTTCTCTGGTTTTCTGCGTTTGAATGTAAGAAGATCTTGCGTTTAGATGCTTTCCTCTACGGTCTGTTAGAGACCTGATGTTTGCGACAGATCCTTGCATCTTTCTGATACAAGTCTTCCCCCTACTCACCCTTACTACACTTACTGTCTAAAGTTTATCTAAGACATTGTTTTCCCATACATGCCCTGCCTAGTTTCTGAGATAGAGCCACATCGTCTTGAGTTAACCTCCATTTGATCATCCCATTAAACAAATTGTGACATAAACTGATGGGCGTCGGGCTCTGCTCCTGCTGCAATCCAGGGGTGACTTCCGACGCTAACAAGAAGTATCAATGATAGATATACCAACACTGTATTTCTGTAGATATGACTTATGTAGAAGATCCCATGCAACCACTAGTCTCTCTAGGGAGAATCCTCAAATCTCCATAACCATTTCTCATGCATACATCAAAATCCAACTATTCATAGAAATAACATACCTTTTGAATCAATGGATATATATGATGTATCTGAGCACTGTAGACCTTCTAGGGAGCTTGATCTTAGAATTTAGAACCTCTGCATCTTCATCTTCTCAAATTTCATGGCTTTACCAACATGTACACACCCTATACATTGTCAGCCCACATACACCTCAGTATGTACGCACCCTATACACAGTCAGCCCGCGTATGCCTCCGAAAATAGGGTTTTTTAGTATTCGTTGTAATTCTGAGAATTTCGCCGTCAACCCTTCGTACTACCTTAGACTTTCACAACTTCAGATGTATCAATGAGTACTTTCAATAAGCCTCACACAACAAAAGATATTCAATGTGTTCAAGTGTGATTTAATGAGAGATCCTTGCCTCTTATTTATACTTTCATGTAGCATTACACTTTCCTTATTTTAGGGAGTTCTCCATTTAAAATAATTTCTTTTGCAAACACTTTGACTTTTAGGGGCTTCTATATGACTCATGAGGGTTCTCCAACTTCATATGGTGATAACTCTCTAACCGTGAGGAGTTATGTGACGTTCCACATACCACCGGAAATGGCATGACAAGCAATATCCATCTATGATAGTTTCACTGACAAATTCACTGACCTTCATCTCATTATTCCATAATTAAGCATGGGTTCTATAACCATACTTCTAGAATAATTCAATCCCCAAAGCATCTTCTCGTGAGGGATTTCACCATAAGGGGACCACTTTGGGGTTCATCCATTTGTACTTCTTATCAACCATGACAAAAAAATAACGAGTCATCTTTACATCAAACAAACTTGGGTCCATTACCCAAACCTTTGTGCTATAGAGATTTCTTCAAGGGTTGACATCAATGACAACCAACCTAAATCAACAATCTCCCCCTTTGGCATTGATGGAAACACTCTGATGCAATACTAAAATCATGTCATGAAATACTAAAGTCATATCACTCATGCTCCCCCTGGAACCATGCCTTTATCCTCTACATCTCTGTGACCATTGCAACCCCTGGAATCATGCTTCTATGCTTTGCATATGATAAATCTCTCCCCCTTTGTCATCAATGGAAAAGGTATCATTCCATCTGGGCTGGATGCTCCCCCTAACTGAACTGTCATCTTTATGGTGCTTCCTTGTGTACATCTAAGACATATAAGATAAGCATTCAAAAGCATTCATTTTGGAGTAGAAATAACTCCGAGTCTCTGGTGAAGATATTCAAAGGATTCTCGTGGAAGTGGTTTTGTAAAGATGTCTGCCACTTGTTCTTTTGTGCCCACATATTAAACTCTGATGTTCCTTTCTGCAACCTGTTCCCATAGAAAGTGATACTTGATTGGAATGTGTTCCGTCTTGTAGTGCATCATCGGGTTCTTTGAGATACTGATGGTGCTTGTATTATCACAATAGATTGGAATGGACTCATCATACTCAACCTGTATATCTATCAGAGTTTGTTTCATCCAAAGAACCTGTGTACAACATGTTGTTGCTGCAATATACTCTGCCTCGGTTGTAGATAAAGATACTAAAGATTATTTCTTGCTTAGCCATGATACTAAACACTCACCCAAGTAGAACGCTGCTCCACTGGTGCTTCGTTGGTCATCAATACAACCTACCCAATTTGCATCTATGTAGGCACTAAGTGATAGATCCTTTCCTTTTGGATACCATAATAGAAACTCTTTTGTTCCTTTGAGATATCTGAAAATCCTCTTTACTGCTAATCCTCTTTGGTACTGCTTGAATCGTGCCACTTGTCCAACTGACTGCATTACATCTGGTCTAGATGTTGTCACATATAGTAGGCTACCAATCATTGACCTGTATTGCCTCTGATCTGTAGACTTTGAATCATCATCTTTGCTTAACTTGCAACTAGTTTGCATGGGAGTGATAACTAGTTGGAAATATTCCATTCCGAACCTCTTTAGCATTTCTTTGATATACGTGGTTTGAGAAATAAAAATTCCTTGGTTGCTTTGACGTAACTGAAGTCCCAGAAAGAAGGATAGGTCTCCAAGTATTGACATTTCAAATTCATTCTGCATATCCTTTGCAAATTTCTGGATTAACCTATCATCATCACTACCGAAAATAATATCATCAACATAAACTTCAATTAATAAAATACTATCTTGGCTTACCTTGATGTAGAGGTTGTTGTCTGCACTTCCCTTTTTGAACCTTGCCTGCTGTAGATATTTATCCAGTCTAGAGTACCATGCTCTAGGAGCCTGTTTTAGACCATACAAGGCCTTATTTAATTTACACACATAATCTACATTCTCTGATAACTGAAATCCTTCTGGTTGTTCAATGTAGACTTCTTCTTCAAGTTCCCCATTCAAAAAAACTGATTTTACATCCGTCTGATACACTTTAATATTTTTGGAGCATGCATAAGCTAAAACAAATTGGATTGATTCCATTCTGGCAACTGGGGCAAATGTCTCTTCAAAGTCGATTCCTTCAACCTGTGCATATCCTTTACATACCAATCTAGCTTTGTTCCTTGTAACCTGTCCATCTTCATTCAATTTATTTCGGTATACCCACTTTGTACCGATCACATTCTTATCCTTTGGTCTTGGAACCAATTCCCAAGTGTCATTTTTCTCTATTTGATCTAATTCTTCATCCATGGTCTTATTCCAAAAGTCATCCTTGCTGGCCTCTTCAAAATGGGTTGGTTCAATTGTAGATGTGAGTGCTAGGTGCGTTTGTTCTGGTGAACACATTCTTCTTCTAGTCTCAACTCCTGCATCTTTATTTACGATAATCTTATCTGAAGGATGATTCTTCTGTACTCATCTTCTTGGTGTCTTTGGAGTCACTTGCTAATCTTGCTCTTCTGCTTCTGTCGGATCCTCTTCATCTTCCCCTTCTTTTTCATCTTCTGTTTCTTCTTCGTGAAGTTGTTCCATTGATTCATTTTCTTCTTCCTTTAATTCTTGTCTACTTGTTTCATCAATTGTTACGTTGATGATTTCCACAACTTTGTTCAATCTCAGGTTGTAACACTTGTATGATTTCCTTGTACTTGAGTAACCAACAAGTACTCCATTGTCCACACGAGAGTCAAACTTTCCCATTCTACCATCTTCTCTTTTGATGTAACATTTGCTTCCAAGAACTCTGAAGTACTTCACATTTGCTGGTCTTCCTTTCCATAGCTCGTAGGGAGTTTTGTCTGTATTGTTTATGAGCATTACTTTGTTTTGAATGTGAACTGTTGTATGCACTTCCTGTGTCCAAAAGATATCTGTCAATTTGGAATCCATTAGCATTGTTCGAGCTATTTCCTGTACTGTCATGTTCTTTCTTTCAACAACTCCATTCTGTTGAGGTGTCCTAGCAATGAAGAATTCCATTTTTATTCCATGAATGCTGCAGTAGTCCATAAATTAATTTGAAGTGAACTCTCCTCCATTTCAGATCTCAAGCATTTGATTTTTGAATCCATTTCATTTTCAACCATTTCCTTGTAGATTTTGAATTTTTCAAAACCTTCTGACTTATTCTTGAGAAATCAAACTGTAGTCATTCTTGTATAATCATCAAATAATAACATAAATTATGTCTCACCTTTTAAACCCTTTGTTGTAGTTGGTCCAACTAGATCAGTATGCACAATTTCCAGTGGTCTTGTCGTTGAATATTCCTTTGATTTGAACCTGGTCTTTGTTTGCTTTCCTTGTTGACAATGCTTGCATAAAGTGTTGGTTGGTTTCATGATCTGGGGAATTTCTCTGACTGCTTCTCTTTTGATGACTTTGACAAGGTTATCAAAATGTATGTGACCCATTCTTCTATGCCATAGCCAAATTTCATCTTCCTTTCCTAGACAACACTTTTCCTTTCCAATTTCACTTAACACATATATGTTGCTTGAATTTCTCGCAGCTGTAGCAATCAATTTTCCTGAACTTTCTTTTCTTATCTCACACTTTTGTGAATCGAAAGTAACTTTATGACCTTGGTCACACATTTGAATCACACTTAGAAGATTATGTTTCATATCTTCTACTAGTAGAACATTTTCTGCCTTTGTATTCTTGTTCCCAATTCTGACTGTGCCTTTTCCAATGATTTTAGCTGAATCATCATTTTCGAAGGAGACTGATCTATCTCTTTCCTTTATTAATGTAATAAACCTGTCTCTATCACATGTCATGTGTTTTGAATAGCCACTGTCAACATACCAACCATGTTTCTCCTGCTTAGCTTGCAGAGCGAGTGTGCATTCTTCATTGCTGTACTGATTCTGCTTTCTTATCCATGTCTTTTTCTAAGGTTCCTGTCTATTATTGTTGTTGTTCTGTTGTGGTTCTCTAGGAGGGATTTTCATTCTGCAATCTTTGGCCATGTGTCCAAAGTTGTTACACGTGTATCATTCCACTTCAGTGATCAATTATTCAAACCTATTGTAACTTCTCTGTGTTTCACTAGGCCTTATTGGATAACCCTTTTGTGTATGACTTTCAAAGTTGTTTATGTTCTTGTGGTTACCTCTGCAATTCACATCCTTATGTCCAAAATTATTACATTCATAACATAAACCAAAAAATATAGTTTGATACCTGAGAGTTGAAGATCTTCTGAAAGGGGGTGCTCTTATGAATCCTTCTTCTTCTCGAGACTTATCTGTTTCTGTCGGCCGTTGATTTTGAAATCTGAATCTTCTCGGTGGAGGAGTGTCTCTGTAATTTTCTCTGTAGACCTTTCCTATCCCCTTTGATTGTTTCTTCATATATTTTTGGATATTTTTCTTGTTTTGTTGTTTTGGAGCTTGATCCATTTTATGTCTAATTGTATCCAAGTCTGGACTTGTCATGATTAAGCCTTTGACTGCTGATAATGTCATTCAAAACTTTTGAGATGTTTTGCATATTTTTCTTTTGAAGATCCTTTCTTGATGTGACAATTTATGCTTCCAATTTTTCAATGATCTCGTCTCTTCCTTCTAGTTATTCCTTGAGTGCTTCTTCAATTCTTTTATCTTCTTCAATTTGAACCTTCAAATTTGTGATCATTTGTTCTAATTCTTGAGTGTCTTCTTTCTTGTCTAGTTCTGCTTGTAGCTTCTTGTTTTTCCTCTTTTCTCTTATGATAACTTCTATGGCACTCATCAATTCCTCTCGGTAGTCAACTTATGCCTCTTCAATTTCTTCTTCGGCTTCTTCATATTCTACTTTGGAGTCTTCTTTATCAGAGTCTTCTACTGCCATGAATATAACTCTTTTTGTCTCACTGTCACTGACTTCATCTTCATCTGATGATGAGATGTCTTCTTTGGTGCATAGGCTTTTCTTGAAAACTTTCTTTGTGGTTCTTTTGCCTTTATATGTTTGTTTTCTTTTTGAGTCACCTTCATCATTTCTCTTTTTATTATGAGGACATTTGTTAGCAAAATGACCAATGCCATCACAATTAAAACAAATTAAAGGAAGCTTACCTCTATACCTACCGTCGGTTCCCTTGTTCAGTCTTCTGACAAAGTTGGCCATTTATTCATCATCTTTCGAGACATCACTTTTGTTGTTATGTTATTTTTCTTGTTGCTTTCCCTTTTGCTTTGATCTTTTGGATGCTTTGAAGGCTGCTTCTTTTACATCTGGATTTTCCTGTTTAGTTCTCATTTCATATGCTGTGAAGATTCCATGTAATTCGTCAATGCTTATTGAGTTTAGATCTGATATTTCTTCTAGTGCTGATATGTTAGGGTAAAATATCATAGGAAGAGATCGTAGTACCTTTTGAACAATTACAAATGTTTATCCTCCTCATCGACAAGTAAATCACCCTGCCTATAATGCTCAGAACCCACCGGGTTATGCAAATGTTTCTCATCCATCATCGAATCTTTCTTATCCTGGCCAGCAACAACCGTATGTAGGAGGACCTACTGGTTACAACTATCCACTTAACCCATTTTATGGTCCTACTGGTGTTCCTATGCCGCACCAATATCATCCGTAAATTAACCGACAACTACCTTTCCTTGCGACACTGGATCTCCCAGACTTGTCTCGGTTAACTAATGATCCTATTTTTCATTCACCAGTTTGGCCAGTCATTCCAGCTAAACTTCCTTCTGATATTCCGAAATTTGATGAAAAATCTGGCGAAGATCCAAACAACCATGTGATGACTTTCCATTTGTGGTGTTCATCAAACTCCCTCATGGATGATTATGTACGTTTGCGTCTTTTCCAGCGAACACTTATAGGCTCGGCAACAAAGTGGTATATTGAACTACCACGTGCTTCTTTCATGATTTCAATTCCCTTGCCATGTCTTTCCTCACACACTTTCAAATGCCTATTCACTAAGAGATAGGTACTAAAATCTTGACCTCCCTTCGTCAAACTAAATCTATGCATATCTCTGACCATATTCATGAGTGGAGGTGACGACGAAGGATGATCAAGGTAATCATTCCTGACATATTATTGGCGGAATGGTTTACTAAATCACTTTTCCCCCCGATCACTCATGATGTTGCTATGGGTGGCGCGGTCACAGAGGAACAAGACATTGCTTGGGCTCAGTACTTAGATTTGGTTTATTCACAATCTGGTACTTTGTATGATTTGCTTCTGAATGCTGCTCGAGCTAATACCGATCCATCTAAACCATCATCCTCATCTCATGCGGATGGTGTTATCGGTTCTGTCAAAACTCAATATACTTCCCAATCGCTCACACTCTCCTCTACCTCCCCCCAAACTCATATCTCTGAGGTGAATGCAGTTCAATCTGCCCCTTCACAACAATCCGGAGGTAAGAAGAAGACAAAGAATAAATCAAAAAATAACAATGAACAACCAAAAAATCAAGCTCAAAAACCTGCTACCGAAAAGCAAACACAACGGAAACTGAAATTCCCGTGTATTATTTGTGGTGACGATCACTACACTCAAGACTGTCCACTTCGCAATGAAATAGCCAAAATTTTCCAAGGAAAGTCACAACCCGTTGTGCTTACTCGGCCTTTTCCATAGCAACAATCCATGTTTTCTCAAACCCCCTCTCCTGGGGGCAGTTCAACCCATCCTAATGATGAGGCCTCGTCGAGTGCACATATTTATATGTTTAATGGGATTAATTTGACCACTTGCTCTAAGACATACGACACACCAGGTAACCCTGACAAAGGAAAAGACATTAACGGTACTAGTACTTTATCAGATCCATCACCGTCCTCCGTTAGTCTTCCATCGGTTAATCCTCCATCTGGACCACTCCAGATTGAGAAACCTACGTTCGACTCTATCTTACGCCCTCCTAAGAGAACTATCTGCAAAGCTACCTTTAATCCTAGTTCACGTGCCACCCAGAACTACAACATTGTTGAAGATTTGGCTCAAGCACCGTGTGCTATGTCTATGTTATAAGTTCTAAAACACTGCCCCAGTCAACGTAGAACTCTCTTGGCCGCTATTGGCACTATTGATCCTGAGTCATCCAACTAGATCATGTTTAACTTGGACAATTATACGTTTCGACTCTCCCACCAACTTGCTTTTCAAGTTGATGTTGTTGTTCACAATCAACAAATCCATCGAACTATTCTGGATGAGGGAGCCTCAACTTGTGTCATGTCTTTAGTGTGTTGGAAAGGTCTAAAATCACCCGCACTTAACAAATCCCCGAAGATGTTACGTGCCTTCGATGGGTGAGGTTTTCATCCCCATGGGCTTTTATAGTCCCTTCCCATCCAATTGGGTGGAAAAACTGTTACTGTTGATGTCGAGGTGGTCGATGCTCCCCTCGATTACAACTTGTTACTTGGAAGAAGTTGGTTTTATGCTATGATCGTCGTTTCCTCATCAGTCTTTCGATGTGTACAATTTCCCCATCAGGACAAAATTGTCACTGTTGATCAGTTGGATTTTTGCACGAACGATGCTCGCGTTCCCACTACCAACAATATTCCTTTCTTGGGAGACCACAAGATCACATATGAAAGCATTGGTGTTGGCTTACTAAAATATTCTAGCCTCATGGGTACCTTCCCTACACCACTTCCACTGACTACACATCATATTTCCACCGTTGATATGATTTCGACCGCGGCTTATCAATCTTTGGAATCATCCAACCCTTGGATTGTACCTTGTTCATTGGAATTCAATGCACTAGGTGACAACGTGCCACTTAGTCCAGCCGAAACATCATATGTTTCTATCCAATCTGCTTCCCCCTCATCAGATGACCAACATCTATTGGCACCTGATGGTTCCTCGATGCAATCACAGTTGAGTTCCTTGCCATCTATGCTCGATTACATTTCCCCAAATTTTCCGTTGGATGAATCTATCATGGAAATGTTGTGCATTAACGAGCTACCTTGGGATGATAACCATAATCGATCCTCTTTTCTTCCCCTTCGTGAAGAAATTCAGGCAGATATACTGTCTATCTCCCCTCATGATGTTGATTTTCTATCGTCTCCCATGCCTTCAACTTCTGATGATTTGGATCCGGTAGTTGACATGGTGATTTCTTCGGTAGGGATATTGGAGCCTGATCTCCTTACCATGTGTTCCTTCCAAAGTGATTATCTTCCATCCAGTGAAGATCTCTTGGAAGCAATGATCGAGTTTTGTCCCTTGACATGGTATCCTTCCAGAGCGTTATTCTCTTGGAAGCCATGATAAGGAAGGAGTAATGAGCATAGTTTCTCTTCTCTGTGGCAAGCTTAATAAAAAATGAAACAACAGTCATGAGCATAGTTTCTCTTCTCTATAACAAGCTTGTCAAAAAATTAAACAGAGGTCATGAGCATAGTTTTCCTATCTGTAGCAAGCTCGTAAAAAAAAAAATGAAACAACAATCTGGGGATCGAACCCAGAACCTTGAGAATAGTTCTTTTCTTGTGTCAATCTCATTAAAAAAATGAAACAATCACCTCTCTTGAACCTTCTTTTCATCCACCCTTTTCCTTTTTCTCATCTGGTAGAGAAATTGGTGACAACCTCAAAGTCGGTGAATGAATCAAAGCTTGGAGGGCATGTCTCCAACCTTTGATGATCATTCTGGAGTTAAGCCACTAACTGTCAAGCTGGGGGCATACCGAGCTTAGTCTTTGTTCTTTCTCGTGCTCGTAAATACATGAGAATGCATCCAGGTAGACTTTTATCTCTTTTTCGGACCTGTATGGATACACGAAAAAGGAACCCCTTGGAGTCTCCTTTAAGCTCTTTTCAGACTCTCTAAACATGAGAAGATTGCCGAGTGATCTTGCTTCCTTTCCCACTCGTTAAAAGGTTTGAAAGGGCGTCTTTCGAGTGATAATTTATCTCTTTTTCGGCCTCACAAAACTAGATTATGAAAAAGGACAACATTGGAGTCATATTTAAGTTCTTTTCAGACTCTCTAAACATGAAAAGATTGTCGAGTGACCTTGTTCTCTTCACGCTTGTTAAAGTATTTGAAGAAAACGTCTGTTGAGCGATAGTTTATCTCTTTTTCGGTCTCATCAGACTACTTTACAAAAAAGGAAATGAGAGAGTTCTCTTTTAAGTTTTTTTCCAGACTCTATAATCATGAAAAACCTTCGAGTTTTCTATCTTTGGACTCGTTAAACAAACATCGACAGGCCCATACAGGACTAAACCCTTACTTCTTCCAGTTCGTTAAACAAAAGGAAGAGGAACTTACCGAAGGTGAGTTATATCGATCATGTGTTACCCTCCTTGAGCTTGTTAAATTAAAAAGAGGTACTCATCTATCTGGATAGGGGAAAAAATTGAAAGAAGCAAGCCAAGCAGTTTTTGAGAACATTACCAGTAACTCTTAGAGTCGCCCTTGAACATGACACTTTGTCTTTGCGCACATCTCAATCCGCTGAACCTCTGGATTGAACCAATCGTCTAAGTTTTTCTTACTCCTTTGGGTCACCCGACGAAAGTCACAGTATCCACTGCATCATCATGTTTTGGTCCATGTCATGTTTTTGCTGTTGTGCCTCAGTGTTCAAGGGAAGTATTTGCCTCGAGAGTCAACCATCACAAATATCTTGTTTCAATACCTGTGTCAGTCCATGTTCATTTGATCTACCAATTACATCTTTGTGTCTGTTTCGTGTCATTGATGGGGGATACATCAAGGCCCTCCTTCGACGAGTCTATTCCTGTCGAATTCAAGACATTATCCAAGAACTAGACTTAGAAACCAGTTAGTACTTTGGGACCTGCAATCCTCAATGGCAGGCCTCCTCACGTTCAATAGTGGGTTTACAACATTGACCTCTGATCGGATGATTCCACGAATGTTCGACTTCAGATCATCCATTCACATTCGTTGGAATGTACTAGAGTACCTTGGGAATCATTGACGTCAATGGTGATCTCCCTCGCGCTTGTTAACGGTTTACATCATTGACTGGTAATCAAGTGGTTTCTGCCATGTTCGACATCAGGACATCTATTCACATGGTTAGATTCATACTACATCGGGATCGGTAAAAATACCCTGGGTTGAGTGATCACTTTGATATGTACTTTGCCCAAGTTGCGAAGGAGTTTCTTTTGAACAACGACACATATACTATTACATAGATCCACTTTGTATTGGTCGTGGCTATGTCTCATAGGTCCACTGTGTATTCTTCGTGGCTACGATTAGTTCATGTTATGAGAGTATAGATCCACACTGTATCCTTGGAGGCTATATCTCTTTGTCAATATAATTATGGATCCGTAGTGTATTTATGGCGGCCATACCTTGAAAGTCTCTATCACTCAAAAATAGGTATGCCTACCTTGGGTTTGAAGCATGTCTTAATATTTGTTTGATGGTCGTGTGCAACTTTTGTCAAGTTCTCTGAGCCTGCACCCTTGCTTGAAAGTCTGCAAAGTATTTCAGTTATCAGTTCTCGTCTTCTAACTTCATGCTTTGGGGGGCAATCTGTTACACCTCAAAATTACTCACTTTGATAGTGTCGCAAGTGTCTCATATTGACCACAAGTGTTATAAGTGTTGCTAACATCATACTGCCTTCTTTCCTATGTCATGCCTCCAACAAAATGACAGGGACACCTAAGACACCTCAAAGATTAGTTTTGAAGAGGAGGAATCAGTCTACTAGAAGTACAAATTTCTTGCCAATGAAAGAACCACTAAAAATGAGTTTCAGAGGAGAGCGCTCCCCCATACACTGTCAAGGAGCGCTATAATGCTATTATGCCCTTTTTTAGGAGTACTGCCACTATTAGGAGCACTGGCGCTTGCTGTTCTTCTCTTGGGTAGCACTATAATGCTCTTATGTCCTTTTTGGAGGAGCGCTACCTATTCCAGGTGAAATTTGGTTTGTTGAGAAGAATGAGGGAAAGATCCCCTCAATATCTGAAGGTGGTTGGTTTCGAATCCTTGGTCAAGCCATGATCTTAGGTCAGATCCATAACTGAAGGAGGAAAATCCTCAACTTACCCCAAAGATATCTCAAGTGGTTGGGCCTCTCCAAGCCTATATAAGCAGGCCTTATCATGGTGAAAGGGGAGGGAAAGAATTGTGAAGCATCTAACTTATGATCTCATGAGGAAGGTGTCCTTCGGAACATCAACATTCGGTGTATGGACTATTTGAGCAAGGGTTCGGACAAGGAGGGCTTGATGAAGCTGCTACACTCACATCTATGGTTGTAAGTATTCTTCGTTGTTGTTCTCTTTAATATAATATGCTTGGCCTGTTTCTTTCAAATTTGTGTTTGATCTCACATGAATTTGTCTCTAATAGATAGATCTATTTTGAACTGTTTGTACTTTCGTTTGTCTACAGAGCTTATCGAGGAGTTTAAGATCAGAGCTCAACTCAGACCGTGCAGGGACAAACACTGGTAAAAGGTACATCTTTTCTCCTTCCTCCTCACACATTAGTTTATCTAGATCTAAAAGGAAGTCAATGTCCATGATAAGAATCTTTTGTCTTAAGAGTTAAGAGTCTAGCTCTCAAGAGGAGATCTACCTGTCCGCAGGGAGATTTTCCTACAACAAAAATTGGCGACTCCATTGGGGACGAATCGAAACTTTCAGTTTTGATTTTCCTCATAGACCTTGTCTTTCCCTTTGTTCTTTTTAGACCTTGTTCACCCCGTATGTTTGATTTCATATGTTGATTGAATCCTTATTCCATCACATATACTCTAAATGCCAAAGTTCAACTGAGTTTTAAGGTTTTTTGGACAATTTTCTGGGTTTTAGAGCGCCAGCGCTTCGTGAAAGTCTTAGATAGAGCATTATAACGCTCTGGGTGCCCCTTACACTAGAGCGCCAACCTTTCTTTGCAAAAAACACCTTTCCAGAATTTTATTTTTTGAAATCCAATCTCTGTTTTTCCTTTGCTTAGCTTCTTTGTGCTTCAATGCTTCTTCCTATTGACCTTTGACACTCTACTTTCTAACAAATAAGCACTTTGTTGTTAAGATTTTGTGACCTTCCTCCTTATTTTGAGTTTTTCTTCTGTTGAGAACTTGGGATCAATCCACTGCTTTCTTCTCTCTTATCTGACTGAGTGGGAACTCTGGTGAAGGGCATCAGAAATATGTGAATCATCTCATTTGGTTCTTCGAGGTCATTGTTCTTAAACATCTCTCTTTTTTGTGAATTGTTTGATTTTCTTTGTTATCTTTTATTTTCTTTTTTCTTCTTGTTTCAATCATAGCAAGAGGGTGTGTTGTTTGTGTGAAATCTGCTTATGCTTGTCCAAATCTCCTTGATCTGAAAGGGTAGTTGGCAGGATAAGTTTTTGCATTGAATTAATCATCATTCACATACAAACAACAAAGATACATCTTAGTGATTGGTTTGCATATTAGAAGGCATTTCTGAAATGTTTTAGCATTGCATTGGATTCGATTGAGAAAAAATTGATTGAGGACATTCCATATTAGTGTTTGATAGTGAAAATGACTCTTTCTCTTTCCCTTAAATAGGCGTTCATTGAAAATAAACGATTGCTTATCATCTTTTATGCATCTTTTTGGGAATTAAGTCATCATTCCATCAGTTTCACTTTCATACACCCTTTGAGTAAAGAACAACTGTAAAACGAATGTTAATTAAAAATTATCTAGAACATTTTTTGTTTTTAGGATCTTCCACCGACAGTAGACTAGGGTTAGCACTTTGGATTAGGCTGTGAGTACAACGCTCCAAAGTTTTCAAAACAAACATTAGCATCCTGAGCTAGGGAGAGTCAAATCCAATTATCGTATTGGTTTTCTGGGATCCCCCTCTCACACAGGGGTTACACACGAGGTCGCAATCGAGCGAATTACAGAGATTATCCCTCCGTGGTTCAACTGTTTGTAGTGGTCGGATCGTATATTGGGGGTCACTTGAAGGTATACCCAAAAATATGTGCAGGAGCCGCTCGAGTTGATTTTGGACTTGTTATCCTGCCCATACGTTTCAGATCGGACTGTCGACTGTACCTGCCTAGGGACTCATTGCGAATTGGTGTCTTTAGTTGCCATAATCTTTAGGTACTTACACAAGGTGATGGTGAAGGGAAGTCTCACTGTACCTGGAATAGACATTGGTCAAACTCACTCGGGCTTCTTGGAGGTTAAATCCACAATTACTGCATGGAAGCTTGCACCAAGGTGAAAGTTCGTTAAGCAGGTCACCATTGTAACTATTCCACCATATCCTAGCCCCTTCTCGACCTGATCACGCGACATTGGATTTCATCACCAACTAGTACGATCATCGAGAGAAGTTTTGTTTGCTTGGTTGATTCCTAGATTTTATTAGCGTATGCTGTTTCTTTTTGTTAGTTGGCCCTAGTTTTTTAGTGTGTTCTGTTATTCTCCACAATTGAGCCTGTAGACGATAAAGGTCTTCGCCAATCATGTAGGATGCAAGGGCTGCCTCCAGAAGGCTATCAAATATTACCTCCTAACCCTCCATAAGACAACTACCATAGAGAGGTAGAAAATCAATCCGACGCTGGAATTGTTATTGCTCCTCCGTTAGATAAATCAGAAGGAGCTTTGGTTACGGTTGAAAATCCCACTACATCTGTGTCGGTAACCCCTCTCGAACCACTTTTGGTTTGTTTAGACTCCCTTGGGAATATCATAAACGAAGAGGTCCCATAATTACCAGAGAGGACTTTTACTGAAACATATATGGGATCCACAAAGCCAATATTTGGTGATGAATATAGGACTCCTGTTCGTCCTAGCACTGCAGTAGATACCAATCCCACACTTTCTCATTTTGTATGGAGGAATTCATCGGGATGTGATCTCTATGAAAATTTTGAATCCTTTCGACAACCCTTTCATTCTCATGACCCTCCTAGTGAAACAGGACCATCCGGTCAAACCATGAATCACCTAGTCGATTAGGTTATTAGCCCTACTGTTACACTAGCACAAGTCCATCCTAATGCTGGACTCATCACCTCTACTCATCACCAAGGCACTTCAATCTCTACCCCCATTTCTACAAGCTTTTACTCTACAACTCCACATGTTCCACACGATCCTGCTGGGACATCTTCTCACCCGAGAATGTAGATCCCTGCTAGCCAAACACAATCGGTTGGAGGGAAACCACCATCTAACGAACCTTTCCCTCAGGGAGGACTACCTTTCCATGGAGGGCCTACCCCTCCCGGGGGACAACCCCCTTTTCATGCTCCTCTTGGAGGGAAACCTTCATTTGCCAATCATTCCTCGGTCGTTAATCCACCGCTGGCAGGGAGGCAACCTTCATTTGCTGGAAACCCTTCATAATCCTGGGGAGTATCTTCAGGAGGCACTTCTATTCAACCCCACATTGGGGGGCACTCGTATAATAACCCACTAGGAGGAGTATCAAATCTTGTTCCTTCTGGAACATCTTACGGACAACCTTATCCAGGTGGCATCCCAAACACCACCTGGAGTTCTCCGGGACCACAGTCTTATCCTCCTCATGGGTCTAATGTGCATCCGCCTCCGGGATCTACTCCTTACCATTCTCAAGGGAAAAATGTTTATCCTCCTCATGGGCAAGCAAATCACCCGGCCTATAATGCTCAGAACCCACCGAGTTATGCAAATGTTTCTCATCCATCATCGAATCCTTCTTATCCTGGCCAACAACAACCGTATGTAGGAGGACCTACTAGCTACAACTATCCACCTAACCTAGTTTATGGTCCTACCAGTGTTCCTATGCTGCACCAGTATCATCCGCAAATTAACCGACAACTACCGTTCCTTGCGACTCTGGATCTCCCAGACTTGTCTCGGTTAACTAATGATCCTATTTTTCATTCACCGGTTTGGCCAGTCATTCCAGCTAAACTTCCTTCTGATATTTCGAAATTTGACGGAAAATCTGGCGAATATCCAAACAACCATGTGATGACTTTCCATTTGTGGTGTTCATAAAACTCCCTCATGGATGATTCTATACATTTGCATCTTTTCCAATGAACACTTACAGGCTCGGCAACAAAGTGGTATATTGAACTACCACGTGCTTCTTTTCATGATTTCAATTCCCTTGCCATGTCTTTTCTCACGCACTTTCAACTGCCTATTCACTACGAGACGGGTACTAAACTCTTGACCTCCCTTCATCAAACTGACTCTGTGCATATCTCTGACCATATTCATGAGTGGAGGCGATGACGAAGGATGATCAAGGTAATCATTCCTGACATATTATTGGCGGAATGGTTTACTAAATCACTTTTACCCCCGATCACTCGCGATGTCGCTATGGGTGGCGCAGTCACAGAGGAACAAGCCATTGCTTGGGCTCAACACTTAGATTTAGTTTATTCACAATATAGTACTTTGTATGATTTGCTTCCGAATGCTGCTCGAGCTAATACTGATCCATCTAAACCGTCATCCTCATCTCATGTGGATGGTGTTATCGGTTCCGTCAAAACTCAATCTACTTCTCAATCGCTCACACTCTCCTCTACCTCCCCCCAAACTCAGTTCTCTAAGGTGAATGTAGTTCAATCTTCCCCTTCACAACAATCCAGAGGTAAGAAGAAGACAAAGAATAAATCAAAAAATAACAATGAACAACCAAAAAATCAAGCTCAAACACCTGCCACCGAAAAGCAAACACAACGGAAACTGAAATTCCTGTGTATTATTTGTGGTGATGATCACTACACTCAAGACTGTCCACTTCGCAATGAAGTAGCCAAAATTTTCCAAGGAAAGTCACAACCTGCTGTGCTTACTCAGCCTTTTCCACAACAACAATCCATGGTTGCTCAAACCCCCTCTCATGGGGGAAGTTCAAGCCATCCTAATGATGAGGCCTCATCGAGTGCACATATTTATATGTTTAATGGGATTAATTTGACCACTCGCTCTAAGACATATGACACACTAGGTAACCCTGACAAAGGAAACGACATTAACGGTACCGGTTATCGGATCCATCACCGTCCTCCATTAGTCTTCCATCGGTTAATCCTTTGTCTGGACCACTTCATATTGGGAAACCTATGTTCGACTCTATCTTACGCCCTCCTAAGAGCGCTATCCGCAAAGCTACCTTTAATCCTAGTTCACGTGCTGCTCAAAACTACAACATTGTTGAAGATTTGGCTCAAGCACTGTGTGCTATGTCTGCATTAGAAGTTCTACAACACTGCCCCAGTCAACGTAGAACGCTCTTGGCCGCTATTGGCACTGTTGATCTTGAGTCATCCAACGAGATCATGTTTAACCTGGACAATTATACGTCTCGACTCTCCCACCAACTCGCTTTTCAAGTTGATGTTGTTGTTCACAATCAACAAATCCACCGAACTATTCTGGATGAGGGAGCCTCAACTTGTGTCATGTCTTTAGCGTGTTGGAAAGGTCTAAAATCACTTGCACTTAACAAATCCCCAACGATGTTACATGCCTTCGATGGGTGAGGTTTGCATCCCCATGGGATTTTACAGTCCCTGCCCATCCAATTGGGTGGCAAAATTGTTACTGTTGATGTCGAGGTGGTCGATGCTCCCCTCGATTACAACTTGTTACTTGGAAGAAGTTGGTTTTATGCTATGACTGTCGTTGCCTCGTCAGTCTTTTGATGTGTACAATTTGCCCATCAGGACAAAATTGTCACTGTTGATCAATTGGATTTTTGCACGACCAATGATCACGTTCCCGCTACCAACAATATTCCTTTCTTGGGAGACCACAAGATCACGTATGAAAGCATTGGTGTTGGCTTACTGAAATATTCTAGCCTCATGGGTACCTTCCCTACACCACTTCCACTGACTACACATCATATTKCCACTGTCGATATGATTTTGACCGCGGCTTATCAATCTTTGGAATCATCTGACCCTTGGATTGTACCTTGTTCATTGGAATTCGATGCACTAGGTGACACCGTKCCACTTAGTCCAGCGAAAACATCATATGTTTCTATCCAATCTGCTTCCCCCTCGTCAGATGACCAACATCTATTGGCACCTTACAGTTCCTCGATGCAATCATGGTTGAGTTCCTTGCCGTCTACGCTCGTTTACATTTCCCCAAATTTTCCCTTGGATGAATCTATCATGGAAATGTTGCGCATTGACGAGATACCTTTAGATGATAACCATCATCGATCCTCTTTTCTTCCCCCTCGTGAAGAAATTCAGGAAGATATACTGTCTATCTCCTCTCCTGATGTCGATTTTCTATCGTCTCCCATGCCTTCAACTTTCGATGATTTGGATCCGGTAGTTGACATGGTGATTTCTTCGGTAGGGCTATTGGAGCCTGATCTCCTTACCATGTGTTCCTTCCAGAGTGATTATCTTCCATCCAGAAAAGATTTCTTGGAAGCAATGACTGAGTTTTGTCCCTTGACATGGTATCCTTCAAGAGCGTTATTCTCTTGGAAGCCATGATCAAGAAGGAGCAACGAGCATAGTTTCTCTTCTCTGTGGCAAGCTCGTTAAAAAATGAAACAACGGTCACGAGCATAGTTTCTCTTCTCTGTAGCAAGCTCGTCAAAAAATGAAACAGAGGTCATGAGCATAGTTTTCCTATCTGTAGCAAGCTCATAAAAAATAAAATGAAACAACAATATGGGGATCGAACCCAGAACCCTGAGCATAGTTCTTTTCCTGTGTCAATCTCATTAAAAAAATGAAACAATCACCTCTCTTGAACCTTCTTTTCATCCACCCTTCTCCTTTTTCTCATCTGGTAGAGAAATTGGTGACAACCTCAAAGTCGCTGGATGAATCGAAGCTTGGAGGGCATGTCTCCAACCTTTGATGATCATTCTGGAGTTAAGCCACTAGCTGTCAAGCTAGGGGCATACCGATCTTAGTCTTTGTTCTTTCTTGTGCTCGTAAATACATGAGAATGCATCTAGGTAGACTTTTATCTCTTTTTCGGACCTGTATGGATACACGAAAAAGGAACCCCCTGGAGTCTCCTTTAATCTCTTTTTAGATTCTCTAAACATGAAAATATTGCCGAGTGATCTTGCTTCCTTTCCCACTCGTTAAAAGGTTTGAAAGGGTGTCTTTCGAGTGATAATTTATCTCTTTTTCAGCCTCGCAAGACTAACATTACGAAAAAGGACAACATTGGAGTAATCTTTAAGTTCTTTTTAGACTCTCTAAACATGAAAAGATTGCCGAGCGACCTTGTTCTCTTCATGCTCGTTAAAGTATTTGAAGAAAACGTTTGTTGAGCGATAGTTTATCTCTTTTTTGATCTCATCAGACTACTTTATGAAAAAGGAACTGAGAGAGTTCTCTTTTAATTGTTTTTCCAGACTCTATAATCATGAAAAACCTTCGAGTTTTCTATCTTTGGACTCGTTAAACAAACATCGACAGGCCCATACGGGACTGGACCCTTACTTCTTCGAGTTCGTTAAACAAAAGGAAGAGGAGCTTACCGAAGGTGAGTTATATCAAGCATGTGTTACCCTCCTCGAGCTTGTTAAATTAAAAAGAGGTACTCATCTATCTGGATGGGGGAAAAAATTGAAAGAAGCAAGCCAAGCAGTTTTTGAGAACATTACCAGTAACTCTTAGAGTCGCCCTTGAACATGACACTTTGTCTTTGCGCACATGTTAATCCGCTGAACCTCTACACTGAACCAATCCTCTGATTTTTTCTTACTCCTTTGGGTCACTCAACGAAAATCACATTATCCACTGCATCATCGTGTTTTGGTCCATGTCATGTTTCTGTTGTTGTGCCTCAGTGTTCAAGGGAAGTATCCGCCTCGAGAGTCAACCATCACAAATATCTTGTTTCAATACCCGTGTCAGTCCATGTTCATTTGATCTACCAATTACATCTCTGTGTCTATTTTGTGTCGTTGATGGGGGATACATCAAGGCCCTCCTTTGACGAGTCTATTCCTATCAAATTCAAGACATTATCCAAGAACTAGACTTAGAAACCAGTTAGTACTTTGGGACCTGCATGCCTCAATGGCAGGTCTCCTCACATTTGACAGTGGGTTTACATCATTGACCTCTGATTGGATGATTCCATGGATGTTCGACTTCAGCTCATAAATTCACATTCGTTGGAATGTACTAGAGTACCGTGGGAATCATTGACATCAATGGTGACCTCCCTTGCGCTTGTTAACGATTTACATCATTGACCGGTAATCAAGTGGTTTCTTCCATGTTCGACATCATGACATATATTCACATGGTTAGATTCGTACTACATCGGGATCGGTAAAAAGACCCTGGGTTGAGTGATCACTTTGATATGTACTTTGCCCAGGTTGCGAAGGAGTTTCTTTTGAACAATGACACATATACTGTTACATAGAAACACTTTGTATTGGTCGTGTCTATGTCTCGTAGATCCACTGTGTATTCTTCATGGCTATGATCAATTCAGGTTATGAGAGGATAGATCCACACTGTATCCTCAATGGCTATATCTCTTTGTTAATATAATTATGGATCTGTAGTGTATTTATGGCGGCCATACCTTGAAAGTCTCTATCACTCAAACATAGGTATGCCTGCCTTGGGTTTGAAGCATGTCTTAATATTTGTTTGATGGTTGTGTGTAGCTTCTGTCAATTTCTCTGAGCCCACACCCTTGCTTGAAAGTCTGCAAAGTATTTTAGTTATCAGTTCTCCTCTTCTAACTTCATGCTTTGGGGGGCAATCTGTTACACCTCAAAATTACTCACTTTGATAGTGCCACAAGTGTCGCATCTTGACCACAAGTGTTATAAGTGTTGCTAACATCATACTTCATTATTTCCTATGTCATGCCTCCAAAAACATGACAGGGACACCTAAGACACCTCAAATATTAGTTTTGAAGAGGAGGAATCAGTCTACTAGAAGTACAAATTTCTTGCCATTGAAAGAACCACTAAAAATGAGTGTCAGAGGAGAGCGCTCCCCCATACACTGTCAAGGAGCGCTATAACGCTCTGATGCCCTTTTTGAGGAGCACTTCCACTATTAGGAGCACTGGCGCTTGTTGTTCTTCTCTTGGGCAGTGCTATAACACTCTGATGTCCTTTTTGGAGGAGCGCTACCTATTCCGGGCGAAATTTGGTTTGTTGAGAAGAATGAGGGAAAGGTCCCCTCAATATCTGAAGGTGGTTGGTTTCGAATCCTTGGTCAAGCCATGATCTTAGGGAAGATCCATAACTAAAGGAGGAAAATACTCAACTTACCCCAAAGATATCTCAAGTGGTTGGGCCTCTCCAAGCCTATATAAGCAGGCCTTCTCATGGTGAAAGGGGAGGGAAAGAATTGTGAAGCATCTAACTTATGATCTCATGAGGAAGGTGTCATTCGGAACATAAACATTTGGTGTGTGGACTATTTGAGCAAGGGTTCGAACAAGGAGGGCTTGACGAAGCTGCTACACTCACATATATGGTTGTAAGTATTCTTCGTTGTTGTTCTCTTTAATATAATATGCCTCGCCTGTTTCTTTCAAATATGTGTTTGATCTCACATGAATTTGTCTCTAATAGATAGATCTATTTTGAACTAATCTCAGTAGAGTAGGAAGTTGTTTGTACTTTCGTTTGTCTACAGAGCTTATAGAGGAGTTTAAGATTGGAGCTCAACTCGGACTGTGCAGGGACAAACACCGGTAAAAGGTACTTCTTTTCTCCTTCCTCCTCACACATTAGTTTATCTATATCTAAAAGGAAGTCAGTGTCCATGACAAGAATCTTATGTCTTAAGAGTTAAGAGTCTAGCTCTCAAGAGGAGATCTACCTGTCCGCAGGGAGATTTTCCTACAACATCCCTCATGGGGGAGAAAACCCAACAAAAACTTCCTTAATATAGATAGACAATACAATGCCAAGAGAATACACCAAACAATACAAAAATTCCTCTCCCAAGTACGCGCCTCTCTCTCTCTTCCTTCAACTACAGCTCCAAACTTGCGCTCTGATAAACAAGTGAGTGAGTGAACAAATGAGGCACTAGCCTCTCTTATTTATACAATCTGGCAGGTGATGAACTGAGGTGTCTTTTCACTGGCAAGGTCGACTTCTCATTCTGGGTGGTTATAACCATTTTAATATATTCTGGGGGCCTAATTCTCATTATGGGTGGTTATAACCACTTTAATATATTCTGGGGGCCGACTTCTCATTCTGCCTATTACAATTAGGGTTTGACCAATCTGCAAAAAGGGATTTGGTCATTTACAATGCCCGAAATGATCAATCCACAAAAGGGGATTGATCTAATGAATAATACATCAATAATGAATAGAATACTCTTTGCAGTTACAATATTTCAACACTCCCCCTTAAGAGGAAGGGTATTCTACAACAACATCAGGTGAGAGAGAGAGGGAAACATCATCAACAACATCTTGGAACACCGACTGACATATCTATAAGTCATCGAAATTTTTTCTCATCATCATCGTTCACAGCATGGAGTTGGAGTAGCATCATCATCGTTCACAACATGGAGTTGGAGTAGCATCATCATCTTCTTTAGCATGAGGCTAAAGTAGTATCATCATCTTCTTTAGCATGAGGCTAAAGTAATATCATCAATATATTTAGCATGAGGCTAAAGTAACATCATCATCTTCAACATTAAAGCTGAAATACCATCATCATCATCATCTTCAGCAAGAAGCTGAAGTGGCATCATCATCTTCAACAAGAAGCTGAAGTGGCATCATCAACATCTGCATCAACATGGATTAGTATAACACTAATACACCATCATCAATAACAACAACAACACAACACAAAGGCTAGAGCATCATCAACATCAACACTAGGCTGAGAGTCTTCAACACGAGGTTGGCATCACAACATGAGGATGGCACATCATCACAACATGAGGTTAGCACATCATCACAGCATGAGGCTGGCACATCATCATAGTGCGAGGCTTGCATCACAACACTAGGCTAGCACATCAACACAACATGAGGTTGGAATATAATCAGCATGAAGCTGGCATCACAACAATTAAGCTGGCACATCTACACAACACGAGGCTGGAATATCATCATCACGAGGCTGACATCACAACAATTAAGCTGGCACATCATCACAACAATTAAGCTAGCACATCATCACAACAATTAAGCTGGCATCAAAACACTACTCCCCCTTTCGAGGGAGGTCCTTTCAGACTACACCAAGCTTTTCTCGAAAGTACTCAAACTTTACACGAGATAGAGGCTTGGTCAACACATCAAAAACATGTTCATCTGTGCTAACATACTAGAGCTTTATGGCTCCTCTTTGCACCATATCACAGATGAAGTGATACCGGATCTCTATGTGCTTTGACTCATCATGGAACACATGGTTCTCCATCATATTTATACAACTTGGTTATCACATAGAATCGCGATGGCTTCCATATCTAGATCAAATAGATCTGTCAACAACATCCGAAGCCATATGGCTTCACAACTGGTGGAAGATGCAACAATGTATTCTGCTTCTGTCGTGCTGAGAGAAATACTTGATTGCTTCATACTCTGCCATGAAGTCATCGCTGACCTCAAACTGAAACAGCATCCTGAAGTGTTGTTTCTATTAGAAACACTTCCAACTCAATTTGAATCAATGTAACCACTCAGTCTGAAGTCATGATATCTAGTATAATAGATACCAAAATCCAACGTACCGTTAAGGTATCTCATCATATGTTTTTGTATCAACAATGTGAACATGTCTAGGTTCTACCAGATACTAACTCAAGGAAAAACATATATCTAGCTTGGTTTTCATCAGACACATCACTGAACCAATAATCTGTCTGTAAAGAGTAGCATTAACCAATTCTGATGAGGTATCTACCAGGAGCTCCAACTTCGTTTCCATGGGTGTGTACATGGATTTACATTTCAACATGTCAAACCTCTTCATTTTAACTGCATACTTCCCTTGGTTAAGGAAGATCTTCTATGTGCTTTGCCAAACTTCAAGACCTAAGAGATAATGCATTTAGGTCTTCCATCAAGCTCGTAGCGAGCTTCTTCTGCAATTCGTGATGAAATTTTCTTCATCTTGTCAAGAATACATCATCTACATATAGCAGTAACATCACTGGCTCATCATTCATAACCTTGAGATAAAGGTTAGAATCAACTTTACTCTTGGTAAATCCCAAGCTCGTCAGGAAACTGTCAATTCTTCCATACCAAGCTCTAGGAGCTTGCTTCAACACGTACATAGCTTCCTTCAACTGGTAGACATGAGTCTTTCTGTATTCAATTTTCAAATCAAATTTTCTCATTACATTGTACCAATCTGGTACACTTTTTTAGTTGCAACTGAATATGCACAATTATGTGCTAGCTCTATGTGCTCTTTGCAAAGAGCTATCTGTCTCACTGATTGAGAGTATGTCCTCTCCCCTTTCTGCAACTGTTCCTTCAGGAACTAGGACTCTGCACCTGCACATGCTCTAAGGCTGAGAATGGTTGCTCCATTCTCACTATGACTGCTGAAATCTGGGAGTAATTCCTCTACTCCATCATGGCAACAACTTCATCTAAAACTGAGAGTGGATCAATAACTGATACTGAAGATAACTCTTCTTCTTTCATGGAGGTAACACTATCTTTTATCATAGTCATGTTTCCATGACCCAACTAATGTACTGCACCAACTGCCACTCAATTTTAAATATGGGGATTGCTCCCCCCGCATCTAATACTGTATATGAATCATGGTTGTTCTGGTTGTCTTCATAAGTACTGGAACTATTTCTTCAATAAGTGTCTCGCCATAGTCTTCTCCCTTTTGTTGGGAGAATCCTCTGGACACACATCAAGCTTTGTACTTCTGCAACATGTTTGATATGTATAGATCAATATTGGAAATTAATACTGAATTCTCTTCTAGTCTCACGGAAGAATCCATATCCTAGTCTTTCTGACTGGCTTCCTTCTTTGTCACTGAAACAAGGGAATCTTCCAGGATATTTCATATCTTCCAAGAGTCTTTGAAGTTACGATCTAGTCTTCTCAAGGCATCTGTCTCCTAGTCCTGGGAGATGTCTCTTCATCAGATCCTTTCTGAGATCAGGATTACTCTCGATTTCTTCTGAGTCTTCAAGGAATTCATCATCTCTTACATGGTATACTTGGTGTTGAATACCAAGTCTAAGTATGAAACACTGAGTCAGGATTCAAACGAGTTCTGCTTCTCGTCAAGGTGGCTTCATTAACCTTTGAATAATTCTGCTGTGAGATATTGATCTAATGTTCGGTCATCTTTGGAGCCTTCTGCTCCTTACAATTAATATTTATATGAGATACTCTGAATCTCAAAAGATAGCTTCTTCTTCATATTCTTTGGTACATGAGTGTATATGGTCATGTACATAGTCTGCTTCATGTCTCATATAATATGTTGCCTTCAGAAACCTTCACTACAACTTCCTTAGGGTTATCACCTATGACCTGAAACAAGGTCAACAAAACAACAAGCAATAATAATACCCTTTTGATAATAGTAAATAAAACAATAGCATGAATAATCATCACAGTAGCTCCTTTAGAGCTACCACTTGTGACCTGTCTGAAGCAAAGATCAAAAGTAAGAAATACAATACGAAATGAGGTCAACACTCTTTTAGTGTTGTGATCAAACATTCCTCCATGGTAACCTGGGATCAACACAAGAAGTTTCTCCTAGAGGAGATGTTATTTGTATCTGTTACATTAAGTATTTATCTCAATGTTCTCACATGCTACCAAGTATAATACTTTTCAAAGACTGCTACCTCAACTGTAGTGTTTACTTGTAAAGGGGTAGTTATCAACTTTGTCATGTGCAACTTTGAATCTTATCAGCTTAATTACTTAAACCTAGAACCTGAAGTCTTGTCCTCAAGAATGAGTGTGTGTTGCTTTTCTTCCAAGTCTTCTTCACTTAGGATGACAAGTGCTTTCTTCAACCAGTCTTTTGTACTAGGACAATATACTATCTTGACAAAAGGTCGGGTTAGAGAATAAACTCTATGATCTCAACCTTAATCCATCTAATACCTTGACTTTAATTTTTGACCAAAGGTTAGAATGATGGTCATATCTTCAACATGCAACATTGATCAAAATAACGTCATAACAAATAGATGCATATTAGAATAATCAAACCTGGGCTGCATTATTCCTTTGAATGTTTTGGATCTTGAGATCCTTCTGGATCTATGGCAAGAGATCCCTTCTCATGCAAATACCCTTTAAGGCTTAACCGTTTAAACATGTGTGAGTACATACCTTTGACGACATTTGTAGGTAGTGGCACCATATGGTAGCAGCGGTAACTCTTAAAAACTTCAAGGGTGATTGCAACTGGTACTACGACTGATGCTTCAACTGATTCTGAGAATGTAACTGCAACTGCAACTTAGGGTTTTATGAGGAAACCCTAATTTTTCAAACTTCAAATTTTGAAATTCTGATCCAGGGGATAGATGCGCTGAGCTGAGGCGAGTAAGCTGGTGCAGTCATATTTCAGAAAATCCAACTTTTACCCCTTCAAACTTGATCAACGGATTTCTGGACTGGTGCTTTTTGTTTTCTGGTACTTCTGGTACTTTGGTTTTCTGGTACTTCTGGTACTTTGTGAAAACTAGGGTTTCACTTTCCGGGAGATCTACCCACTGAAAAGGTGCGCTGAAGGTGCCAAAGAATTCCTTTGGTTAGGGCACACTTTTCTAGATGGTTTTGAGGCTGAAAATTGTCTTCAATAAAAAGCCCTAATTTTCATGTACGACAACAATGACGTTTTTCTTCTTCTTGTGAAAGATGATCTCTTCAACTTATCTCTGAAACCATGTTAAGGTTTAATCTATTATTAGGTTTCTTTTCAATTTACTAGATAACCATAGCATAGATAGGATCACTAAGAAATACACAATCACAAGAGACACATCATTTATCCTGGGAAACCCTCATGGGGGAGAAAACCTAGCAAAAAATTCCTTAATATAGACAACCAATACAATGCCAAGAGAATAAACCAAACAATACAAAAAGTCCTCTCCCAAGTATGCGCCTCTCTCTCTCTTCCTTCTTCAACTGCAGCTCCAAACTTGCACTCTAATACACAAGTGAGTGAGTGAACAAATGAGGCGCTAGCCGCTCTTATTTATACAATCTGATAGGTGTTGAACTGAGGTGTCTTTTCACTGGTAGGGTCGACTTCTCATTCTAGGTGGTTATAACCACTTTAATATATTCTAGGGGTCATCTTCTCATTCTGGGTGGTTATAACCACTTTAATATATTCTGGGGGCCAACTTCTCATTCTGCCTATTACAATTAGGGTTTGACCAATCCGCAAAAGGGAATTTGGTCATTTACAATGCTCGACATGATGAATCCACAAAAGGGGATTGATCTAATGAATAATACATCAATAATGAATAGAATACTCTTTGCAGTTACAATATTCAAACATATGTGATGTTCCACATACCATCGGAAATGGCATGACAAGCACTATCCATCTAGGATAGTTTCACTGACAAATTCACTGACCTTCATCTCATTATTCCACAATTAAGCATGGGTTCTATAACCATATTTCTATGATAACTCAATCCACAAAGTGTCTTCTCGTGAGTGCTTTCACCATAAGGGGACCACTTTGGAGTTCATCCATTTGTACTTCTTATCAACCATGAAAAGACAATAATGAGTCATCTTTACATCAAACAAACTTAGGTCCATTACCCAAACCTTTGTGCTACTAGGATTTCTTCAAGGGTTGACATCAATGACAACCAACCTTAATCAACATAATCTTCATGATCCTTCCTTCCTTATTTCACATCCTTGAGAATTACATGTGAGATTGTGTCCTTGGTCACACATTTGATTAACACTGAGAATATTGTATTTCAGACCATCAACATGCAAGACATTTTATGTTTTAGCCTTTCCATTATTGAGACTTAAAGTACCTTTTCCATCTATCCTTGTGGTAGCATCGCTTCCAAATGTCACATTGTCTCTGTTAACTTTTGTCAAAGTGAGAAACTTGCTCTTGTCACCTGTCACGTGGCTTGAGCATCCCTTGTCAATCTATCATTGGTTTCCTTTGTTTTGAGCATGAAGGGAAATTTGCACAAGCATAGATTCATCCTTATTCTACATCTCTTGTTCCTGCTTCCTTTTCCAAACTCCTATGAGTTATTTATTTTGTTTGACAAGGGTATCCACATCCTTGTTTTGTCTAGGAGTTTCCACAAGGTCACTTCTACAAAAATGTGCTTTGTGCCCATAGTTTTTTCATTTATAGCATACAACATTGTAATCAAATAAAGGGGCAAATGAATTATAGTTTTTGTTTGAGAATCCATATGCATTTATGTCTTTGTTCGATACATGATTATTTATTGTATGTGTTCTACAATATATTGCTTTATGACCAAATGGTTGCTGCAAAGGACATAGCCAAAGAAATAATTTTGTTACTAGTTCATGTGAGGTCACCTTGGTGGGAAAGATCTTTTGAATCTATCATTGTTGTCCTTAGGAGAAATGCCAACTTTCTATAGAACAATATTTTCTTTCTTCTTGTTGTCTTCATCACTACTGGAACTTTTTAGTACATCAACATAGATTTTAGATTTTTCTTCATTTACTTTCTTTGATGGCCCTGTAGCTTCTATATCCTCTTTGGTGATCATTTGACTCTTATCATAACCAAGATCCGTCTTAATAAACGACGACCTTTGACAATTGATGATATGATCTAAGGTTTTGACACTCTTTTCAAACTTCAAGCTTATGTTCAACTAAACATTTGAATTTTTAAAATCCTTTCTTAAAGAAACAAGTTCAACTTCTAGCTTCTCACAATTTTCTTCCTTTTCCTTCAGTTTAATTCTCACTTCTTCCATCCTTCTTGGCTCTTCTAATTGAACTTTTAGGCTTATGCTAATGTTTTCTGATTCTTCAAGGCTTTGTGACATTTTGGCTTTTGAATCACGATCCTCTTCTTCATATTTCTGTAACTACTCTTTTTGTTTCAATTTTTTTTCCTCGGCTTCTTTATTTTGCTTAAGGTACACATGAGATCTTCTTCAAGATCCACTTCTCCATTTGTTTCAGTGTTTTCCCCTTCTTCTGAATCCATTATTTCTTTTTCTTCGTCAATCTTTATTTCGATTGTCATAAAGATAGTTTCTTCTCTATCACTATTGGAACTTCTTTCACTACTTTCTTCAGACGAGTCACTAACCCCTTTTGAGTAGAATCTCTTCTTCTACTTATAAGAGTTATTCTTCTTTTCATGCTTGTCATGTTTGTGGCTATTTTTGTGTTGATGATGTTTTCTCTTTACGTTATAGTCTTCTTCATTATTACTACTTTCATTTTTCTCATATGGACATTTAGCAACAAATTGTCCCACTTTTCCACAATTAAAGCATTTAAAGGGCAACTTACCTTTGTATTTTCCATATCCTTTTTTAATTTTTCTCACAAAATTTGCTTCCTCCGCGTCTCATTCACAGTTGGAATAATCGCTTGATTTGTGTTCTTTGTTCTTCATCCCTTTTTAGGATTTTAAAGATACTTATTTCTTTGATGGTTTTTCCTTTTCAGTCCTGATTTCATATGTAGTGAGGATCCCATGTAATTCATCCATTGTTAATTTATCAATATCCTTTATTTCCTCAATGGCGGAAATTTTGGCATCAAATATTAAGGGGAGTGACCTCGACACCTTTTGAACAATCATTATTTTTGCAACCGTTTCACTAAGTTCTCTGATGGTGTTGACAATTTCGTCCACATGAAGGAGGCAGGCTACAACATTTTATTCATCTTTCATCTTCAGAATCTCAAACTGTCTTCTATGAGTTTGGAGCTAGCCTTCTTGACCTTGTCATCACCTTCATGGATGTTTTGAAGTTTGTCCCAAATTTCTTTCGCTGATTTGCAATGCATTACTTTGACAAACTTTGATTCCGACAAACCGCACAAGATGGCGTTCATGGATTTTGGATAATTTTTGCTAGCCTTTTTCCCGATCATATATGTTGGTGGAGTTTTTGGGGCTGTATAACCAACCACGACCGATTGCCAAATATCAAAACCAAAAGCCATTAAATATGTTCGCATCCTTATACTCCATAAGGCATAGTTTGTTTTGTCAAACAATGGAGCCATGTTTGTTGAGAAACCTTCCCGATCGACCATGTGTGCTCCCAAGATCTACCTTCCAGTGGTTAGACTATTTTCGAAGGAACAAACTCTGATACCAATTGTTGAGCACACACTTATACTAAGAGGGGGTGTGAATCAATATAAGGCTATCCTCTTTTTTTAACATTCATAAACCATAATGAAGCAATCAAATAAATCTAACAACTAGAAGACACAACATTTTGCATGAAAACCCTTTCAAGAGAAAACCACAACAAGTTCTTCTTATAGATTTGTAGGCACCAACCTACTATCACAAATGTTTGTAGAAACCAACCTATTGGAGACACCGATCTCCTCTTCTGTTTGTAGGCACTAACCTACTAGAGACACCAATCCCCTCTATTGTTTGTAGGCATCAACCTACTAGAGACACAAATCCCCTCTGTTGTTTGTAGGCACCGACCTACTAGAGACACCAATCCCCACAACTATTTGTTTTGTAGGCACCAAACTACTTACAATTTTACAAGTTCTTCAAATGCATTTCCTTGACTGGTCTACTTGTTTCTTCTATCTTCACCAAATATGCTCTACGTTCAATACTTATGCTTTCACCAAATCTGCTATGTGATTGCTACTTCTATTTTTTCCATATCTACTCCGTGCTCACTATTTCTACTTTTGCCAGATCAACTCAATACTCACTCCTTCTTCTTTTGTTAGATCTGCTCGACGATCACTCCTTCTCCTTTCGCAAGATCTATTAGCTGGATCATCACATACTTCGTCACTATCTCCTTTCTAATAATATTCAATCTTTTCTCATATTATATTCTCATATGTAAATATTTCATTTTCGCTCTTCACCCACACCCTATTTCTCACAATCCTCTTCTCCTTTTATACTTTACCATTAACTCTACATAAAAATTCATGTATATTTGAAAAGGCACAACCTTCATTAAATAATTAATTAATTTCCCCCTTTTTAATTTACTTTTCAACATACCATGGGCATAATATCACTATGGTTTTTAAAACCATGTGCAATTTTACTCCACTTTCACTTTTTACTCCACTTTTACCTTGTAGTCCACTTTCACATAACTTCATGTTTAATCCATTTTTACTTTTTAATCCACTTTCACATAACTTCATTTCTAATCCACTTCCACTTTGTATTTGTTAAAGTCATCTTTCCTTTTAATATTTATATTTGAATACTTACCTTTGACATGAATGACAAAAAATTATTCAACAAAGATGTCGACAATTTGTATAGAAAGCACATGTTGCTCATGTACTTTGTTGATTGTCTACCAAAAAAGGCTAAGGGATTGGGTCTAAGGATATATGGAAGCCACATGGATGCCATTGCATTACTACTCGAAGCCTAATTAAACAATTTTCCCCTTTTTCCTTTATAGACACATTGCATTATGTTACAATTGTTTCTCTTGATTTGGTCTATACAAATATTCTTGTTTTGTCATCACCCCAGGTCAAAGATTCTTTTGTTGATTACGCTTCTCAATTATCCCAACCTATGTAGGTTGTTCCTTGGCATGTCAATGCAATTTTAGCCTTTCCTTGAGCACATTTCAGTATCTATAGGAATCTTTATCTGCCATGATCCTCCCTATTTTATTAACCCTAGACACTAAAAACAACTATGTCTAAGAGTCAAATTGTTAGAAGCCCTAAAAGAGTTTATCCTCATTGGTTCTTTTACATCAAGCCATGTCCCTAAAAGAGTTTATCCTCATTGGTGCTTTTACATCAAGCCATGTCAAGGGTAAGGGTGGTATGGAAACTTTGGTTTCCCCCAATTTTCCTCAATCACCATTAGATGGGGAATTGATCCCTCTTAAAGACTTGTTTAGAATTTGTTGAATTTGGGTAGTTGTATCCTAGGCCTAATCACATCTTTACAATCAACAAGGTAGATGAATGGGCCCTCTTTCATAGATGGGTGGCCGATGAATTGTCGAAATCCCACTAGTTAATATATGGGGATTTCAATATGATTGATGCACATGAAGATAAGGAAAGTATACTACCTAGAAGAGTACCATAATGGGAAAAAAATCTTGGAATGCCCTCAAACCCAAGCTTGGGCATATGATCCCAATAAGTTTAGGAGGAAAAATTACACTGAGTTATGGTTTATGTGGTCAAAATACTAGAAGGGCACTGGAAGATTCATGAAGACACTAGATCATGCATTATTGTATGAGAATAATACTTTTTATTTTAATTATAAGGGGAGAAAACTCATGCGAGTGTTAGATGAGGCCACTCTCTTATATTTCCTACCTCTCTATTTAAAAAAAAATGGGACATGAATATGAAATGTGAATGCATAATAACATATTTATTTTATTTGTTTCCCCCTGAAAAACCTAAGTTACATCATTGAATCAAGAGGATTTAAAACCTCTTCTTGGAGCTAAGGGGTGATGAAGGAGAGATTACTTAGTAGGAGGATGCCACAAAACAAACAATTTCCTTTTTTAGGGAATATAGAGGATAGGTTGGTTTTATTCACTAAAAGTGCCACATAGTAGTTAAAGAGAAGCTATAACACATTAACTAGAGGCTTTATGCCAACCCCTTAAATGATGACAAATGGGTTAGGGATGCCAAACTTTAACACTTCCTCCAAATTGATGAGGTACGTTAGGAAAGAGGGACTCAATTGAGAGTTGGGATTCATTGGCTTAAAACTGGAGATAAAGCTACAAATGATTTCTTTAAGGTCCTAACTACTAAAGAGGCCATGCTCAAAACTAAAAATGGTTATTTGATAAATAGTTTTTAAGTTATAAGATCTCATGGAAGAATGTAGGGTGGTTATGTAAATTTTTCTTGACGTGGTTGTGGAGTCCATGTTTTGACACTTTTGGAACTACCCGAGGACCCCATTTTTGACCATTTTCCCCATAATACCTCATCCCATCACCCTATCTAAACCTATTACCTCATGTTTTTACTTAAGAAGAACATCTCGAGCATAAAGGTAACGATCTTGCCCATAGTCATAATTTATTCATTTATTTTGAGTAAATTGAATGCTAAATTGTCATGGTCTATGAAGTTACAAGATCGAACCTTGCAACAACCATAGTCTTGCAACAACCTCATTGATTCAACTACTTCCAGATCTCGTGGACTAAAAAGAGAATGAGGATTTGGCGAGAAGATGCAATGAAATGGTATTATGTGTTTAGCTTCGACCAAACCATATGATTAATGGATGGTCCGAGAATAGATATGGTCAAAACAACTTTGTAACAGGTGATATTCTTGGAAGCAATTTCATTCCTTCGATCATGAAACCGCTTGATACGATAAACCATATTTTTACTCTCATTATTGTAATGTAACTTCTTGTTCGAATATAGCCAAGATAGTTTTCATATTGTAATCTTGGATGAGATCTTTGTAACTGGTTCTGCAACACAATATTATAGGGTTTTAAATGTAATCTTATAAGTATGGACATATCATAGACAAAGGGGGGTTCAAGGAATATTAAAGGAGCGGGAGCTCATACATTGGATGTATCTTTCATCGAATTAATTAAAGGACAATTTCTTATGTTTTGCAAGTGTTGGGCCTGTGATATGGTTAATTTAATGACGATGATTAGATCCTTTTTGGCCAATATTGTATATGTATTTTCCTATTTTGAGAAGTTTTAGAGGATTTTTGTGTTAAATCGTCGTGGTTCATACCAGGTATGTATGATTGATGTTTTATGATGGTTTTGAGTATAATTCAGCATGTTTTAATGATTCTAGGAAACTAATTTGCGTTCTGTGTGCAGGGTAAAATTGCAAGTCATTTTTACATCCGGCACTCTGTCCGGTACTCCATCCGACACTCTGTCCGACACTCCGTCCTGCACTAAAACCATGGGCGAGTTGGAAATTATCATATATGCGGCCAGCGATGGGCGAATCAGAGACATGGGTTTTGCTTGTGCTTGTGGCCTCCAGCTACTGAGCTTCTGACAACTCAGATTGGGTTGTTATGCTGGGCGATTATTGGCTCGCCTTGTTTCTAGAAGCCACCGGCGGTTAAGACACATTGAAAGAAATTTACTATTTTTAGAGGAGGTCAACCCTTCCAGTGGTCGAACTCTCAGCTTGTAAACTCTATAAATACCACATCAGTGGTCAAAAAAATAGTTAGGAGAGCAAAAGGATAGTTAAGCTCTGTTTTTCCATTTTCAGACATCTTTCTCTAAAACTGTGTTTTTAATTTTAATGTTGAAATCGTGTTGCTTGAGCTCGTGATTCATTGTTGAGGAGTAGCCACGACCTGCTGGGGGGCCCACCAGTGGTTTGGGTGAATATTTAGTCAATTATCTTATGAATTCATACAGTGTAATCATCATTCCTTTTATTTCCTGTACATGAGTTTTATTGTGTTTATTTTCTGTGTCAATTGTTGTTCATAATTTAATTGCTTTAGTTCAGTTTTGCAGGTTATTATGAAGGCTAGTGTTAATATGCAATGAACTTTTAATTAGTAGGAACCAACTTGCAAGTTTGGATACTAACCCCTGTATGTAATTAGATGGTATTTATATTTTTCATATGCTGAAATAGAGTTTAAAAACAAAGTTAAAACAAAGTATTTAGTTCATGCTTTCTTTGGCAAGTTTCGGTGGATGGATAGTTGTTAATTTTAGTTTTCATTTCTAGTTTGCTTATCTAATTGCTATTTAGTTTTACTTATTTAGTTGTTATGTAGTTTGCTTACTTATTTTCTTGTCACATGCTGAAATATAATTAGGATTTAAGTTATGTCTTTATGAGTATTTTCCATTTGCAATTTAAGTTGTTAAAATAAGATTAGTTTAATTTATTTCATGCAATTTCCTTTCTAGATCTAGGTTGCAATTTTAATTCAAAGTTTGATTATTAAGTTTAGTTTTTAGTTATGAATCTCTAAGTAGTATGAATTTGCTTACACTAGCATAGAATGCAATTGAATTTAATAGAATAGTGTTTCCATATTGTTGATGATTAGTGCATAGATCGAATAATCACATGAATATGCAGGGTAGTTGATGTTGCTTCTATAATGGCTAAATTCTCACCAGATTGCCTAATTCATACTTTTCACTTTGCTATCGAAGTCAATATTGAGTTTATCCCTCTTGAGTTATCGTTAATTGTTAAATGCCATCGTGATATTATAAGACACCGGAGACATAACCATCAACACTATATTTGAGTTTTCTTGCTTTTATAGATTAGAGACTAGTCTTCTTGCTTTGATAGATTAAAGAATAGTTTTATTTAAGTAGATTAAAGAGTAGTTGTTGATTACCTTTATTGTAATGATGCTTCGAATTTAGTAGATTAAGATTTCCTTTTGTAAATTAGAAGTAGTTATGAAGTTTAATTTAAGAATAGAGTTCACTTGCTTATTAGTTTGATTAGTTGCTTATTGAGTAATTTTGATTAGTTTACTTGCTGTAGAAGTTATCATAGATTAGTTAGTTGATTGCTTGCTTGTTTACTTGCTTTGATAGGGTAGTTGCTTGCTTACTTACTTGTTGCTGCTTATTGAATTTGAGTAGGTTAATTAAGTAGTTTGTTGTTGCTAGTGTTCATTAAATAGATTAAATAGATAGTTTACTTTTGCTCATTATAATGGTTAAGTTAATTTGCTTCAAGTAGCGTTTTCATTTGCTTTCTTTGGACTATCCATCGATCCATTGTTCAAAAGTTACTTAGGATAAATAGTTTAAGTTTCTTAGTAGGGTTTGATCATTAATAGTCTTTATTTGAATAAATTAGCCCTTAGATAGCCCATTTCCTTAGTTAGACTATACTACCTCTAGCCTTTCTGCCTTGGCATATATAGTGCTACAACTCTAAGTTTACTTACCTCGGGTTGACAATTTAATTGAGGGTTTTTAGTGTTTTTAAGTACATATAGAAAATCCATCAACAAGTTATTTTGATTTTGAGTTTCCTGTAGGTTTATAGGCATGTTTATTAGAGAAGGAAGCCCCCCCCCAATCTAAAAAACACTACCCTTTTTGTGTTTGATTATAAATTGATATATGTGTTATTTCATGTTCATCTGCGTGATGAATCACTATTAGTTGTTTTTAATGATACTGTTGATTTTGCATACATCGGGTTGTTGCAACATGGTTTTTGCAATTTAGTTCATGCAACACTAGAATAGTTCTTACAACATCTGTAATTTATGATTCTTGTAGTGTCTATAGTTTTGATTTTTGTGGCATGTGTCAAGTGATTTTATTTTCATTACTTATAGAGCTCATACTTGAATCAACTGGATGAATTAAATAGGTTTTATTTCGTGCATTATTGAGCCAATATCAGCTAATGAAGAGACTTGTAGAGTATTGTTAGCTACATAAATTAACATGGGGTTCTACTTGTTAGTCCACAACTGGATAGTATTGGTCTTAAGTATTTTTTATCAGAGACTGTTTGCTGCTCTTCGATTTAATTTTTAAGGGTGCATTTATGAGTAGTGAATATATTTGTTAAAGGTGGGACTCTCAGAGTATTGGTAGTCATAACCTAATTACATATGATTGGTCTGCATTTCTACCTTAGGAGTTTGCAATAGATCTAATGGACCTCGGATGACATCTCAGATTCAATTGTATCACTTTTTATTCATAAGTTTTTTTTAATGGTTGTGTGTTTATTGGTGAGCTTGAGCACTTCAGGGTTTATCTCTGCATATATTTTGCCTTGCACCTCATAAGCCTACAAACTCGGATTGAGAATAGAATGTATTGTAATTATGAATGTATAATTCAACTAACATTTTTGGCGCCGTTAGTTGGGGAGGTGTTGAAGGAGTAATTCCAGGAAGTGCAACTTTGGTATGGTTTTCTTATTTTTCTTGATATTTGTGAATTGATTTCTGGTTTGCATAGGGCTCATATTGAATTGGTAAAATAGGAAGGAATAATTGTTTTGTTGACATTGCATTTTTATATAGTGATATCATTGCATGGTTTGGTAGCATTGCATGAATAGAGAAAGGGATAACAAAGGTAGATTCATTAGGGGGCTCCAATATTTTCTTTTGGTAGCACTGTGAGTACTTCCACATATAATAACTCATTGACAAGGAAACGAATTGTTATGACCACAAATATATAAAAATAGATATAAATAAATAATGATTAATAATAATAACTAATACTCAATAACTAAATATGTTATGAAGAGACACCTTCCTGATGAAAGGTCATGTCTCTTCACGAAAGGGAACCCCTGTGTGGGTATATATACATGCCCTCATTCTCATTGTAATCATATTATCAATCTCATATTCCTATCCATTATTATTTAATATATATTATTGTCCTTATGGATACCTTTATATTCCAAGTATTTTGGATATTTAACTAGTGAATCAGGTTGGTTCACCACATTGGTATCAGAGCCTCGTTTTCTGATCCTGGCCATTGGCTATACAGGCTTGAGTTTCTCTAATTTATTGAGGTCTTTCACCACAATCTGGCCTTTGGTCACATAAAAATTTGTTGTTGAAAAATTATTCTAACCAGTGAAGTTAACCGGATTTATATAGCGAAACTATATTCTTGAAAAACAATGTGTGGGGAATTGAGCCACCTAGACGTCATCACTGCAATCTGATTCGTGAAAACATGACAAGTAAGAAAAATAGCCATATCTATCAATTGGTTCACTTCCAAATTGTCAACAATCGAGAGGATTAGTTGGAGCCTTCAAAACCAAATCGTTGTCACGGGTGGAGATTCGAATTATAAACAAAACATCATGGGTTACCTACAGACTAGCATTGGAATTGCCACAAAATTCTTAAAAGGCCGCAACCTTCGAAGGAAGATTGTGATGGTTTAAATGCTAATTCGAGAAGCCACCGGTTCGCCATTTGAAATTCACACGGGGGCTGTCGGGTAACAC
>ML793596.1:139173-165079 GCA_009831015.1 Picea engelmannii
AGGACTACTTTAAGTCCACATATTTCAGAGAAGAAATCTTTCGGATGACGTAGAAAGAAGATGAAAGTTTGGAAGACTACGTGGAAAATTTTCAATATAATCTCCAGAGGTCAAAACAAGGGGAGCTGAGTAAGGATACCTAGAGGACAATCTTACTGAGAGGAATTCAAAATGAAGCTTTGGAAGTCCTAAATTTGATGGGATCAAGAGATATCCATCAGATGAAATTTGTTGATATATGCAAACTATGCAGAAGATACTCAAAGGGAAATGTGAAGATTGGAAGGAATCCCAAAGGCACTACTTCTAGAGTTGTGAGATTTGTTGCAGGAGCAAGAGTCACAAGGGATGAGATTGGTAATTTATTTGAAAATTTCAAATCTAATATCATTATTTTCTTAAGTTCTCAGCTTGATTTTTTGCAGGTTAAAAAGAAGGAATAAGCAGAGAAAGCCATGGCCATATTTTGTCCAAAGCGCAGGAAAAAGCACCCTTTGAGAGAATTCCCACTAGACAATATTGAGCTTTGTGGAATTTATTATCTGGGTCATCTTACAAAGGAATTCCCCTCCCTACCAAGCTTGAAATTAGTATATAAAGGAGGACAAGAAGGTACAAGCTCAGTATATGCGATGGCACCTCAACGACCATGGAAACCATAGATCTTAGGTACGACTCAAAACTCTATCCCACAATTTCCTTATTTTCATAATCAAATGTGGAATGCTTCAATTCGCTTGGACACCTCAACCTGCTCCACCCCAACCTTGGAAATAGGGTTGGCGTGTCCCATCCTATGAAGGCATGGCCATTCCTTATCCTACATCCCAAACATTCCCCTCGTTCCTTCCACAACCTCCTCCACAACAGATGAGTCAAGCACATCAAATCCAATTACCCGCTCCTTCAAATATTTCAAATACACCATGCTCCACACAAATACCTTCTCAACCTATTTCCAATCCTAACAATAATAAAGAAGTACAACATGCTTACAATGTTTAACTGCATAGTTTTCCAACTTTCCATACCTATTGTATCTCACCTGCACCGCTATAGGAAATTTGCTTAAGGTCTGGGAAAGTTCTTAATCAAAATGATTCAATAGTTATTCAAGAAAATGAGGAAGAAGAAATTCCAACTCAGACTGAAATAAATACTAACAAATGATCAACACTTCAGACCCAAAATCAGTCTTGCTCAAGTTTGAAATCAAACTTTTAGGAGGTACAAACACCACAATCCAACCAACCTCCATTTCCAGAAAGGCTACAAATAGAAAAATTAATCATTCCCCCCAAATTCGACTTTGTTGTTGAACTTAAAAATATTTGTGTCAAAATCCCTTTACTACAAGCCTTGAAAGATATACCTATCTACGTAAAGATAGTAAGGGACTTCTACATAAAGAATCCAGGAAGATAAAAAATATAGCCACCCACTATACAAGTCATAGAAAAATTGGCTAGTCTGATGTTTGCCCAAGCCACCACTAAAAAATATGTCAACCTAGGAAACCCCATAGGTAGATTTATCATCAATAACCTCCCTCGTGAAAACACTCTGATTGATTTGGGGGCAACTGTAAAAGTGATGACTCTAAAAACTTTCACCCACTTGGGACACTCTACCCTTACCCTACCCCCATAGTACTCAAGCTAGCTGAGTGGTCGAAAATCAAACCCCGAGGAGCATTAGAAGATGTTATTATTTCACTCGACTCTTGGTAATATCCAATAGAATTTTATGTCTTACATCCAAGATCAAATTTAGGTGGACACCCTTTGATTCTAGGGAGGCCTTGGTTGGACACGACATATGCTTTCATTGGATGTACATCGGGAAACATGATGATCACATATGACACATAAACTAAACGAAATACACTTTACCCCACACACAAAACTGCATCTGAACTAGAATGTGCACAATGGCTTGTTGCAGATAATAATGAGGAAGGAACATTTCCACCTGTTTTGATAATAGTACAAGATAGAGCCTTAAGAAAAATACTTATGAAAATATGATTAACCATTACATTTCAAACCCATATTTTCCACAATATTTTTGGGGGTAGTCTTTCTCTCAGTCTCAGGCTTCTATAGACCACCTATTAGAACAAAATTTTCAAGAAACATGCACCTTAGAAGAACAAGACATTGCCTTTCTATCAACATTTCCCACTTGCTCAATTTCTGAATCTGGTAGCAAAACTTTAAAAATTCTTCCTGGAAAAACTCTGAATATCAGTGTTGCATTAGACAATTCACAAGAGGAACAATTAATTTAGGTTTTGAGGGAAAATTCAGAGGTTTTTGCATGGAATATAATGACATAAAAGGCATCCACCCGAACACCTGCATTCATCACATTTACATGCAAGAAAATGCTAGTCCAATTAGGAAACCACATAGGAGAATGAATCCAACATTGAGAGAAATACTAAAAGAAGAATTGCGGAAATTACTCAATGTAGGATTTGTTGACGATTAAAATCACAACGATGAATTATGCATGCAAAGGATTGCTAAGATCTATTATTTAATCATGATAATACTATTTAACTAGTAGGTGGGACCCCCTTGTTGACTAGAGGCACAAAGATAGATGTGTTACGCTTATATGTTGCTGCTGTTATGATGTTGCCTACACAGTCCTATACAGTTGATGATGCAATCTTGGTTTCATTTGATATGATGACATGGTTAATTGATGCATTGTTGCTAAATGTTGTTGATATTCACTTGCAATACAAGGTAGTGCTATGAGGATTATTTGTTTACAGGTGTTATGTTCTGTTATAACATTGATTAATAATCTAGACATGATTTTATGCAAAAGATAGTATGATGATATGGGAGCTAACTCAAAACAAAAAGGGAAGAAACTATGGATAAGTCCTAAGGCCATGGTTAAAAGATTATATATAAATCTTGAATGTATATATAATAGTTACAAAGTGATGGACCTAGCTGTTATACTATGCGCTTGGTTAAAGGTTGATATGGGAAGCACATATGGTAATGTTTATGTATGGTTATTATTAAAATATTATTGAAGGAAAAAAGGTAATTAAAATATTATTAAAGGTGTAATTATAAGGTCAAAAGGCTATTAAAAGGGTATTTTATATCTTATAATTTAAAGAATAATTACTAAAAAAATATTAAAAGGATTTTGGGAAAAAGAAAGTAATTAAAAGTTTATATATATATATATATATATATATATATATATATATATATATATATATATATATATATATATATATATATATATATATATATATATTCCAAAGTCCACTCAATCAAAAGGATAGGGTGTTGAAGTATAAAAGAAAATAAATTTAGAAAGGTTATTAATCAAACTCATTAAGAAGGGCTTAATAAAAAGTATCGATTATCGTAAATTATCGATGAAAGCAAAATGGAGTCCAATATTGAGTAAAAAATAAGATTTCCCAAAACTTTTAGTAAAATTATTTATGCGTTATTTCGAATTAAAGGAACACTTGCAGGAAATGATATTATTATCTCTATTGATCCTACTCATGATACTAATTCTGTTAGTACTGAATGTGCTAACCGATTAGTGATTTCTGAGTCAAATATTATTGAAACAATAGACTCTATGGGTGAAAAAAAATATGACATAAGCAATTTACAACTTAGCATTGGAGACTTTACTTTTGTATCACAATTCACCATTAAATCTTTATTTCACGATGATAGTGACATAATTTTAGGTTCATCTTGGATGAAAGCACTATGATCCTTCATCCTAAACATGAAGAATAAGTTTTTGACATTTTCATATAAAAAGAAAAAGACAACACTACAGGACTCCACATTGGAGTTAGATCTCGTAACATCATAAGAATTTAAAGATATCTCAAAAGTAATACTTCAAGAAAATCAAAAGAAATTACAAAAGATGCAAGATGAATTTAACAAGGTTGTTGTTAATAAAGATGAAGAGATTTCATGCCTAAAAGTTCATAATCAAAGTTTACTCACACATATTAAGAAGATAAAAAGTGAAAAGAAGACACTACAGGACAAGTTAGAGAAACTTATCAACAAGGAATCATTGGTTGATAAAGAGACAATGGCTGAACCTATGGAACTAGAGAAGTCTTCAGATGTAAAAATCCCAATTGTGGATAAAGTATTTAATACAAACCCAGTCAACCTTACAACTCAAAAGGATGCAAACCCATTTGATGTAAATAGGTCGTCAAATGTTGAAGTAGAATCAAGCCAGGGTATGAAGAAGACTCAATTCCAAAAGTTAATTAAGAAAAAGCTACATGTATACAAAGTAAAGATCAAGTTGCAAGGATGCCTTATCGACATCCTAATCATATAAGTCAATATTTAAACCAATCAATGTATCCACAAAAACAAATGACCAATATGCAAAAGAATATTACTTCCACTACAAGTGGTGCTCAAAGTAGAAGCTATCATGGGAATTGAAATACATCAAGTTTTTTCCAAGAACACTATAAACACCCAATTCCACAGAAGATCAAATTAGGGTGGGAGGACTCCTTTACAATTCGACATTTTTCCTCAACGATTAGAATATCCTATCGTCTCAGGTCCTCAATGATCACTAACTCAAGAATAAAGAATCAAGAGACAATATTACAAGCTAGAGCAAGAAATAAGTCTTCCATAAGTATGCATCACAGACAAAACATTTTTACAAGGAAGGAAATGTTATGACCATAAATATATAAAATAGATATAAATAAATAATGATTAATACTAATAACTAATAGTCAATAACTAAATATGTTATGAATTGACACCTTCATGATGAAAAGTCATGTCTCTTCATGAAAGGGCACCCCTACGTGGGTATATATACAGGCCCTCATTGTCATTGTAATCATCTTATCAATTCATATTCTTATACATTATTATTTAATATATATTATTGTCCTTATGGATATATTTATATTCCAAGTATTCTAGATATTTAACTACTGAACCAGGTTGGTTCACCACACGAATAAAGAAGGCTTATGTAGGTACAGTTGCAAGAGATATTTCTAGAGAAAACCCTGGATATCTTCTTTAAAAGAAGTAACTCCATCTAGATAGATTGGAGATGCAATTGTCGAGCCTCTCAATCTTCCAACAGATCCTACAACAGAATCAATCATTATTGGAGGGTTAGGAAGGCAACTAGAAGAAGAATTTAGGGTGATTATTGAACAAGAGATGGTAATTGATTTATTTGGAGGAGGAGAAATGACAGATGAAGAAGGTATTGGTTCCACCCATGAAGAAGCATTTACCTTTAAGTTCCACATTCAAGACCCTGGTGGCATCGCACATATGAAGAATATTCCCTCCTCTACTCTACCAAACTTCCATGGTCCAACGAGTGAAGACTCAGATACATTCTAGTTTGAATTGTATGTGCTCTGTAGGAGCTATGATTATTGTTCTAATGACCAAAAGTTGAATTTTTTCCCAACTACTTTGAAGGGAGCAACGCTCCGATGGTTTATCGGCGTCGAGGGAAATAATATTCAGATTTGGGAAGACATGAAAAAGTTATTTTTGAAAAAGAACCAGGACTACTTTAAGTCCACATATTTCAGAGAAGAAATCTTTCGGATGACGTAGAAAGAAGATGAAAGTTTGGAAGACTACGTGGAAAATTTTCAATATAATATCCAGAGGTCAAAACAAAGGGAGATGAGTAAGGATACCCATAGGATAATCTTACTGAGAGGAATTCAAAATGAAGCTTTGGAAGTCCTAAATTTGATGGGATTGAGAGATATCCATCAGATGAAATTTGATGATATATGCGAACTATGCAGAAGATACTCAAGGGGAAATGTGAAGACTGGAAGGAATCCCAAAGGCACTACTTCTAGAGTTGTGAGATTTGTTGCAGGAGCAAGAGTCACAAGGGATGAAATTGGTAATTTATTTGAAAATTTCAAAGCTGATATCATTATTTCTTTAAGTTCTCAGCTTGATTTTTTGCAGTTTAAAAAGAAGGAATAAGCGGAGAAAGCCGTGGCCATATTTTGTCCAAAGTTTAGGAAAAAGCTCCCTCTGAGAGAATTCACACTAGACAATATTGAGCTTTGTGGAATTTATTATCTGGGTCATCTTACAAAGGATTTCCCCTCCCTACCAAGCTTGAAATTAGTATATAAAGGAGGAAATGAAGGTACAAGCTCAGTATATGCTATGGAACCTCAACGACCATGGAAACCATAGATCTTAGGTACGACTCAAAACTCTATCCCACAATTTCCTTATTTTCATAATCAAATGTGGAATGCTTCAATTCCCTTGGACACCTCAACCTACTCCACCCCAACCTTGGCAATAGGGTTGGCGTGTCCCATCCTATGAAGGCATGGCCATTCCTTATCCTACATCCCAAACATTCCCCTTGTTCCTTCCACAACCTCCTCCACAACAGATGAGTCAACCACATCAAATCTAATTACCCGCTCCTTTAAATATTTCAAATACACCATGCTCCACACAAATACCTTCTCAACCTATTTCCAATCCTAACAATAATAAAACAGTACAACATGCTTACAATGTTTAACTGCATAGTTTTCCAACTTTCCATACCTATTGTATCTCACCTGCACCGCTATAGGAAATTTGCTTAAGGTCTGGGAAAGTTCTTAATCAAAATGATTCTGTAGTTATTCAAGAAAATGAGGAAGAAGAAATTCCAACTCAGACTGAAATAAATACTAACAAATGATCAACACTTCATACCCAAAGTCAGTCTTGCTCAAGTTTGAAATCAAACTTTCAGGAGGTACAAACACCACAATCCAACCAACCTCCATTTCCAGAAAGGCTACAAATAGAAAAATTAATCACTCCCCCCAAATTCGACTTTGTTGTAGAACTTAAAAATCATTGTGTCAAAATCCCTTTACTACAAGCCTTGAAAGATATACCTATCTATGTAAAGATAGTAAGGGACTTCTACATAAAGAAGCCATGAAGATAAAAAATATAGCCACCCACTATACAAGCCATAGAAAAATTGGCTAGTCTGATGTATGCCCAAGCCACCACTAAAAAATATGTCAACCTACGAAACCCTATAGTCAGATTTATCATCAATAACCTCCCTCGTAAAAACACTCTGATTGATTTGGGGGAAGCTGTAAAAGTGATGACTCTAAAAACTTTCACCCACTTGGGACACTCTACCCTTACCCTACCCCCATAGTACTCAAGCTAGCCAAGTGGTCGAAAATCAAACCTGGGGGAGTATTAGAAGATGTTATTATTTCACTCGACTCTTGGGAATATCCAATAGAATTTTATGTCTTGCATCCAAAATCAAATTTAGGTGGACACCCTTTGATTCTAGGAAGGCCTTGGTTGGACACGACATGTGCTTTCATTGGATGTACATCAAGAAACATGATGATCACATATGACACATAAACTAAACGAAATACACTTTACCCCACACGCAAAACTGCATCTGAACTAGAATATGCACAGTGGCTTGTTGCAGATGATAATGAGGAAGGAACATTTCCACCTGTTTTGATAATAGTACAAGATAGAGCCGTAAGAAAAATACTTATGAAAATATGATTAACCATTACATTTCAAACCCATATTTTCCACAATATTTTATGGGGTAGTCTTCCTCTCATTCTCAGGCTTCTATAGACCACCTATTAGAACAAAATTTTCAAGAAACATGCACCTTAGAAGAACTAGACATTGCCTTTCTATCAACATTTCCCACTTGCTGAATTTCTGAATCTGGTAGCAAAACTTAAAAAATTCTTCCTGGAAAAACTCTGAATATTAGTGTTGCATTAGACAGTTCACAGGAGGAACAATTAATTCAGGTTTTGAGGGAATATTCAGATGTTTTTGCATGGGCATATAATGACATAAAAGGCATCCACCCGAACACCTGCATTCATCACATTTACATGCAATAAAATGCTAGGCCAATTAGGAAACCACATAGGAGAATGAATCCAACATTGAGAGAAATACTAAAAGAAGAATTGGAGAAATTACTCAATGTAGGATTTGTTGACGATTAAAATCGCAATGATGAATTCTGCACGCAAAGGATTGCTAAGATCTATTTTTTAATCATGACAATAATATTTAAATAGTAGGTGGGACCCCCTTGTTGACTAGAGGCACAAAGATAGACGTGTTACGCTTATATGTTGTTGTTGTTATGATGTTGCCTACACAGTCCTATACAGTTGATGATGCAGTCTTGGTTTCATTTGATATGATGACATGGTTGGTTGATGCATTATTGCTAACTGCTGTTGATATTCACTTGCAATACAAGGTAGTGCTATGAGGATTATTTGTTTACAGGTGTTATGTTCTGTTATAACATTGATTAATAATCTAGACATGATTTTATGAAAAAGATAGTATGGTTATATGGGAGCTAGCTCAAAACAAAAAGGGAAGAAACTATGGATAAGTCCTAAGGCCATGGTTAAAAGATTGTATATAAACCTTGAATGTATATATAATAGTTACAAAGTGATGGAACTAGCTGTTATACTATGCACTTGGTTAAAGGTTGATATGGGAAGCACATATGGTAATGCTGACGTATAGTTGTTATTAAAGTTGCGACATGTTTCAAGTGGCGCACTATACAATGGATATGGCATTGAATCTATACAATAAATATGGCATTGAATTTATGCAATTGTTATATGTTTGAATTTAATGGTTGATGGATTGACTAGTACATTGAATTGAATAGGGCCAGGTGAGGAAGCGACGTGCATTTACTGCACGTCACTCCAAACCAGCCTTGAGCCCGTCACCCTAGTATAGTTGCATTTTTCTCTGTTGGTTGTGGAAGCTCCATGATTTCAGGTTTTGAAGGGGAAAACTCAGGCCAACTCTTCATTGAAGTGATTTTTCACAGGTATGGCTCTTTTCTTTCCATCCATGATGGACTCTTTGTATTATGAATCATTTGGTTGGCTTAGGATTGCATGATTTCTATGTTTTTTCTTGAGTTTTCGACTGGGTATCAATGCTATGTTTATGGCGTTCTTTGTGATTACTATGGAATGATGGCATTTTGAAGGAAAGGAATGGTGTTGTTGCTTTGTAAAGCCTGTGCATTGGTTATTAGTTTAAATAAAATGGCAGTCGGCTTGGGGTTTATTTTGGTTCTCTTTGAAAATGATGTCAATTGTGAAACAAGTTTTGAGTTTTATTCGTGCGGGGTTTTTACCACCAGTCTGGGTATCAGTTGTTGCCACCCCTTTTTGTCTCGATCATTGTTGTGATTCATTCTCCAGGTTGCAATGCAACTGATGATAATATTATGGTTATTTCTCTCTTTGGCTGAGCCCCGAGTTATTGTTTGTTATGGCTTTTCCTACTATCGCCGAAAGTTCCAGAGTCCAATCTCTGTTTTTCCCATAATCTTAAATGGAGGCCTGTGTATGTATCGAATGGCTACAAGATGTGCTCTGGCATTCTTTTCAGAAGTTTTTTAACACTCGCTCCTCTCATCTCTGTTATAGTGGTCGACTATTATGTAGTGAGCCTCACTGTCAATTGTATTTTGAAGGTTATCGACCTCTTGGGTGTTGGGAAGAGACATGGTCTCTCTATGTTTTTGAGGATTATTCATTATTTGAATCAACCCTCGTTTCCTCTCTGCAATAAAGTTTTAAGAGGCATATGTGTGTGCCTGGGTTGTTGAGCTTGAATTGCCTTGTTTCTACTCAGGCATTCTCTCTATGGCTTTGTCAATATCTTGGGGTTATAAGTTGAAAGACTGTGGTGATTTCAAAGGAGCACGACTCTATGTTCTTCCAAGATTATATTTGTTTACCTATGGTTACTTCTCAGTGGTAATTTATTTTAGGAGGTAAACGGATTACAATCTCTCCGTGTTTTCGAAAATGCAACTTGGTTCTATTGAGCCCAACTTGATTATATTTTCCTCAGGCACCTTTTGGGTTCTGTCAAGATTTTGGTTTACCAATTTAATGATTGCGGTAATTATAAAAGGGCACAGGCTCTTTGATTTCAGAGACCATTTCTTGATTGAGTCTCTATATTTCCTCTTTGTGATAAATTTGTTTGAACATAAAAACAATATGGGTTACCTACATCGCGAGAGCTTTCGTTTTGGTTGATTATAGTCTTTCCACTCATCACTGTGTTGCATCCTAGCATGATCACGATTCTGTCAAGCTTAAGGAAGACACTTGTGTGTCAATATGGTTCTATTCTCTTCATGTATAATATGGATCTATCTTTTATTGAGCGTTTCTTTTGGAAGGAAGTCTATATATGTTTGATGAATGCGGATCTCAGGTTCAGAGCCACATGTTTTTGGTTAAGTATTGTTGTCTCATTAATATTGGTATCAATGAATATATGGTTGAAGACCTGTGTGTATGATAGGTTCATCGAACATGCTCTTGATTCTGTCCAGATTTTAAAAGGACCTGTAGGTGATTAAATCGGGCCCGATTATTGTTTGATGACACTTGAATTTTGGTGGTTAGCGTTGGGTCTCTTATTATTTGATTGCCATGGATGAATATTGGATATAGATCATGCTATTAGCTATGCATATTATGTTTGTTTAAAAAAGAAGAGATCAACATTAGAACATGCAGGATTGTGGCTCGAATGGTTATGTTGTTACCATGGAATTGGAAATGATTTGCATAGTCATTATATAGAATGCAAAGATTGATATAAATTGAAGAATTCTAGGAAATTAAATTGTTTTATTGAAGCCAACAAGCAATCTGTATTTAATTAAGGAACAATTCAAGGATCTTGGCCTTGGACGTAGATGCTTTTGGATTGTGATTAGAATAGAGATATGATTGTTTGTTGATTTAATTTATTTTATGAACAATATCCGTCTAATTTCCTCTCATTTTCTCAATTTTTTGCTCATTATAAATCCCCTCACAATCCAAAATTCATTTTGCACACCTTGTTCACTAAAATAAAATTAAAACTCTGTATGACAGTGATAGAAAATGACACAGAGATAGATGGCAGCTGATATATTTTGGTGTTGTTTGCACAATCAGTTATTTAATGAATTGTTGAGCAGTACTCATGTTCTTACTCCCTATCATGATATCACTTTTTCTCTTATTACAATGCCTCCAGATATCCCATGAGCCGTACTTTACTCCCTGCTCATTTGACAATTATTAAATAATTTTTATGGATTGGATTGCATGGGACTAGTGTTAATTTCTTAGCCAAACTTTGTTTCATATAAAGAGAATGTCATGTATGGTCTGTTAAGAGCCAGTTGCTAATAATTGATGCATACAGGATGAGCTTCTTCAACATAGGTAGTCATGGAAGAAACAATAGGGGAAGAGGTAACTGGAATAGAGGGCCTAGAAGGCCAAGATTTTCAATTCATTTCGATGCCGATCCTCAGGATTTAAACCAACTTTTTCAAGCTGGGTTTTTCCATTGGATTGGGCAAGGGATAGATCAACCTAGACCAGAGAGGCCTCCGTTCCAGCCCCAAAATGTTCTTAGTATCCCTGTGCCTCCCCATGTATCTTTGTAGCCTGAAGTTCCCGAGAAGGATGGATGGTAGGAGATTGTTCACCCAACAGTCTCCCACCATCGTGGCTAACCAAACTTGTCATTACCTCCTCCTCCTCAACCTGTAAACCCAAATGCTCAAATTTCCCATACACACTCACCTGTACAATCCTCCCATTTAAGCAAATGAATCAAAATTGAGGCTCACCATGTGCATGAAAAAGGTAAAGCTGCTACTGCTCCCTCCTCTCCTTCAAGTGACTTAGCCAAGTCAGTGTCCTCCCATATGCACTTGTGGGACGACTTCTCCCATGTCATTAGTGAGATCAAGCCTCAAGGTTCCACTCAACCTAAGGCTATTTCAGGGAAGTCCAAAGGGGACAACAATGACAAAGGAAGAATTGCCTCTCAAAGTGGCAAATATGGATTTTGATCACGTGTTTATAATTGATTTATTGAGGACAATGGACTGTTGAAAGTTTTGGACAACAAACTATTTTTGGATATTGTGGATATTTACATGTTTGGATATAATTTGAAATATTTCTGATATTTAAATTTCAAATCGCGGAAATAATTATGGGAGCCACAAGGAGGCATGTGTTTAATTGGTTGTCTAATTATGTTTATTTTTGTTAAGAAATAAAAGGGAGTCATAAGGGGTCCCACCTACTAGTTTATTATTTAATAAAAGACCCTTAATTATTATTATTACTTCCCCTAACTAAAATTAGTTAAGTTTAGTTAACTTAGCTAAATGAGGTAGTTGAACTACTTCAATTGATTTGGAATGCATAAAAGCCAAATGAGAAGAAAGAACAAGGGGAGAATAGAAGGAGAAATCAATACTAAGGTTTGCTCTTGAGTTTTATTGAGATAGTTCAGTTTCATTCATTCTTCAATTCATTAAAATCCTAATTCTCTTTTATGACAACATGGTCTTATTGTAGACAACAAGGTTCAAAGCTAAACCATATCATTTAGATGCTTGTTTCAGAGGTGTTGATCTATCTTTGATAGTCTGTGTAGACTTGTCTTTTATTGAGTTTCATGACTGATAAAGGATATTGTGGAGAGTCAAGTTGGCAACAGTCCGTGGCAAGCTGATCCATATTTTAAAGTTCAATTTTTACTTATTGTCAGAGTCCTTTTGTATGGTTTTCATCAGGGATATCTAAATTTGACCTTGGTCCATGCCCTCACAAAGATTTTTGTAAAGAGAAAGATACTTTTGATTTCTTGGAATGAAATAAAGCGATTGTTATTCTGTCTCATTTGTGTTAATCCGTGACTTGGTTATTTTTTATTTTGATCTCCACATTTCCTTTCTGCAATCTGTTATATTCAGAAAATTGTATAAAAATGTTATATTTTGCAACAATCTTTTTATTTAAAAAATCAGTCTAAGCCCTTGTAATTAATACTTGTGGATTGGGAAATACATTTTGAGGCTATAAACATAGGGTAATATTCCCGACTATCTTGCCTTAGCCAAGCAAGATTCGAAAATGATTGAGTAAGATAAATTCATATATTTTCCTCAACATTTATTTGGAGACCATACTGGGGAGATCTTCCATATCTCTCTGGTTTATTGCATGCTTGATTATCATTGAATATATTTATATTTATGATATTGATTCTTTGACTGTTTCTTTTCTTCATGACTGTACCTATTGCAAGGCATCCCAATATTGCGCCTGATATTAAAGATCATACCAACATTGCTTTAACCTTGTTTAATACCATCTTAGAGATCACTAATACCTGGGTTGAGCTTGAACGTTCATGTAAAGTGATTGAACAAGACATAAGTGTCCGAGAACATTGAGAAGCTAGGCAAAGACATCATAGGAATCAACCATAGCGTTCTTTTTCCTAAATTTTTGATTTTCTTTTCATGTCCTTAAACCCTCGCTTTTCGCTTTTCTAGGAGAAGAAGAGGTTTATCACCCGAGATCAACCCTATTGCTGAAATAGGAAGAATAAACCTTGTTTTGTCAGCCCAACAAAGTACTCTAAAGATAAATTTGTCTGATTCAACCATTTCGTCTGATTCAAGATGGCATCTAGTGGTGGATCTGGTGGCACTGGAGGTGCTTCTTCATCTCAACATTTAGCCTTGTCAGTGATTGGTAGATTATATAGTCATCAAGTCCCTATCCAATCTACTACAAACCCCAACAAATTCATAAAAAAGTATGGGCTCTTTAAGTTTGAAGAAGATGATACAACTACTCTGTGGTATGTTTCCTCTCCTCTTAACCTAACACCTGCTACTCGTCCACTTCCTAAATTCAAAGAGCATCTCCCTAGGTTTTCAGGGAATAACACGGTCACTACGAATGAACACTTGGTGGCATTTTCTAATGCCTGTCACAACATAGGAGCCAATTACAATGACACTTGTATGCACATATTTGTTAATTCCCTTGAAGGGAAGGCAATGACCGATTTCTTTGATCTTCCTCCCAAGATACTTTCCACTTGGGAGGAGTTAGTTTATTGGTTCAATTCTACCTATTGGTAGTCTAAGAGCCCAACCGATCAGTTACGAGAGTACAATAACATTGCTTATAAATAGGGTGAGACTATAAAATCTTTCAACTTGCGTTTCACCAAAATATATAACCAAATTCCTGAACTTATTCGCCCTCAGAACCAAGCTACTTTTATGCATTATTATAATTCTCTACCTCCCCCCTACCAGCACAGGCTTGAAGAAAAGGCCATTGATAACCTTGGTTCTACTTTGCATACTTGTTTAGAGTATGAAGAACAACTTGAAAGAAAAAGTCTTCCTAAGGGAGACTCAGTTAAACAAAAACCATGTCCACCCTCTTACAGCTTGTACAAGACATGAATAATTGAATGATAGTGTATGGGTGGAAAGGAAATGTCCCCTCACTTACCCCTAGGGCCTCATATTCTTCTTCACAACCCTTTAGGAATCCTAACGAAAATAACTTTCGACCTAAATCCATCATGCCTCGTAGTTGGTGTAACTTTTGTGAGGAACACCATGACGAAAGTACTTGTGAGGTAAAGAAGAGTGCCATAGATAAAATCTTTGATGAAAACCTGAAACTACTATTACTGTCCTAGATTTTCAGAACTAGAGGATGTTATGGTCATAAATACTAGGAATAAATCCTATGCTCCAAAAGGTAAATATGATCCTCCTCACACTTCTTCTAGCCCAAGCTCATCTTCACCAGCGGCTACTGTACAAGTTACTAAAACTCCAGACAATCAAGGAACTCCCTCACCTCTCCCCTCTTCTAAATACAACATTATCAATCAATTGGATAATATTAAAGTCGATGCTACCCTCTTGGACATGGTTGTCATCCCAGAGCAACAAAAGCATATGAAAGATTTCATGGAAGGAAAAGCTTCCATCGTGGCCAATCTTTCTGAAGAGGTAGATGAAGAGGAATCAACTGTAAATAAAGCAAGTGTACATAATTTTAGGCACCCTGTAAAAAATACCCTGTTTTTCATTTCTGTAAAGATTATGGAAAAAATAGCCCATTTTTGTCTCATTGACGGCGGTTCAGGCCCAAGTGTAATGTCGAAAATTATTATGGAAGAGCTAGGCTTGTCTTGTACAAATGAAAATGCCATAAGCATGCTCTCTTATAATAGTTTATAACAATTGACCATAGGTGAAATCAAAGACGTGACCTTGGTTTTGTGTGCGCATCCTGAAATAAGGACAACCCTTAATATTCAAGTAATTGATATGCCAGTGAGTAATTATTCAATCATCTTAGGACGAGACTAGAAAGCATTGGCAGGTGGATACCTCTCACTCGACGTGACACACTTATCCATTCATTGGAATGGTAAAAACATCATAGTCCTAAGGGAGGGAAGAATTTCACCTTATATAGAAAGCGTCCCACAACCTAATGTGAATTATATCGAGGAGGACCTAGGAGTGTATTCCATCTTTGCTGATGAGGAAAACACTACCTTGGAACAAATCAACATAGAGGATGGGATGTGGCATATGCACTTTGATGGTTCATGCTCCAATGAAGGAAACAAAGCTATCATTATCTTGTACTCTCCTATGGGTAAAATTCACAACTTTTCCTATAGGTTAGAGTTTTCTTGCACTAACAATGTCACCGAATTTGAAGCATTATTGCTAGGCATTGAAAATGCCTATAATTTAGGTTGTGGTCACCTTGCAATTTTTGGCGATTCCAAACTTGTTGTAAACCTTGTACGTAAGATATATTCTCCTAGAAACAAGTTAATGAAACGTTACACCCAAACTATTTAGGCACTTATCTCGAACTTGCTATCTTTCAACATCACTCATGTTAAAAGGGAATTGAACTCAATGGCTGACATGTTAGTTGTTTTTGCAGCTTCTCCTACTCGACAACTTCTACAACAAAGACCTGATTGCACTTTTCAATATTTGTATCGTCCACATATCCCTGACAATGTAGAGTCATGGAAGGTCTTCCCTAGTGATGAGAGCATCTATGATTTCATTCAAAATGAACCTTATAAGCCTAAGGAAATTATGTCAATGGAAGATAACAAAATTACGAAGGGATTGACTCCTCTAGAAAGTTCATTTTCATTGAGTGATGTAGGCAACAAATAGGAACATAAAGAATAAAAGTCAAAAAGGAAAGTGGGTGAAACCATTTCCTTGAACATTGGGACACCCGAATGTCCAAAGAATATTAAGATAGGTGCTCAATGTTCCGATGAAGAAAAAATGAAGTTCACTGAGTTGCTTAGTGAATTTCAAGATGTTTTTGGTTGGTATTATGAGGATATTCATGGTTTTGATCTTGCTCTTATACAACATGCCATTCCTATCAAGGAGAGCATAAAACCGGTTAGGAAAAAACAAAGACCCATTAACCCTGTACTGGAAGAAACTATTCAAAAGGAGTTGGAAAAACTCTTGAAGGTGGGGATAATTTTCCCTGTTAAGTATTCTGAGTGGGTTTCCAATTTAGTTCCCGTTTAGAAAACTATTGGTCAGGTCAGATTATGCATTGATTTTCATGCATTGAATAGGGCTAGTATAAAAGACCATTTTCCTCTCCCTAATATGGAAATGATTTTGCAGCAAGTTGCAGGGTCACAGATGATGTCCTAACTTGACGGTTTTTTTGGTTACAATCATATCAAGGTAAAAATGACAGATAAATATAAAACCACTTTTATTACTCATTGGGACACTTTCTCTTATGAACGTATGCCTTTTGGCTTATCTAATGCAAGTGCCACTTTCCAAAGAGCTATGCAAATAGCTTTTGACGATTTGATCGGAAAAATTATTCAGATTTATCTTGATGACTTAACTGTGTATTCAAAAAATCGATCAGATCATTTTGGGCATCTTAAAAAGGTTCTCATGCGATGCGGGAAATTTGACATTTCTTTAAATCCTTATAAGTCTATTTTTGGAGTTACCAAGGGCAATATCCTTGGACACATTGTCTCTGATTCAGTAATAAGCATAGATCCTGAAAGGATTGTTGCTATCCTAAATCTTCCCGCTCCCACTTCCAAGAAGGAGGTTCAAGCCTTTATGGGTGTTCTCAACTTTGTCCGTATGTTTGTTCCTGATTTTGATTTAATGGTAAAGCCAATTCACAATATGTTTAAGCAAGATCATTCCTTTTCTTGGACTGATGATGTCGAAAACGCTTTTGTAAGGATCAAGAAGGCAATTAGTTCCGCACTGGTTTTGGGGAAGATGGATTTTGAGAAAGAATTTGCTATATATACTAATGCCATAGAGGAATCAATTTCTGCTATCCTCATGCAATGTGATGACCAAGTTAATCAGAAACCAATAGCTTACATGAGTAAAATCTTGTCAGATGATGAATTTAAATTTTCGTATATTGAAAAGCACGCTTTCGCTCTTGTTAAGGCTATTAAAAAATTTTTCCACTTAATATTAGGTAAGCACACTCTAGTAAAAGTCCCTTTACCCGATGTCAAGTTTTTTCTCTCATAGACTTATCTTTCAGGGAAGGTTGCGCATTGGCTTGCCAAGATCCATGAGCATGATTTAACTATCATGACTTATAACACCATCAAGGGACATGACTTAATCCTTCACTTAGCTCATCATGATGAAACAAGTGAAAAAATTGATGAATACGATAGTTCTCTATCAACACTATTTTACATTGACAGTCAAATCCTTCTTGTAGCTGAACATCCTTGGTATAAAGATCTGGTGTATTACTTGCAAAATCAAAGATGTCTAGATAACTTAGATACCCATCAAAGAAGAAGGATCTGTCTCGAAACTTCTAGATACGTCATTATAAGAGACTTCTTGTTTAAGAGATTTGTCGATGGTATGTTACTTCGCTATGTGAACAATGAGGAATCACATAAATTATTACAAGAGACTCATGGATCTTCAAATTCTGTTATTCATGTAGGGGGTCACTTTTCTGCTAAAACTACTGCTTTTAAAATTATCAGAAAATGATATTATTGGCCTTCAATCTTTCACGATTCTTATAATTTTTCAAGATCTTGTGACAAGTGCCAGAAGTTTGCTGGAAAATAACGCCTTTCGGCCATGCCTTTACAATTTGTCCTCCCTGACGTTCCTTTTTCAAAATGGGGTTTGGAGTTTATTGGTTCTATTAATCCTCCATCTTCACCAGGGCAAGTTTTTATCTTGACAACCACATACTATTTTACAAAATGGACTGATGTTGTCCCACTTAAGTATTCACATGATGAGTAGGTGATTTCTTTTCTTGAAACCAATATTTTTTCCAGATTTGGTCTTCCTTTGGAAATTATTACAAACAATGGTCCCGCTTTTATTTTTGCTAAGTTGACTCAGTTTTTAGCTAAATTGAGGGTTAAACATTTTACCTCATCAGTTTATTTTCCTCAAGGAAATGGGAAAGCCGAGTATATCAACAAGAATCTGGTTAGAATTATTAAAAGGCTCATTGAAGATAAGCCTCGATAATGGCACACTCTTCTCACTTACACCCTTTGGGAAGATCACACTACCACCAAGGTGAGCACTAGTTGCACTCCTTTCCATCTTGTTTATGGTCAAGAAGCCATTATGCCTACAGAGCTGCAACTTTCTTCTCTAAGGTTAATGCTACAGGTTGAAGAATTAAATTCTTCCGATGTCTCTCAAAGAATGAATGCACTTTTGGATTTAGAGGAGCAAAGGACATTTGCCCTGGATAATATAAAGAGAAGACAACAAACTGTTAAAAGATATTTCAATAAAAGTGTCAAAGTTATCAAATTTAAGGTTAATGAGAAGGTATTACTTTGGGATTCAACTCATGCTGATAGAGGAAGGCATTCAAAGTTCCAAAAGTTATGGCTGGGTTCATTTAAGATCGCTTTTGTCTTGGGCGCAAATTCCTATATTCTAAAGGACTTGCAAGAGCGATTGTTTTCCTATAGCACCAACAATTCCCTCCTAAAACACTATGTGGAACCAACTTGAAAGTTTAAATGCTGTATGGAACACTTTCTATATTATAGTTGTTTTATTTGCTTTGATTTTACATTGTTGTTGTTTTATTTGCTTCGATTTGATATTGCTGTTATTTCATTGCTGCTATTTCATTTTTGTTATTTCATTTCTGCTGTTTATTTCTGTTATTGACTTCTTTTCTATCAAAATAAAATATTGGACCAGTTTTTCCACAACGACGCTATTTTGCAAGTATTGTTAATCAATAACAATAAGGTTACACAGTTTTCATGATGTCCCCCCTTGAAGACATCATTGAAATTGTTATCTTCTTCAACTGTTGTTAGATAATATAGTTGGTTTTATCCCCTTTCTTCTTTCTTTTCTTCCATCCGCTCCAATATTCAAAAGAGCATACCATAAATTTTTTCTCCTTGAAGTCAAGAATGATTTTACTATGATTAATCAAATGATTATGCATACAGGGACAAACCCCCTCATAATTAACACTTTCCATGAGTTATTCCCAAAATCCCAGTCATTTTCCCCTTAAAACCGCTCACTTCCCCCTATTGCATAATCATTCTGATGTATATCTTCTTGATCTAATGGTTACATGGTCTGCGAAACCAGAGATTCTGAGTTCTTAATCTGTTGGAAACAAATTTCCCTGTGGAGTCGCCAGTTTGTTGATGATTAAAATCGCAACAATGAATTCTGCCTGCAAAGGATTGCTAAGCTCTATTATTTAATCACGATAATAATATTTAACTAGTAGGTGGGACCCCCTTGTTGACTAGAGGCGCAAAGATAGAAGTGTTATGCTTCTATGTTGCTGTTGTTATGATGTTTCCTACACAGTCCTATACAATTGATGATGCAGTCTTGGTTTCATTTGATATGATGACATGGTTGGTTGATGCATTATTGCTAATTGTTGTTGATAATCACTTGCAATACAAGGCAGTGCTATGAGGATTATTTGTTTACAGGTGTTATGTTATGTTATAACATTGATTAATAATATAGACTTGATTTTATGCAAAAGATAGTATGATGATATGGGAGCTAGCTTAAAACAAAAAGGGAAGAAACTATGGATAAGTCCTAAGGCCATGGTTAAAATATTATATATAAATCTTGAATGTATATATAATAGTTACAAAGTGATGGACCTAGATGTTATACTATGCACTTGGTTAAAGGTTGATATGAGAAGCACATATGGTAATGTTGACATATAGTTGTTATTAAAGTTGTGACATGTTTCAGGTGGCGTAGTATACAATGGATATGACATCGAATCTATACAATAGATATGGCATTGAATTTATGCAATGGTTATATGTTTGAATTTAATGGTTGATGGACTGGATAGTACGTTGAATTGAATATGACCAGGTGAGGAAGCGACGTGCATTTACTACACATCACTCCAAACCACCCTTGAGCCCGTCACCCTAGCATAGTTGCATTTTGCTCTGTTGGTTGTGGAAACTCTGCGATTTCAGGTTTTGAAGGGGAAAACTCAGGCCAACTCTTCATTGAAGTGATTTTTCACAGGTATGGCTATTTGATTTCAATACATGATGGGCTCTCTATATTATGAATCATTTGGTTGGCTTAGGATTGCATGATTTCTATGTTTTTCTTGAGTTTTCGACTAAGTATCAATGCTATGTTTATGGTGTTCTTTGTGATTATTGTGGAATGATGGCATTTTGAAGGAAAGGAATGGTGGTTTTTCTTTGTAAATCCTGTGCATTCATTAATAGTTTAAAGGAAATGGCTGTCGGCTTGGGGTTTATTCTAGTTCTMTGTGAAAATGATGTCAATAGTGCAACAAGTTTTGAGTTTTATYCGGGYAGGGTTTTWACCACTAGTCTGGGTATCAGTTGTTTCCACTCCTTTTCRTCTCAGTCATTGTTGTGATTCATTCTCCAGGTTGCAATGCAACTGATGACAATAGTATGGTTGTTTCTCTCTATTAGTCTCTAATTCTGTTCTTGATTKAGTGAGAATCCCTAATCCTAAGGCCTCCCTACWTATACCTCATTGCTTGATTTYATTAGACTTTAATCTTTGGTTTGAGTTTGTTATGCTTTGCATTTTTAGCATTTTTGAATAATTTTCTTAAGTTTGAAGGTTTAAGATATGGATTAATGAGATTTGTCACATCATTTGCTTATTTGAATTTTTCAAAATTCAAATTATTGCCAAGTCATCAATGGTGCTACAGGAATAACGCTATTCCTGTAGTGCTGAAGTAATCATGCTGTGACATGTGCCATCCATCCAAATCTTATCATGATCACATAAATCGTGGAAAAAAGACCTGGATGTACTCCATGATCTCGCTTTAATCGATGATGCCATTTGAAACATTGCATGAATGAGATCACTCTGTACCTGTAAGGACCTGTATCAAATCAATCCTATTTCCAATATTATTATATGACACTACCATATGTTATTCTAATCCGTCAGATTATGTGCGCAGATATCCATTTAAGGAAATCATTATGTATTAACAGTTACAGATTTTAAAATTCTTGATTTCCAATAGCGCAGAGTTACAGAACTGTATCATTGACATGGCGCCAAAGAAAGGTGGTCAAATTGTTAGGTTGGAACTTGAGGGCACTAAGCTATTTGAAGCATATCCATAGTTGGCACAAAGGTTTAAGGACATAGGCTGGTTCGAGTTCTTTACCACTTTCCAGAGGCATGATGAACATGTGTCCTTGATATTTGCACAGAACTTCGATGGCTTCAAAGTGGTGATTGGTAAACTGTTGATGTTGGTGACATAACATTCCATTGCCAAAGCTTGCAAATTGTCGATTGGGGGAGAACGATGGTGGAAAAAGTAGCACGTAGTCATGGAATTTGTGAACCAATTCCTGCTACCGGATAAGCATAATCCAGATTGGAAGAAAGGAGTTCTCCATAGCTGGATCAGACAGGAGTGGCATACCACTCTGATCATAATTCACAGGTATATTACATGCCGGGGTAGGTTATCACTGGTCTACATCTACCATATCAGGTTATTAATGCATATCAATGGAGATTACCCTCTAAATCTACCATATTTTCTACTCAAAATCCTATCGAAGATGTCCAAAAGGGTACAGTCTCACCCTACCACGACCAAAGGTAGCCTGTTTCATCAAGTTCTAATGAAGACACTGGTCGTTTCTGCTTTGAGTGAAGTACAAAAACCCTGGAATTGGTTGATCCAATCCCTAAATCCTGATCCACAACCAAGCAAACAGAAAAGGGGCAAAGGGAAAAAGGCATCTACACAGAAAAAAAGTATCACAATTGATGAATTCCCAGTCAAGGAGGAAATGTCTGCAACTAGGGTGACAAGGACCTGCAAGAGAAAGAAGCAGACTCAACAAATTCCTGCTGATACTCCTATAGATGAAAACAAAAAAAAAGCCACCACCAGTAGAGGTAAGAGATCAAAACTTGATGCAAAGATTGAAATGTTTCCTAATGCATAAGTGTTTTCTCATATTGACATTAAAATGGAAGAAGATTCAGATGAATATTTCAATGTAGACTCAATTAAATCTACAATCAAACATAAACAAAAATCAACCAGTAAGAAAGGTTCCACTGTAAAAAAGCAGGGGAAGAAATCTGCACCTATGTCTAAATACCCTAGGAGGAACTCCACTAGGGTTTCCAACAAATACATGTTAAAGTCCAAAGCTATGTTTGACCCATCTATCAAAGAGGAAAATGTTATAGTCATAGAGGACCATTTTGAGGACTCTAAAGTAGGTGTCAAAGAAAAGGCAAAAAGACTTCCATTACACAGGAAAACAAAAGAAGATAAAAACTTGGGGAAAACAACAGAAAAAGGTAAACAGGTTGCTCAATTTACTACAAGACCTATAACAAGAGCTACCACCAGATTATCAAGAGCCGAAACACTTTCTAAAGGAACCAATAGAATTTTTGAAAACAAAGATAATCACCTTGTAGACTCAGACCATATATCAGATATTCCAGAGGCCATGGACTCAACTAGTTCAAATGATGATCACAACTCAGGATTAGCTTCTAGATATCAAATTAAACTGAGAGAACCTAAGGCTGTTATAGATATAAACAAGCCTGCACCTGCAGAAGAGTTTCCAGAATTCAAAGTCAAGGTTAGAAGTGATAAAGAGAAGATAAGAGAACTTCATAAAATGGCGAAGCAGTTGAAGAAGGAAAAAGCTCAAGTAGAGCAATGGAGTGCCAGACAACAGGAAAAGTTACGGGGGTTCAAGAAGAAGAAAATGGAGCAAAAAGCATTGCTCAAAGAGCTTAGAGAATCCAACTTCAAACTATATTGGCACAACATTGTACTCACCACTAAGCTGAAACAGAGGACTGCTAAAGTCAGTGTTGTTATGATATCATGATAGCCTTATGAAGGATTTTGCACAGTTTTGAAGTTTTGATATTTACCAGGGAACAAAAGGTGATTTACTTGTTTTTGGCTTGTGAAGTTGAATACTTCGAATACATAACTAAATCAAAACCAACTCCCAATTTGTAGGATCTAATGTATTGTTGAAAGAATCATTTTGGATTAAGCTGTTGAGCTGTTGTCTATTTTGGCAATGTAAATGCTCATTTTGAGTTAACCTTCCTAGGAGATAGATGCTGATCAGATCCTATCATTAGTAAGAACACTAGAAAGTAATATCTGTAGTTATCTTTGGATAGTTTAAATAGACAGAAGAAAGACTCTGTGGGGGTCGAAAATTTGGATATTCAGGGACCTGTTTTGAAACTCCTTGTAAGACATTTCTATTATATGTTGACACTTAATTGCAAAGGAATATTGATGGTTGGACTTTCTCTTCTTCTATTTTATTTTTCTCTTCATGTTTGATATCATTTATCAAACTGCAATGCATTGTTTTCTTGATTATCAATTATTACAGTGAAGAATTTGCTGTTATTATTTTCAAGTTTTGATTTACAAGCTAATGTTCTTCTTTCTTAATTATATTTTGAGATAAGAATTCTATGTGGGTTTACAAATTGAAGACCTCATATTCTCTTTCCTTATTTGTCTAATTCATCTATGTGGCTACCCTTTAACTAGTCAGTGGGATATCATTTGTCCTTATTCTGAAATTCCTGTTTATCTTGAAACCTTGAACCAGTTTTCAACCACCCTTTTAAAAAACCAAATCATAAAACCCTCAAAATACTATTGCAATAACCTAATGATGCCCTAGCTTTCCCTCTCACAATCAAGTGAAACTTTAGGGACTAACACTCTCTTTAGATGAGCCCCAAGTTATTGTTTGTTATGGATTTTCCTACTATCGCCGAAAGTTCCACAGTCCAATCTCTATTTTTCCCAGAATCTTAAATGGAGGCTTGTGTATGTATTGAATGGCTACGAGTTGTGCTCTAGCATTCTTTTCACAAGAGTTTTAACACTCTCTCCTCTCATCTCTATTATAGTGGCCGAATGTTATGTAGTGAGCCTCACTGTCAATTGTATTTCAAAGGTTATCAACCTCTTGGGTGTTGGGAAGAGACATGGTATCTCTGTGCTTTCGAGGATTCTTCATTATTTGAATCAACCCTCATTTCCTCTCTACAATAAAGTGTTAAGAGGAATTTGTGTGTGCCTGGGTTGTTGAGCTTGAATTGCTTTGTTTTTACTTGGGCATTCTCTTTATGGCTCTGTTAAGATCTTGGGGTTATAAGTTGAAAGACTGTGGTGATTTCAAAGGAGGACAACTCTCTGTTATTCCAAGATTATATTTGTTTACCATGGTTGCTTCTCGGTGGTAATTTCTTTTAGGAGGTAAAAGGATTATAGTCTCTCTTTGTTTTCGAAAACTCGACTTGGTTCTATTGATCTCGAATTGCTTCTATTTTCCTCGGGCACCTTTTGGGTTCTGTCAAGATTTTGGTTTACCGGTTTAACGATTGTGGTAATTATAAAAGGGCACGAGCTCTCTGATTTCAGAGACCATTTCTTGATTGAGTCTTTGTATTTCCTCTTTGTGATAAATTTGTTTGAACAAAAAAACAATATGGGTTGCCTACAGCCCAAGAGATTTCCTTTTGGTTTATTATGGTCTTTCCACTCATCACTGTGTTAAATCCTAGCACGATCATGATTCTGTCAAGTTTAAGGAAGACACCTATTTGTCGATATGGTTCTATTCTCTTCATGCATCATATGGCTCTGTCTTTTATCAAGTGTTTCTTTTGGAAGGAAGTCTGTATATGTTTGATGAATGCAGATCTTAGGTTCAGAGCTACATGTTTTTGGTTAAGTACTGTTGTCGAATTAATATTGGTATCGATGATTATATGGTTGAAGACCTGTGTGTATGATAGGTTCATTGAACATGCTCTTGATTCTGTCTAGATTTTAAAAGGACCCGTGGGTGATTAAATCGGGCCTGATTATTGTTTGATGACAGTTGACTGTTGGTGGTTAGCGCTGGGTCTCTTATTATTTGATTTCCAGGCATGTATATTGGATATAGATAATGGTAATAGTTGTTCATATTATGTTTGTTTTAAAAAGAAGAGATGAACATTAGAATGCAGGATTGTGGCTCGAATGGTTATGTTGTTACTGTGGAATTGGAAATGATTTGCATAATCATTATATAGAATGCACATATTGATATAAATTGAAGAATTATGGGAAATTGAATTGTTTTATTGAAGACAACAAGTAATTTGTATGTAATTAAGGAACAGTTCAAGGATCTTGTTCTTGGAAGTGAATGCTTTTGGATTGTGATTGGAACAACGTTATGATTGTTTGTTGATTTAATTTATTATATGAACAATATTCATATAATTCCCTCTCACTTTCTCACTTTTT
>ML793596.1:179767-200547 GCA_009831015.1 Picea engelmannii
GATATGGACCAAATCATTGTTATTGCATGGGGCTCTATTAAATCTCTTTTATGCCCTCTTTTATTCTTTTTCTTTCTTTTCTTTTTCTTTTTCTTTTCTTTTCTTTTCTTTTTCTCAAATTATTTTCAAAATGGAAAATCATTTGACAAACAAAAACACTTAAAGAGATAACATTTCAGTCACCAGTTGATCCTATAAATTATAGTGTTATAACAACAGGGAAGAAATATCTTTCTTTTCTAGATGGATTTAGCGGTTACAACCAGATCCAGATCGCTCTAGAAGAACAGGACAAGACTACCTTCACTTTCCCATGGGGGACCTATGCTTACAAGGTATTACCCTTCGGTCTATTTAATGCACTAGCTACTTTCCAACGAGCTATACTTGTTATTTTCTCTGATTTATTACATGATTGCATGGAGGTATATATTGATGATTTTACCATGTTCAGTGATTATTTTGAGGAGGCTTTAACTAATCTCAAGAAATTTCTAAAAAGGATTAGAGAATCAAATATGACACTTAGAAATAAAAAATGTTTTGTGATCATGATTGAGGGGATCATGTTGGGTCACCATGTTTCTGCTGCAGGAATACAAGTTGACCCTGTTAAGATTGAATTAATTGTTAGTATGCCACCCCCTACAAGCGAAAAAGGAGTTCAAAGTTTTTAGGCCATGTAGACTATTATTGATGCTTTATCGAAAATTTTACAAAAATATACTTGCCACTATTAAAACTGTTAGCAAACGAAGTTGAATTTTATTGGAGCAAAGAATGCCAACACACCTTTGATGTACTGAAGGAAAAACTTTCCTCAGCAACAATGTTAAGAGGTCCGAATTGGATCCTTCCTTTCAATATTTCTACTGATGCATCAGACTCAACTATATGAGCATTCATGGGGAAAAAGGAAAATTTTCTAACTCATGCTATTTACTTTATAAGCAAAAACTTAGCTCCTGCTTAACTAAACTACATTTTAACTGAGAAAGAGTTGCTTGCAATAGTATATGCAATAAACAAATCTAGACATTACATCACAGGGTATGAAGTTTTTATCCATACTTACCACTCTACCATCAAGCATCTGATGAACAAAGAAATTACAAATGGCAGTATTACTAGGTGGTTGTTGTTGCTACATGAATTCAACATCACGATTTTGGATAGGCCAGGAAAGGAAAATTAGGTAGTTGACTTCCTTTTGAGACTTAATAATGAAGGTGAGAATACCCCTATTGATGACAATTTTCCAGATGAAAATTTGTTTGCTAATTCTACTAACTCCCCTTGGTTTGCAAACATAGCCAACTATCTTGTTATGGGAAAAATGCCACCCCACTTTTCACTAAAATAAATAAAGAGGGTTGTAAGGTTGAGTGCTCCTTATTCCTGGATTAATGGAAATCTCTTTCACACAGGTCCTAACTTGATTACTCGCAGGTGTGTAAGAGAAGACAAGATGTATGACATTATGAAAGAATGCCATGATGAACCCTGTGGGGGGAATTTTGCAGACAAAAGTACAACTTACAAAATTCTCCACTTGGGTTGTTATTGTCCCACATTGTTCCAAGATGCAAAGAAATATGTCTGGGAATGTGACAATTGCCAAAGGATGGGTCACCCTACTCCAACATACGAGATTCCATTCCAACCTTAGGTCCTTATAGGACCCTAGATTTCATGGGCCCGATCAACCCCTTATCAAAAGGTAAGAAATATATTTTAGTTTGTACAGACTATGTGACTAAGTGGGTAGAAGAAAAATCCTTTTCTAGCGCCACATAGAAGGTAGTAGTAGATTTCTTGTTTGGTGAAATTTTTGTTCTCTTTGGTGTACCTAGAGAGGTCGTTATTGACCAAGGTGCTAAGTTTATGTATAATTTAATGCATACAATCAACCAAATATATCAAATCACCCACATGAAGTCCAATCCATATCATCCACAAGCCAATGGGAAGGTGGAATCAACAAATAAAGTTCTAGATATAATTCTGACAAAGACGTTGCAGTTGCACAAAATAGATTGGTTAGATAGGATTTCAAAGGCCTTATGGGCATACAGAATGACATGGAGGAGTACTACTGATTTCTCTCCATACGAGTTGGTCTGTGGGAAAAATATCCTTCTTCCAATAGAGTTTCAAATCAAAATGTTCAAGATGGAAACATATTTGGGCATGGAATTGAATGAGTTGGATGAAATGAGACAAGAACCTTTTCAACAGACTGATATCATCCAACAATAAAAGGAAAAATGGAACGACAAGGTTATTAAAAAGAAGTAGTTCAAGGAGGGGGACTGGGCACTCCTTTTTTATTCAAAATTCAAAATTTTCAAAGGGAAATTCAACATGCATTAGCTTGGTCCCTATGAAGTTGAGGCTACTTATGATAATGGAACTTCCAGGGTCAGAATAATTGATGATGAAAAATTTTCCTTCCTGGTTAATGGGCACAAACTCAAACTATATAAAAAACCTAAGTCCAAGGAAGAGTTTATCAAGAGTTTTATGGAACAAGCAGAGCTGGAAGTGGTAAGCAGGGGGGATCCTCCCTGTGCTTCTTCTTCTTCCCCATCTTAATTTTCTTTTAATTACTGAAAAATAATAAAACAAAGAAAATAGAAGAAGAAAAAAAATCATAAAAATAAAAAGTAAAGTGAAAAATAAGGCCGTGCTGTGAAAACCATGCTTCCCGATGCAACAGAGCTATGACCTCACTTGAAAACCAATTTCTGGCTGGTGAGGTCCCTAATAAGAGTATGTTTAATTTATTTTTAATAAAATGATTTGTGATTCTCATGTTGGATTGATGGAGGATTCTCTAAGGCTTTCCTTCCGAAAATCTTGGCCCATCGACTTCAACTCATCATTTGGGTCCAAGATCAAAGATTTAGTGATGACTTTAGGCTTGTATGCCTTAATGAAAAGCCTACTCACTGATAGTAGAAGGGATTCATTAATTCTCCTTTCCTGTTAGATCCTATAGGGGGTTCGACAACAACACATTTATTCACACCTGTTAGGTTGCATCAAAGTACCTTGGTTCTGATTATGATTATTGGTGGAAAACCTCACATTGGTTAATGACATCCATCAATGGTTAGTAATCCAATGGGTCCATTTTGCATTTGACTTCATAAAATCTATTCATGTGAACAATATCGTACAGTGAGGGTGAGGATGAAGACTTTCAACATTCTACAACATCATACAAATTATTTTTGTGCAAGTCCAGATTTTTCAGATTTCTTGATTCAGTTTGGTCAATAGGTGATTTATGAAATAAATAGGTGTAGAGGATCCTATTTTTGTCCATATGTTTTGTTCCTACAAAAAATAAACTAGGCATTCTAAGCCCTGCAAAATGACCATTGCAGAATCTTACTGTAAGGACTTCTGCAAGTTTTGTAGCAGGTCTTCCATAGCAGTCAATGACCCAAAGAACCATGCAAGAATCTCCCTTTGCATCCAAAAGAAATATCAATAATTTTTCTACAAGGTCAAGTACACTATGAGACTTAGTTGTTCCTGCAGTATACTTGACAAGATCGGGTAACATAGGTCATAGGCAATTTATTTTTCTTTTCATTTATTCAAAATGAAGAAAATTGTGATGATTGGGAAAAAGTCTTTAAATCATTGAAATCCTGAAATAGATAATCACTATCGTCTATATATGAATTATTAACCTTATACTCTCATGCTCATTCCAAAATCCATAACCAATCATGTAAAACCTTCCACTTCTGGCATGAACTGCCACATATAGATTAATCATTTCACACACTTAGAGATTTGACCTTCGATTATTTTCAAATCAGATCATGACATTGTCATGATCACGATTCCTGTAAACTCGTTATAGTATCATTACCTTCCATAATTTTGATAAGACCCCAAAACCTGACCGCCCTTTCATCCTCTCATACACATTCCCATCCGATGGTATAACCAAGGTGTTAAATAAAAAATTCCATACTTTTCCACAAAGAGGGTGAAAATTGAATCATGAGGACTCCAATTTGATTCAAGCCCATGGGTATGGAGCTGTTGGAAGCTTACCCTAAATGCAAAAGGAAGATGGAAAGTGTGGTATGGATACCCTTCTTCACAAAGTTTTATGGGCATAACAACAAGGTAACAATGGAATTCACACAAAGCTTCTACAAAGAGTGAGCACGCATTGGGGATATCGAGTTCCAAGTGACAGAGGATTCCATTGTAGCTTTGAAAAATTTACCTCAGGATGGAGACAAATGGTCCAAGAACAAGCCGATAGATAAGAAGATGTATGAAAATTTTCTCATAGAGAACTGCAAACTAGACTAGGCGAAAGGATTACAATAGAAATGGTTTAAGAAGAGGTATCAAGATCTCCTCTTTATCTTGCAAAAATATATTACCTGTGAAGGGAATTTTGGGTTAGCATTTTTTTTCATATTCAAATTCTAAGGCACTTCAAAGGACAAAGGTTAAATTTTCCATATTATTTAAAGATGGCACCGACAAATCAGAAGAGAACAATGAATGTGGAGCCAAATATGTTCCACCAAGGCCTAATTTAGATCATAATCGTGGTAGAGTAGAACAAAAGGAAAGATGATTGGGAGCACTTTCTAATCATAAATCAATTTACTGCTGAAGGCAATGTTGTGGGACAAGGGTTGAAGAGGCAAGGGAAAACCAAGTCTACAGTTGCACAAGAGACAAAGGCCAACAAAGTATAAGTTGAGCATGTAGATGCTCAAGAACCCAAGGCCGAAGATAAGGTTGAACATATAGATACCCAAGAACCTGAGAAAGAGGATGAAGATGTCCAAATAATAGGAGAAATCAAGCAACGAGGGAAGAAAAGGAAAACCTCCAAAGGAAAAAATGAGATGTACCTCCACAACCCAGAGTGACAAGGACCTAGACTTTGAAAATGGCCAAGATAAATTTGAATGAAGAACAACAACATGACAAATTGACCCTCGCATACTTACTAAAGAACAAGCTAGAAAAGGCTACCCCTAAAGAGTTGCAAGAAACCTCGTTGCTCCACAGGGATGGAGATGATGACTCGAAGAATTTAGTATTTTTAGGACAATACAATGAATCTCATCTTCATACAAATGAACGTGAAGGTGGAGAAGGAAATTTTTTTGATATAGCATCAATCAAACAGAAAAGAAGATTAAGAAATTACAACAAACCATTAAATAAATGTTTGTTCTAGAAGGATTTCTTAGGAATGAGAATGAGTTATTGAGGAGCGCTAACCACAGGTTTCAAGAAGAAATTAAAGAGCTCAAGGTAATCCACAAAACGACCGAGAAGTTGGTTAGGAAATGGTTTGGAATAGCTAGTAGACTCAGGGAAATAAATTGGCGGCTCCAAGTCAAACTTCAAAGCCTATAATCTACAAACTCTGGTCCATAGGTGCTAGCCCAGCAAGCTACATAGTGGATGTGGGCAGAAGGTTCTAAAATTTTGAAAGAAAATGTTTTTTCAAAGGCCATGGTTTTCTTTGCATGAGGACATGGAATCTCTCAAGTGTCGGAGAGATGTGGAGTCCATGTTTTGACACTTTTGGAACTACCGAAGGACCCCATTTTGACCATTTTTCCCAAAATAACTTGTCCTATTTCCCTATATAAACCTATTACTGTTGGATTACTGAGAGGGGGGGGGGTGGATCAGTAATAGATCAATTTAATCCTTTTTCACCATAAAATGCAAGTGTTATATGAATGTAGAATTATCATCCAATAGTTGCAGAGTAAATAAATAATGAACAAATGAGCAAACACACACATACACAGTACACCAGTGTTTTACGTGGAAACCCAAAGTGGGAAAAAACCATGATATTCTTTTTCTTATATGTCTTTAATAATTAAATTCATTGGAAGCACCAACTTCCTTTGTTTTCCAGCTGCAACTGGAAGGAGGCTCCAACCCCCTAGTTTCTCAAGCTAAAACCTGAGGGAAGCTCCAACTCCCTAATTCTCTGGCTACAACCAGAAGGAGGCTACAATCCCCTATGTTCTCCGGCTACAACCAGAAGGTGTGTACAACCACCTGTCCTTGCCATGTCCAACCACCCTAAAATATAAGTAGAATGATGGAACCACTGTCACACTATCACTGTGATATATACTGTTATAAACCTATACCAATCAACTTGCACCAAACAACCTGTACCAATAACCTGTGCCAACATGTACCATGCATAAACCTGTAACTCAACCTGTACCATAAACAAATGCATCAACCATGCACCAAACCTATACAAATAACCCGTCACAACAACCTATCCAAAAAAACCCATCACAACAACCTATCTCATCAATCTGATCAACCAAATCAGATCTACTCACCAAGATGAATCACCAAGAAAATTCTCAACCATATGCACAATATCACCAATATGTGCATCAACCAAGCATATCACAACAACTCATAATCATCACCAAGATCAATATGTGCTTCTAATAATATACCAAGACAAGTATGCTACATCATCCATAAACCACGTGTCAACAATATTGCTAACAAGTACCTCCAACCATGTACCAAGTATGTACCAATCATTCATCAAATACACATCAACTATGACTCATCAAGATGTACCAACATCATCAACTATACACCTCATGTATGTGCCAACTCATCAACTACTTGTCTCAACCATGTACCCAACATGTACCTCAACCATATACCAAAGACATACACCAATATAAAAATAAAAAGTTGTCAACAATTCATCACTCTATCCATAAACCAAATACCATAAACCATTACATAAAACCATGTGCCACAACCTCACTATTATGTAGCCTCAAGATAAACCAACAACTTCAACAACACATCACAACCAAAAGACCAATACCTATATGCCAAATACCAACAACAAAATACCAACTGTATCATTCAACAAATATGATATATGCAACAATACTAAACATCCAATACCATCTAGAGATCTAAACCCTAACTCACAAAACATACATCAAACAAGATGTGCCATATCTCTCATAAATAGATCCCAACCATGTTGCTGCCACAATTTTTCTACCGCGATTTTTCTGTCGCACTTTTTCTACCGCGATTTTTTTGCCGTGAATTTTCTGTGATGATTTTTCTGCTGCGATTTTTTTGTCACACTTTTTCTACCACACTTTTTCTGCCGCACTTTTCTCTATCAATAATACCTGCCCAAATAACCTTTCACAAAATATATATTCAATGATATTCAATAGGTTCAAGTGTATTTAAATGAGAGAGCCTTGCCTCTTATTTATACTTTCATGTAACATCCTCAAGGGGTTATCTTTTAACTATCTTAACCCACTTTCCTTATTTTAGGGTTAACCCACTTATAACCACTTGTCCACTTTAAATAATTAGTAAGTTCTCCATTAACTTTATTATTTAAATAATTTCTTTTGCATCCTCTTTGACTTATAGTACACTCATCACTTCACTTTATTATTTAAATAATTTCTTCTTTGCAAACACTTTGACTACTTTGACCTTTTGGGGCTTCTAAATGACTCATGAGGGTTCTCCAACTTCACATGGCCATACCTCTCTAACTGTGAGGAGTTATGTGACGTTCCACATACCACCGGAAATGTCATGACATGTACTATCCATATAGAATATTCTTACCTAAAAATATATCAAAACTCATACCATTATCCACCAAAAAAACGTGGGTCCATTACCCAAACCTTTGTGCTACCGAAATTAGCTACTGGACTTTCTTCAAGGGTTGACATCAATGAAAACCAATCCAATTAATCAACAATCTCCCCCTTTGGCATTGATGTCAACACTATGATGCAATAATGAAGTCATGTCATGCAATAATGAAGTCATATCACTCATGCTCCCCCTGTGACCATCGTTCTCCTGGAACCATGCCTCTGTGCTCTACATCTGATAAATCTCTCCCCTTTTGTCATCAATGACAAAGGTATCTTTCCATCTGGGGATTCTACCCCTAACTGAACTATCCTTGGGGATACTACCCTTGACCGAACTCTTCATGAAACTGATCTTCTGACCTAAACTGTCCTCTTTATGGTGCTTCCTCGTGTAAATATAAGACATATAAGATAAGAATTCAAAAGCATTCATTTTGGAGTAGAAATTACTCCGAGTCTCTTGTGAAGATACTCAAAGGCTTCCCATGGAAGCGGTTTGTAAAGATGCCTGCCACTTGTTCTTTTGTGCTCACATATTCAACTTTGATGTTCTTCTCTGAAACCTCTTCTCGTAGAAAGTGATACTTGATTGGAATGTGCTTCATCTTGGAGTTCATCACCACGTTCTTTGAGATACTGATGGCACTTGTATTATCACAATAGATTGGAATGGGCTCATCATACTCAACCTGTATATCTTTCAGAGTTTGTTTCATCCATAGAACCTGTGTACAACATGCTGCTACTGCAATATATTCTGCTTTGACTGTAGATAAGGATACTGATGATTATTTCTTGCTTAGCTATGATACTAAACACTCACTCAAGTAGAACGTTTCTCCACTGGTGCTTCATCAGTCATCAATGCAACCTGCCCAATCTGCATCTATGTAGGCAATAAGTGATAGATCCTTTCCTTTTGGATACCATAATCCAAACTCTTATGTTCCTTTGAGATATCTGAAAATCCTCTTGACTACTACGACATGTGATTCCCTTGCTGTTTCTTGAAATCGTGCCACCTATCCAACTGCCTACATTACATATCTGAGTGTTGTCACATATAGTAAGCTACCAATCATTGACATGTATTGCCTCTTTTCTGTAGACTTTGAATCATCATCTTTGCTTAACTTGAAACTGGTTTTCATAGGAGTGGTAACTGGTTTGCAATCTTCCATTCCGAACCTCTTTAGCCTTTCTCTGATATATTTAGTTTGAGGAAAAAAAATTTCCTTAGCTGCTTTGACATATTTGAAGACCTAGAAAGAAGGATAGTTCTCCGAGTAATGACATTTCAAATTCATTCTGCATGTCCTTTGTAAATTTATGGCTTAACCTGTCATTAGTACTTAAAAAAAAAAACAATATCATCAACACAAATTTCAATTAATAAAATACTACCTTGAGTTACCTTGATGTAGAGGTTGTTGTCTGCACTTCCTTTCCATAGCTCGTAAGGAGTTTTGTCATTGTTGTTTCTGAGCATTACTTTTTTTTGAATATGAACTGTTGTATGCACTGTATGTGTCCAAAAAAATATCTGTCAATTTGGAATCCATTAGCATTGTACGAGCCATTTCTTGTGTAATTAACATTCATAATGTTCCTTTGTCTCTGAACCACTCTCTGAAGAAATCTATGAATATGTTGGAACACACACAATTCTGAACTTTTGAGCTTTATATTTTTCACCTCATGAAAACAAAATTTCACCCAAAGAAAGCAGAAACTTAGAAAACGGCCTTTTAATTTTAAATAAAATTCATTGCTGATTAGTTAATAATAAGGCGTGTATGATATCCGCCGTTGATGAGTTTCCCCTTTTGATCGGATGATCCTAATAACCTCCAGAGTTCTGGAGCCACTTGAGTTTTAAATAGGTAAGTCTCTAATGGTCGCTTCGGAGCTCCATGCTTCATATGTTTCAATAAGTCTAAACAATAAAAAGATTTCGAAACTTCAAAACCCAAAGGTAACCGCTCGCGACTTTTCCTAAACCATTTAAAGACACAAGTCATGGGACACGTGTACCTTTTGAGTCTTTCTTGAGTTGACACTTGGCACCCATTCTTGGCATTTCCACTGGAGGATTCACACGTTTCTAAGTAACACGTGGCACCTCTCTTCTCTCGACACGTCATCAAGAATGATTTCATCTATGCCACAAACACCGTTAAAACTTGGACACAAGTTTCTGAGATCCTGGAGCATGAAATCATCAACTGCCCAGAAGACTCTACCGAAGAAGAAGATGACTCTTATGCAACTAAAATTATACACATAACACATTCATAGCTGCACAAGATAGATGCACGACCGAGACTCATGCCTTATAATGATATGATAAATTGGGCCTTGGAACATGTTGACGTCCAAACTAGGAGCATAATCAACCATCAACAAGTTTCCATCGGCTCTTTCCAACCAGAACATCTGCAAGTAATGTATAAACTCTCTCCTAATCCTAAATATACTTACAATGCTGCATTCATTCTAGAGTTCGAGAAAAAGGAATGCGTCCAATATGCCAGAAGTGGTCACGATATAATCAGGACCTGGTGGGGACACCCAGAGAAATTCAGAACCAACGCTCATGGTATGTATGCCGCAACATCTTTGGGAGCTCATATGGTGTATGTAGCCATGATGCTTTGCCATTTGTTCGGGAAGAAGAGCCCTACACATTTCTCGGTGGAATGGGTATCCATCATGAACGAGGTAGCCGAGGGTTACACTTTCAATTGGGCCAAAATGTTGTCGGACAATTTGGCCAAGGGAATTGCTGATTATAAAAAAATGAAATCAAAAGGACAACCTACCCCCTTTTACATGTTAGCATATTTCATGGAAGCTATCTGTTTCATGAAACCTTTCCCATTGATGAATTGGAATTGGACTCCGACCAATTATGAACCTATTCATTTTTATCATTCCAAGCTATGGGAAGAGAAAGCCAAGGATTTATTTTATGAAATATGTCACAATGTGGTAGTGCCTATTCATATAGCCCTTTATGGTCACCCACCTCCTTGGATTTCAGAGAAGATTATGGGAAACCTGGGCAAGCTCGCATATTACTTCATTGAGGATAATTTCTCCTACATCTGAGTTTTTGGTTGCTCGGTTCCACTTCATGCTCTCCCATGATTTTTACCTGACAGGCTAGTGTGCATAGAAGTGGCGTACCAGACAGTGGCAGGAGGTATCAACAAGGAGATAAAGGCAACTTAGAAAAAGGTTTCACCGACTTTCCCTATTCAAGTTGGAATGTTTACATTATTGGATTTCGATCACTCTAAGGTTGAGGCCGCAACCCTAGAAGATGTCAAATTGGTTGACATCGAGTTCAAGAAACATGATCCTCATAGGATCATGGAAAACCCTCTAGCCCAGTTCAACATGAAGCGGTATATGCATGAGAACTCCCCGTATGACAAAATATTCAAGGGAGTTAGGTCTTATGAGGAATCCCAAGGAAGATTCCAAACCCTGCCCCCAGATCAAGAAGATGGTTTCCTCATTTTTCAAAAACACAGGTGGAACAGTCTACCAGAGATACTGAAAGGAGAGTCAATAGCCATGCCCCCTTCACATGAAGCTATGCCTGCAGGTTCTGAATCAAGTCACTCTGATAAGCACAGAGTTGAGGGAACCTTAGAGAGATCAGAGGTGTTAACACAAGAATTAAAAGGATCATTGTTAGGCCATCTAAGCCCCCAGGTAGCTCAGCTCTAAGATTTCCTAAAGCAGGGACAAGATATGCCTCCTTCGACACTAGCTACTCTTGCTGTCACTTGAAATACAACAAAACAACAACAATCCATGAAGATTGCTACTCCCATTACATCACTAAACCCTCTACAAACCAACTTCATAAATCCTAATTCCGAACTTGTTTTTGTAGGAGATCTTAGCCCCATATTGCCTGAAGAGATGCCTCCTTCAGATTTCATTTTTAGTAAGAAACAGAAATCCATTGTGAAAAGGGAATCTCACCAGAAATATGGAGTGATAATTAAAAGGCAGAGAATGGTGTATGATGGGAATGATCAAAATGATCCATAATTTGCAAAGGAAGTTGCAGGTTCGTTAGGTGCTTTTTCCACCGCCAATCAATGGTATGTGGACAATTTGATCGAACAACTGCGACAAAAGTTCCTATCAGTAGAGAACTTGCAAAATCAGATGTACACCGCTGAGAAGACTATCAGGAACAAAATGAGTCAGGATTTCAAGCAAATCAGGGCTAGTTATTGACAACAAATTAAATAGCTTCAGGATAACCTCAATATGCTCCACCAGAATTCACATACTAGCCAAAGTCTGGTCACTCAGCATGATGAGTTAATAAAACAACTGCAAGCCATATTGGACCTAACTGAAGGCACCTCGATAGATATCTCGACCTTCAAAACTCAAGTGTTGGAAATCAATGAGAAGCTGGAAGCTACCCAACAAGAACTTTATCTGAAGGTAGATGCCATCCAAAAATTCTATCAGACAGTAGACCTTTCTCTCAAGGATATCTATGTCAAGGAAAAAGAGGCCCGCTCAGCCCAATCTAATTTCAGGAAGTCCTCATATTGATGCAAAAAGATAATGTCCTTGATTTTCCTCTTCTCTCTTATTCTGAACAATTAAGAGGTGAGATGGCCCTAAAGGTATGGGAAACAAATTTGGAAGAGAGAAAATATTTTCCATAGAAGTGAAAGAATCTTGTCTAGAAGCGTTGTCATCATTAAACAGAAAGATGATTGATTTTGAGGGGAGTAATATCTTAGAATCCCTGGGGAAAATTGAGATAGAAATGAACCAAAAAAATTCCAGAAAGAGCAAAGAAGAAACTCTGGCATCCATTCAAGAAATGAGCCATATTTATTTTCTTAAAATCAATAAATAGCTAGTGAATCCAAGTTCACAGTTCCAGGCCACAGTTCAAGAAGTGAACAAGTTCCAAGAAAATCTACCACAAATACAAAGGAAATTATTCGCTTTCAAGGTAAATGAAAAGATTGATCCCTCAAGGTTCGTGGTGGAATTATTGGATAGATGCACCCAATGTATTGAACATGGAAAAGCAAGCATATCTAGGAGGAAGTAAGAAAATGTGCACATTGTCCTTTCCTTCCGCCCTCTCTACCTTTCACCTTCCAACAATCACTTATCTCGTCCACCCACATTCTAACCTCCACTTATCCCCACTTCATCATCATACATTTGTTCCATCATCATTATTTCCATAGACGATTACTTTTCCTTATGCCCATTATCCATTCCTTGATGAGCCAATGCTGTGCTATTCATCCAATTATCCTTCCCGCATGACCTCAATTGTGATTCATTGCCTTGCTGAACATATATGGAGGGACAGATGGAAATGAAATTAAAATGGCCAAGAAAATATGCCGAATAATTAAGGTGGCCTTAATGACATGTGTATCCGGCCCAAAGGACTAAGGAAAATGAGCGCTTATGCCAACAGACGAAGAGATAGAGGAGAACACCAACGAAACTCATCAAGATTTACATGCTATTGTTTTATTCAGATGTATTCTATTTTTAGTTAAATATTGTAAGAAGTCCAACGGTTTTTTAGTTGCGACAGATTTTGTATAAATACATAGATTTCAGATCTATTCAAGGCTACTTCTTGCCGTATGTAATAGAGAAACTCTCTTTTTGAGTATTAATACAAGTGCAGATAGAGATTATAATTTTCGTTCATTTTGAGTTATGTGTTTCTTCCGTGTTTCCATTTCCCCAAATTTCTTTATGTAATTCCTTGAAAAGCGATTGATTGCAATTTAGTATTACGACTACTATGATCATATTATACCAACAATTCATTAGGTAAGCAATTTTTCCTTTGTATTTACTGCGAGTAAAACAAGATCTGCGATCTGCATGAATTACTGCATTTCATATCCTGTTCAAGGGTGTGTTCTTTACTTTTCTTCTGCTGCAAACAAGGTTAGACTCATTTGCAATTGATGCTTAGCTTTGTTTAATAGTTTTGTAACTTTTCTTCACACCATTTGATATTATAATTGCGACTTAGATAACAAAATAAAGCCTATGTATTGTCCTATTATTAATTTCATTTAAAGATCATTTCTCATAGAACTAAAGGTAGGAAAAGCACTCATTTAAAACATTTTCTTTAAACACTCCTGATGTTTGACATTACTCTTTGAGCCTTAGGATTAATCTCAGGAACAACATCTTTTTGGCACTGTTGTCGGGGACGAAGAAATGAAATCATTTTCCTTGGGAAAACGATAAGGTAAATTTTGATCTTTGATGGTGAACAAATATTGAATACATAAGTAAGGCTTATTTTATTTTTCACTTGGCGACTCCACCGTAGACAAAACTGGCATTCGGTCGAAAGAATACCAGGAAAAATCTAGACGGTAAGCAGACCAAACCAGTTTTAGATCCCGAAAAGTTGTTGAAACCAAAGGGATATCTCAAACAGTTTGCTGCATCAATTAGTAAACCCGAGGCTAAACTCGAAAATACATAGGTAATTGTTCCTGAGACAAAAGTTGAGATTGACTTGCGAGATACTTTTACCAGTGAGAACAAAGGATCCCCTTCAATCCCCACTGTCATTAATGCTCTTCCAATTCTCTCCTTTCCCGAAGTAAAAGCTCCCATTTCTCAGAATATTGGGGAGTACTTTCCATACTCAGATTCATCTCCTATTGACTCTCATATATATACATCTCGTAAACCTGAGGAACCTAGCTCAAGTTTTGCTTTCCCCCCCCCATATAGATCTTTCGTCTCCTCGCGATATTTTTCCCAAACTTCCTTCGCCACACCCCGAAGTAGTCGAAAGTTCAACAGTTCAGTCCCTCGAAGTTTTTGAAAATCCCCTTTTTAGTCCCCGAAGTCCGTCTCCTAGACTTCCAATGGCTGGTGCTGGAGGTGTTGGTGCTGGTGGCACCGGAGGTGCAGAAGTTGGTGGACAAGATAAACCCCCTCAAATCTTTGCCAATGTAGCTTCTATATATTCTCCCTTGGTCCTTCCTCCTTTCTTGCATGATTTGCCCAAAAATTACATGAAGAACCTCCCCAAATTTATGGGAGAAGGAGATATAATCACAACGAAACATATACACTTTTTCGATCAGTTCGCCGATATCCTTGGTATTGAGCATGAGGATGTTTACTCAAGGATATTAGTACATACCTTTGAAAGACAAGTGAGGACTTGGTTCAGAGGACTCCCAATAGGTTCCATACGATCATATGACGATCTAAAAAATGCCTTCCTAAGACAGTGGGGAGAGAAAAAGGACCATCTTTATTACTTAACCGAATTCGGGGTTTGAGAAAGAAGACTTATGAATCAGTCCTTGAATTTATCCAGAGGTTCAATAAGATGTATCACAAAATCCTAGCCAAAGTCAAACCTTCTCAACCAATTGCGAAAGTAAATTTTGTAGGGGATTTTGATTCCAACTTTTCCCTACTCTTAAGAGAAAGGAGATCTACCACTTTGTCCAGAATGCAAGACGATGCAATAGAAATTGAGTCTAATACGACGACATCTGGGAAATTAAAAACTAAGGTTGAGATGGGAGCCAAAGAACCTAGGCATTACAAAGAGCAGGCATGACCCTATGGATCTGGAAAGTCCGTAGAGGAGAAAATGGATGAGATGGCTAAGGTTATTAAATATTTATCAAACAAAATATCTAGGATGGAATTAGATCAAGCCAAACCTGATCCATACGTTAGAAATCAATTCCGGAGGAACCCTAACCCTCAAACACAACAAAGACAAGTAAAAAATGAAGATCAAAAGATCCAAGCTCTGTTTAAAACTGAAAATTTCATACAGAGGGATGAAATGCAAGATTACGAAGAGTTGGAAGAAGATCTAAACAACCTTAGCAATGATGACCTTGAGCCACACTTAACCAGGTAGGATTATGATAAATCTTTAGACCTGGAATCCCTGTTTAATACTGATCAAAACATAAACAATATGGGGGACTCTACGTATCAAAGTCTGGCCAACTCAATAATGTCCTAACTTCAATATAAGTATGATTTAAGGCCCAGAGAGAAAAGTTTTGCAAATGTCCCACCAAAAAATATTTTATCATGAAGTAAAGCGAATGAGGCAACAATTACTAAACCACCAACTGAAACACATGTTGCCTGAACAAAGCAAGTTGAGAAAAGAACAGTGCAAACTAAGAATCCGGAAAATACAGAAGCAGAAGTTCAAACCAGAGAAATTGAAAAAGAAATTGGAGGTTTCAATTTAGAAAATGAACTTAATAAAATCAAAATCCCAATGCCTCTGGTTGAACTTGCAAAAAACCCAATTTATAAAAAGCAAATCACTAAAGCGATAATATTTTCTGATGCTGAAAGTCAAGATGACGTTATTAATTTGCATGATGAAAAACCTACAATCATGTTTGGTACACACATTGAAAACAATAAGGATTTTGTTTCTCCATTCTATATCACACTACCTGTGCACGACCATTTACTCCACAATTGCATGTTGGAATCCGGGGCCTCTCACAATTTAATGCCTAAAATTATCATGGAAAAATTAGGCCTCAAAATTACCAGACCTTATCAAGACTTGTACTCGTTTTATTCTAGAAAGGTTAAGTGTCTAGGTATGATTAAAGATTTTGTAGTAAATCTTGCTCAGATCAGTGTGAAAAGTATCCTAATGGATGTGGTGGTTGTTGACATTCCTACCAAGTATGACATGCTTCTATCCAGATATTGGGATGCCAAGTTAGGAGGATCGGTTCAACTGGACATGACTTATGCTACAATTCCAATTTTTGGTGGACAATTCACGCGACTGTACATAGAAACTAGACTGGCGTATACTGTAAGTGACCCTCAAAACCCCAATAATTACCCATTATATGTTGTTGATCAAGACTTAGTAAATATTATATTATCTATAGATGATGATTCTGAATAATGTACAGAAGAAGAAAATAAAAAAAATAGAAATAACAAAGAAAAATGTAAATGTTAGAGAAGGAATGTGGAAAATGTTCTTCGATGGTGCCTCATCCTCCGAAGGAGAAAGATCTAGGGTTTTATTTGTGGCACTAGGTGATGAGTATGTTATTCCCTTCTCTTATAGATTACAATGGGAGGTTGATTATACGAATAATGTCTACGAATTCGAAGCTCTAGTTTTAGGATTAGAAGCTGGAAGGAAGTTAAAAATCAAACATCTGATAGTTTATGGTGATGCTGAGCTTATTGTAAAACAATTAAAACAACAGTATCAAGCTAAGCATCCAAGGTTGAGATCATATAGGAATTGCACCTGGGATATTATAGATAATTTATTCTCGTCCTTTAAGATTCACTCTATTCCTAGGATGGAGAACCAACAAGATGATTCCTTGGCCAAGGCTGCTGCGACCTTCATACCGCCTACTGTCTTGAAATTGAAATATCACATTGAGATGAGACATAGACCTTCAATCCTAAACAACATTCAACACTGACAAGTGTTCGAATACGACAAACAAATCAAACAGTTTCTGGAGATGGTTGATGAGTTTTCTAAAACTCACATAGATCAGGAAAACCAAAATGATCCTGCTTGGGTTATGCAAGAAGGGGAGAACCCAGAAAAATTCCAAGACAAGATTGCAAACCACCGCATGCTCTTGCTTAAGAACAATCATATTCCCAAAGGCCTGATACCCTTAGAAAGGTTGTTTGACCAGGATGACATACCTTTAAATTCTACCTTATGACCCCAACCTGAAGAAGTTGAAGACTGTAATGTAGGAACTAATGAAGATCAAAAAATGGTCAAGATATCCAAGTACCTTCCGGTCCAAATGAAGAGGAAGTATGCTGATTTTCTTAGGTAGTAGAAAGACGTTTTTACATGGTCTTATAATGATTTGAAAACTTATGATACCTCTGTTATTGAACATAAGATTCCTTTAAAACATGGTATTAAACCTTTCAGGCAGAAAATCAGACAGATAAACCCTATTCTCCTGCCAGTGATAGAAAGGGAAGTTAAGAAAATTCTCGATTCAAAAATCATCTTTCCACTCAGGTACTCCGAATGGGTAGCGAATTTGGTCCCCGCCAGAAAGAAAAATGGCGAAATAAGGCTCTGTGTTGATTTCATAAACTTAAATCGGTCGTCCCTTAAAGACAACTACCTACTCTCGAAAATGGATCATGTTCTAGAGAAGGTAGTAGGGGCTAATAGGATTTTCATGATTGATGGTTTTTTGGGTTATAATTAGATCATTGTTCATGAACACGACAGGGAAAAGATTGCGTTTACCACTCCGTGGGGAACCTTTATGTACGATAAAATGCCATTTGGTTTGATGAATGCAGGGGCTACTTTCCAGAGAGTGATGGACATCGCGTTTGTCAGTGAGAGAGACAAATTAGTTGTTATTTATATTGATGATTTGACGGTTTTTTCTAACTCTGATGCAGAACATTTGCTGCACCTCAGGAAGACCTTTAAAAAATGCAGAAAGTTCAGTTTGTCTCTTAATCCAAAGAAATCACATTTTGCTATGTAAGAAGGTAAACTCTTAGGTCATATAGTGTCAAAAGAAGGAATCAAGGTCGAACCTAAGCGAGTTGAGGCTATAGACATGATTAATATCCCTAGGAACATAAAATAAATTCAATCGTTTTTAGGAAAGATCAACTTTTTGAGAAGGTTTATTCCCAACTTTGCTGAAATAATCAAAATGATTACAAATATGTTAAAGAAGGACAACGAAGTAAAATGGACTGCAGAAGCTAAAGCATCTTTCGAGTGTGTCAAGAAAGATATAGGGGAAGCACCAGTGCTAGAAAGTCCAGACTATACAAAGGAATTCTTAATCTTCTCATTCGCTTCTAAACATACTGTTGCAAAGGTACTCCTGCAAAAGAATGATGAAGGATTCAAGCAACCAATAACCTTCTTCAACAAAAGCCTCAAGGATGAATAATTAAGATATGATATACTTGAGAAGAAAGCATACGCAATGGTGAAGGCTCTCAAAGCCTTCAGAACATATGTATTGCATTCCAAAATAATCGCTTACATGCCAACAAATGCTATCAAAGGCATCTTGGTTTAGCCAGAAGCTGATGGAAGAAGAGGTCGATGGTTGGATAAAATTCAAGAGTTTGATCTAGAAGTGAAATCGACCAAACTAGTCAAAGGTCAAGGCCCGGTGAAGCTGTTAGCTGAATCAAATTTCAGGGCACTCGGGATAAATAACCTCGAATCAAATGAAACTCTCTTGGATATAGAGGAAATTGATGATCATGCACCTATGATTCAAATTGAAGATAAGTTTTCTTCCTCTACCTGGTATCATAATATTGTTACATACCTCCTTACCCTTCAATGCCTGAATGACATGACTCAGTCTAAATCAAGGACTTTGAAGCTTCATGCAATTAAATATTGTATTATTGATGGCCGACTGTACTGGGAAGACCCTCTAGGTTTCTTGTTGTGTTGCTTAAAAGAATATGAAACAAAAGGCATCATCGATGAATTCCATGAAGGAGTGTGTGGAGAACACCATGCCTGGAGAGAAATGACCTATAATATTTTAAGGGCTGGATATTACTGGCCAAAGTTATTTACCGATGTGAACACGAGGGTTAGAGCCTATAATGCATGCCAATTGTTCGCTGGAAAGAAGAAGCTCCCTTCCCTACCTTTAATCCCAGTAAAAGTTGAGGCTCCTTTTCAACAGTGGGGCTTAGACTTCATTGGAGAAATCAATCCACAATCAAGTGATCAACATAGATGGATTCTAACCGCTACTGATAATTAACAAAATGGGTAGAATCCATTCCAACTCGAAATGCTACAAATTCAATAATAATAAACTTCTTGGAAGAAAACATCCTATCGAGATTTGGTTGTCCTTGGAAAATAATTACTGACAATGCTCAAGCTTTTAAGTCTATGGCAATGGTCAATTTCTGCCAGAAATATAATATTGTGTAGGTCATTCTACAGTCTATTATCCTTAGGGAAATGGGTTGGATGAATCGTCTAACAAGATCTTGATGACTATAATAAAAAAAATGTTGATAGAAAATAAAAAGGCTTGGCACATCCACCTAAAATATGCCCTATTGGCGAACCGAATCGACACAAAGAAATCAATAGGTATGTCCCCTTTTCAATTGGTTTATGGTACTAACGTTGTCCTTCCTATCAATCTTGCTCTTCCTGTGATGAAACTCTGGCAGGATGCAAATGAAGAGCCAAACGACGTTACGAGAAGGATGAATCAAATCATCGAAGTTCAACAAAATAGTTGAAGTAGATGACAAAATTCAAAAGTACCAAGATAATATGAAGACCCTTTTCGATAAAAAAGATAAAGACATGGATTTTCTTCCTGGCGATTTAGTTTTAAGATGGGACGCCAGAAAGGAAGATGCAAGGAAACATGGCGAGTTCGATCATATCTAGTTGGGGCCATTCAGAATTGCAATTGCTGAGGGAAAAAATTCCTTCTTGCTGGAAAACCTCGATGGAGAAATTCTTGATGCTCCTATCAACGGGCGTTACTTAAAATATCTTATGCAATAGTCATATTTCAGACGTCCATTGTATATATCGGATTGTATTGACATTAACTATTCTAGTTTTCAAATTTTTCCCTTTTGTAAATTACCTGAGTCATTTGATCGTTGGTTGTAAATATTTTCAATAAATTTATGATTGCTTGATAGCACTAAAATGGAAAATGAAAACTTTTGTCATCTCTATTCTCCGATATTTTCTGACACCATGCATTTTATCCTCTTGTAGAATATATCTTGTTGAATATAAGGTAAGGCAGAACGAAGATTCGACATACATGTTGGTCACTATAATTGCTTATTAACTAAACAATCAAGTGTTACATAAATTGTCAACCCAGGGAAGTCTGTTTATTTCAAAGGTAATCGCACACTGTATATGCTCAATCTCAAAAGAAATCTAGAGTTGTAGTAAAAGTACACTAATCACACCTTGCTTTGAACAGACTGAAGTTCTACTTTGAATTACATAAA
>ML793596.1:200597-213933 GCA_009831015.1 Picea engelmannii
TTTGCATCCTCTTTGACTTATAGTACACTCATCACTTCACTTTATTATTTAAATAATTTCTTCTTTGCAAACACTTTGACTACTTTGACCTTTTGGGGCTTCTAAATGACTCATGAGGGTTCTCCAACTTCACATGGCCATAACTCTCTAACTGTGAGGAGTTATGTGACGTTCCACATACCACTGGAAATGTCATGACATGTACTATCCATATAGAATATTCTTACCTAAAAATATATCAAAACTCATACCATTATCCACCAAAAAAATGTGGGTCCATTACCCAAACCTTTGTGCTACCGAAATTAGCTACTGGACTTTCTTCAAGGGTTGACATCAATGAAAACCAATCCAATTAATCAACAATCTCCCCCTTTGGCATTGATGGCAACACTATGATGCAATAATGAAGTCATGTCATGCAATAATGAAGTCATATCACTCATGCTCCCCCTGTGACCATCGTTCCCCTGGAACCATGCCTCTGTGCTCTACATCTGATAAATCTCTTCCCTTTTGTCATCAATGACAAAGGTATCTTTCCATCTGGGGATTCTACCCCTAACTGAACTATCCTTGGGGATACTACCCCTGACTGAACTCTTCATGAAACTGATCTCCTGACCTGAACTGTCCTCTTTATGGTGCTTCCTCGTGTAAATATAAGACATATAAGATAAGAATTCAAAAGCATTCATTTTGGAGTAGAAATTACTCCGAGTCTCTTGCGAAGATACTCAAAGGCTTCCCATGGAAGCGGTTTGTAAATATGCCTGCCACTTGTTCTTTTGTGCTCACATATTCAACTTTGATGTTCTTCTCTGAAACCTCTTCTCGTAGAAAGTGATACTTGATTGGAATGTGCTTCATCTTGGAGTTCATCACCACGTTCTTTGAGATACTGATGGTGCTTGTATTATCACAATAGATTGGAATGGGCTCATCATACTCAACCTGTATATCTTTCAGAGTTTGTTTCATCCATAGAACCTGTGTACAACATGCTGCTACTGCAATATATTCTGCTTCGACTGTAGATAAGGATACTGATGATTATTTCTTGCTTAGCTATGATACTAAACACTCACTCAAGTAGAATGTTTCTCCACTGGTGCTTCATCGGTCATCAATGCAACCTGCCCAATCTGCATCTATGTAGGCAATAAGTGATAGATCCTTTCCTTTTGGATACCATAATCCAAACTCTTCTGTTCCTTTGAGATATCTGAAAATCCTCTTGACTACTACGACATGTGATTCCCTTGCTGTTGCTTGAAATCGTGCCACCTATCCAACTGCCTACATTACATATTTGAGTGTTGTCACATATAGTAAGCTACCAATCATTGACATGTATTGCCTCTTTTTTGTAGACTTTGAATCATCATCTTTGCTTAACTTGAAACTGGTTTTCATAGGAGTGGTAACTGGTTTGCAATCTTCCATTCTGAACCTCTTTAGCCTTTCTCTGATATATTTAGTTTGAGGAAAAAAAAATTCCTTAGCTGCTTTGACATATTTGAAGACCTAGAAAGAAGGATAGTTCTCCGAGTAATGACATTTCAAATTCATTCTGCATGTCCTTTGTAAATTTATGGCTTAACCTGTCATTAGTACTTAAAAAAAAAAACAATATCATCAACACAAATTTCAATTAATAAAATACTACCTTGAGTTACCTTGATGTAGAGGTTGTTGTCTGCACTTCCTTTCCATAGCTCGTAAGGAGTTTTGTCATTGTTGTTTCTGAGCATTACTTTTTTTTGAATATGAACTGTTGTATGCACTGTATGTGTCCAAAAAAATATCTGTCAATTTGGAATCCATTAGCATTGTACGAGCCATTTCTTGTGTAATTAACATTCATAATGTTCCTTTGTCTCTGAACCACTCTCTGAAGAAATCTATGAATATGTTGGAACACACACAATTCTGAACTTTTGAGCTTTATATTTTTCACCTCATGAAAACAAAATTTCACCCAAAGAAAGCAGAAACTTAGAAAACGGCCTTTTAATTTTAAATAAAATTCATTGCTGATTAGTTAATAATAAGGCGTGTATGATATCCGCCGTTGATGAGTTTCCCCTTTTGATCGGATGATCCTAATAACCTCCAGAGTTCTGGAGCCACTTGAGTTTTAAATAGGTAAGTCTCTAATGGTCGCTTCGGAGCTCCATGCTTCATATGTTTCAATAAGTCTAAACAATAAAAAGATTTCGAAACTTCAAAACCCAAAGGTAACCGCTCGCGACTTTTCCTAAACCATTTAAAGACACAAGTCATGGGACACGTGTACCTTTTGAGTCTTTCTTGAGTTGACACTTGGCACCCATTCTTGGCATTTCCACTGGAGGATTCACACGTTTCTAAGTAACACGTGGCACCTCTCTTCTCTCGACACGTCATCAAGAATGATTTCATCTATGCCACAAACACCGTTAAAACTTGGACACAAGTTTCTGAGATCCTGGAGCATGAAATCATCAACTGCCCAGAAGACTCTACCGAAGAAGAAGATGACTCTTATGCAACTAAAATTATACACATAACACATTCATAGCTGCACAAGATAGATGCACGACCGAGACTCATGCCTTATAATGATATGATAAATTGGGCCTTGGAACATGTTGACGTCCAAACTAGGAGCATAATCAACCATCAACAAGTTTCCATCGGCTCTTTCCAACCAGAACATCTGCAAGTAATGTATAAACTCTCTCCTAATCCTAAATATACTTACAATGCTGCATTCATTCTAGAGTTCGAGAAAAAGGAATGCGTCCAATATGCCAGAAGTGGTCACGATATAATCAGGACCTGGTGGGGACACCCAGAGAAATTCAGAACCAACGCTCATGGTATGTATGCCGCAACATCTTTGGGAGCTCATATGGTGTATGTAGCCATGATGCTTTGCCATTTGTTCGGGAAGAAGAGCCCTACACATTTCTCGGTGGAATGGGTATCCATCATGAACGAGGTAGCCGAGGGTTACACTTTCAATTGGGCCAAAATGTTGTCGGACAATTTGGCCAAGGGAATTGCTGATTATAAAAAAATGAAATCAAAAGGACAACCTACCCCCTTTTACATGTTAGCATATTTCATGGAAGCTATCTGTTTCATGAAACCTTTCCCATTGATGAATTGGAATTGGACTCCGACCAATTATGAACCTATTCATTTTTATCATTCCAAGCTATGGGAAGAGAAAGCCAAGGATTTATTTTATGAAATATGTCACAATGTGGTAGTGCCTATTCATATAGCCCTTTATGGTCACCCACCTCCTTGGATTTCAGAGAAGATTATGGGAAACCTGGGCAAGCTCGCATATTACTTCATTGAGGATAATTTCTCCTACATCTGAGTTTTTGGTTGCTCGGTTCCACTTCATGCTCTCCCATGATTTTTACCTGACAGGCTAGTGTGCATAGAAGTGGCGTACCAGACAGTGGCAGGAGGTATCAACAAGGAGATAAAGGCAACTTAGAAAAAGGTTTCACCGACTTTCCCTATTCAAGTTGGAATGTTTACATTATTGGATTTCGATCACTCTAAGGTTGAGGCCGCAACCCTAGAAGATGTCAAATTGGTTGACATCGAGTTCAAGAAACATGATCCTCATAGGATCATGGAAAACCCTCTAGCCCAGTTCAACATGAAGCGGTATATGCATGAGAACTCCCCGTATGACAAAATATTCAAGGGAGTTAGGTCTTATGAGGAATCCCAAGGAAGATTCCAAACCCTGCCCCCAGATCAAGAAGATGGTTTCCTCATTTTTCAAAAACACAGGTGGAACAGTCTACCAGAGATACTGAAAGGAGAGTCAATAGCCATGCCCCCTTCACATGAAGCTATGCCTGCAGGTTCTGAATCAAGTCACTCTGATAAGCACAGAGTTGAGGGAACCTTAGAGAGATCAGAGGTGTTAACACAAGAATTAAAAGGATCATTGTTAGGCCATCTAAGCCCCCAGGTAGCTCAGCTCTAAGATTTCCTAAAGCAGGGACAAGATATGCCTCCTTCGACACTAGCTACTCTTGCTGTCACTTGAAATACAACAAAACAACAACAATCCATGAAGATTGCTACTCCCATTACATCACTAAACCCTCTACAAACCAACTTCATAAATCCTAATTCCGAACTTGTTTTTGTAGGAGATCTTAGCCCCATATTGCCTGAAGAGATGCCTCCTTCAGATTTCATTTTTAGTAAGAAACAGAAATCCATTGTGAAAAGGGAATCTCACCAGAAATATGGAGTGATAATTAAAAGGCAGAGAATGGTGTATGATGGGAATGATCAAAATGATCCATAATTTGCAAAGGAAGTTGCAGGTTCGTTAGGTGCTTTTTCCACCGCCAATCAATGGTATGTGGACAATTTGATCGAACAACTGCGACAAAAGTTCCTATCAGTAGAGAACTTGCAAAATCAGATGTACACCGCTGAGAAGACTATCAGGAACAAAATGAGTCAGGATTTCAAGCAAATCAGGGCTAGTTATTGACAACAAATTAAATAGCTTCAGGATAACCTCAATATGCTCCACCAGAATTCACATACTAGCCAAAGTCTGGTCACTCAGCATGATGAGTTAATAAAACAACTGCAAGCCATATTGGACCTAACTGAAGGCACCTCGATAGATATCTCGACCTTCAAAACTCAAGTGTTGGAAATCAATGAGAAGCTGGAAGCTACCCAACAAGAACTTTATCTGAAGGTAGATGCCATCCAAAAATTCTATCAGACAGTAGACCTTTCTCTCAAGGATATCTATGTCAAGGAAAAAGAGGCCCGCTCAGCCCAATCTAATTTCAGGAAGTCCTCATATTGATGCAAAAAGATAATGTCCTTGATTTTCCTCTTCTCTCTTATTCTGAACAATTAAGAGGTGAGATGGCCCTAAAGGTATGGGAAACAAATTTGGAAGAGAGAAAATATTTTCCATAGAAGTGAAAGAATCTTGTCTAGAAGCGTTGTCATCATTAAACAGAAAGATGATTGATTTTGAGGGGAGTAATATCTTAGAATCCCTGGGGAAAATTGAGATAGAAATGAACCAAAAAAATTCCAGAAAGAGCAAAGAAGAAACTCTGGCATCCATTCAAGAAATGAGCCATATTTATTTTCTTAAAATCAATAAATAGCTAGTGAATCCAAGTTCACAGTTCCAGGCCACAGTTCAAGAAGTGAACAAGTTCCAAGAAAATCTACCACAAATACAAAGGAAATTATTCGCTTTCAAGGTAAATGAAAAGATTGATCCCTCAAGGTTCGTGGTGGAATTATTGGATAGATGCACCCAATGTATTGAACATGGAAAAGCAAGCATATCTAGGAGGAAGTAAGAAAATGTGCACATTGTCCTTTCCTTCCGCCCTCTCTACCTTTCACCTTCCAACAATCACTTATCTCGTCCACCCACATTCTAACCTCCACTTATCCCCACTTCATCATCATACATTTGTTCCATCATCATTATTTCCATAGACGATTACTTTTCCTTATGCCCATTATCCATTCCTTGATGAGCCAATGCTGTGCTATTCATCCAATTATCCTTCCCGCATGACCTCAATTGTGATTCATTGCCTTGCTGAACATATATGGAGGGACAGATGGAAATGAAATTAAAATGGCCAAGAAAATATGCCGAATAATTAAGGTGGCCTTAATGACATGTGTATCCGGCCCAAAGGACTAAGGAAAATGAGCGCTTATGCCAACAGACGAAGAGATAGAGGAGAACACCAACGAAACTCATCAAGATTTACATGCTATTGTTTTATTCAGATGTATTCTATTTTTAGTTAAATATTGTAAGAAGTCCAACGGTTTTTTAGTTGCGACAGATTTTGTATAAATACATAGATTTCAGATCTATTCAAGGCTACTTCTTGCCGTATGTAATAGAGAAACTCTCTTTTTGAGTATTAATACAAGTGCAGATAGAGATTATAATTTTCGTTCATTTTGAGTTATGTGTTTCTTCCGTGTTTCCATTTCCCCAAATTTCTTTATGTAATTCCTTGAAAAGCGATTGATTGCAATTTAGTATTACGACTACTATGATCATATTATACCAACAATTCATTAGGTAAGCAATTTTTCCTTTGTATTTACTGCGAGTAAAACAAGATCTGCGATCTGCATGAATTACTGCATTTCATATCCTGTTCAAGGGTGTGTTCTTTACTTTTCTTCTGCTGCAAACAAGGTTAGACTCATTTGCAATTGATGCTTAGCTTTGTTTAATAGTTTTGTAACTTTTCTTCACACCATTTGATATTATAATTGCGACTTAGATAACAAAATAAAGCCTATGTATTGTCCTATTATTAATTTCATTTAAAGATCATTTCTCATAGAACTAAAGGTAGGAAAAGCACTCATTTAAAACATTTTCTTTAAACACTCCTGATGTTTGACATTACTCTTTGAGCCTTAGGATTAATCTCAGGAACAACATCTTTTTGGCACTGTTGTCGGGGACGAAGAAATGAAATCATTTTCCTTGGGAAAACGATAAGGTAAATTTTGATCTTTGATGGTGAACAAATATTGAATACATAAGTAAGGCTTATTTTATTTTTCACTTGGCGACTCCACCGTAGACAAAACTGGCATTCGGTCGAAAGAATACCAGGAAAAATCTAGACGGTAAGCAGACCAAACCAGTTTTAGATCCCGAAAAGTTGTTGAAACCAAAGGGATATCTCAAACAGTTTGCTGCATCAATTAGTAAACCCGAGGCTAAACTCGAAAATACATAGGTAATTGTTCCTGAGACAAAAGTTGAGATTGACTTGCGAGATACTTTTACCAGTGAGAACAAAGGATCCCCTTCAATCCCCACTGTCATTAATGCTCTTCCAATTCTCTCCTTTCCCGAAGTAAAAGCTCCCATTTCTCAGAATATTGGGGAGTACTTTCCATACTCAGATTCATCTCCTATTGACTCTCATATATATACATCTCGTAAACCTGAGGAACCTAGCTCAAGTTTTGCTTTCCCCCCCCCATATAGATCTTTCGTCTCCTCGCGATATTTTTCCCAAACTTCCTTCGCCACACCCCGAAGTAGTCGAAAGTTCAACAGTTCAGTCCCTCGAAGTTTTTGAAAATCCCCTTTTTAGTCCCCGAAGTCCGTCTCCTAGACTTCCAATGGCTGGTGCTGGAGGTGTTGGTGCTGGTGGCACCGGAGGTGCAGAAGTTGGTGGACAAGATAAACCCCCTCAAATCTTTGCCAATGTAGCTTCTATATATTCTCCCTTGGTCCTTCCTCCTTTCTTGCATGATTTGCCCAAAAATTACATGAAGAACCTCCCCAAATTTATGGGAGAAGGAGATATAATCACAACGAAACATATACACTTTTTCGATCAGTTCGCCGATATCCTTGGTATTGAGCATGAGGATGTTTACTCAAGGATATTAGTACATACCTTTGAAAGACAAGTGAGGACTTGGTTCAGAGGACTCCCAATAGGTTCCATACGATCATATGACGATCTAAAAAATGCCTTCCTAAGACAGTGGGGAGAGAAAAAGGACCATCTTTATTACTTAACCGAATTCGGGGTTTGAGAAAGAAGACTTATGAATCAGTCCTTGAATTTATCCAGAGGTTCAATAAGATGTATCACAAAATCCTAGCCAAAGTCAAACCTTCTCAACCAATTGCGAAAGTAAATTTTGTAGGGGATTTTGATTCCAACTTTTCCCTACTCTTAAGAGAAAGGAGATCTACCACTTTGTCCAGAATGCAAGACGATGCAATAGAAATTGAGTCTAATACGACGACATCTGGGAAATTAAAAACTAAGGTTGAGATGGGAGCCAAAGAACCTAGGCATTACAAAGAGCAGGCATGACCCTATGGATCTGGAAAGTCCGTAGAGGAGAAAATGGATGAGATGGCTAAGGTTATTAAATATTTATCAAACAAAATATCTAGGATGGAATTAGATCAAGCCAAACCTGATCCATACGTTAGAAATCAATTCCGGAGGAACCCTAACCCTCAAACACAACAAAGACAAGTAAAAAATGAAGATCAAAAGATCCAAGCTCTGTTTAAAACTGAAAATTTCATACAGAGGGATGAAATGCAAGATTACGAAGAGTTGGAAGAAGATCTAAACAACCTTAGCAATGATGACCTTGAGCCACACTTAACCAGGTAGGATTATGATAAATCTTTAGACCTGGAATCCCTGTTTAATACTGATCAAAACATAAACAATATGGGGGACTCTACGTATCAAAGTCTGGCCAACTCAATAATGTCCTAACTTCAATATAAGTATGATTTAAGGCCCAGAGAGAAAAGTTTTGCAAATGTCCCACCAAAAAATATTTTATCATGAAGTAAAGCGAATGAGGCAACAATTACTAAACCACCAACTGAAACACATGTTGCCTGAACAAAGCAAGTTGAGAAAAGAACAGTGCAAACTAAGAATCCGGAAAATACAGAAGCAGAAGTTCAAACCAGAGAAATTGAAAAAGAAATTGGAGGTTTCAATTTAGAAAATGAACTTAATAAAATCAAAATCCCAATGCCTCTGGTTGAACTTGCAAAAAACCCAATTTATAAAAAGCAAATCACTAAAGCGATAATATTTTCTGATGCTGAAAGTCAAGATGACGTTATTAATTTGCATGATGAAAAACCTACAATCATGTTTGGTACACACATTGAAAACAATAAGGATTTTGTTTCTCCATTCTATATCACACTACCTGTGCACGACCATTTACTCCACAATTGCATGTTGGAATCCGGGGCCTCTCACAATTTAATGCCTAAAATTATCATGGAAAAATTAGGCCTCAAAATTACCAGACCTTATCAAGACTTGTACTCGTTTTATTCTAGAAAGGTTAAGTGTCTAGGTATGATTAAAGATTTTGTAGTAAATCTTGCTCAGATCAGTGTGAAAAGTATCCTAATGGATGTGGTGGTTGTTGACATTCCTACCAAGTATGACATGCTTCTATCCAGATATTGGGATGCCAAGTTAGGAGGATCGGTTCAACTGGACATGACTTATGCTACAATTCCAATTTTTGGTGGACAATTCACGCGACTGTACATAGAAACTAGACTGGCGTATACTGTAAGTGACCCTCAAAACCCCAATAATTACCCATTATATGTTGTTGATCAAGACTTAGTAAATATTATATTATCTATAGATGATGATTCTGAATAATGTACAGAAGAAGAAAATAAAAAAAATAGAAATAACAAAGAAAAATGTAAATGTTAGAGAAGGAATGTGGAAAATGTTCTTCGATGGTGCCTCATCCTCCGAAGGAGAAAGATCTAGGGTTTTATTTGTGGCACTAGGTGATGAGTATGTTATTCCCTTCTCTTATAGATTACAATGGGAGGTTGATTATACGAATAATGTCTACGAATTCGAAGCTCTAGTTTTAGGATTAGAAGCTGGAAGGAAGTTAAAAATCAAACATCTGATAGTTTATGGTGATGCTGAGCTTATTGTAAAACAATTAAAACAACAGTATCAAGCTAAGCATCCAAGGTTGAGATCATATAGGAATTGCACCTGGGATATTATAGATAATTTATTCTCGTCCTTTAAGATTCACTCTATTCCTAGGATGGAGAACCAACAAGATGATTCCTTGGCCAAGGCTGCTGCGACCTTCATACCGCCTACTGTCTTGAAATTGAAATATCACATTGAGATGAGACATAGACCTTCAATCCTAAACAACATTCAACACTGACAAGTGTTCGAATACGACAAACAAATCAAACAGTTTCTGGAGATGGTTGATGAGTTTTCTAAAACTCACATAGATCAGGAAAACCAAAATGATCCTGCTTGGGTTATGCAAGAAGGGGAGAACCCAGAAAAATTCCAAGACAAGATTGCAAACCACCGCATGCTCTTGCTTAAGAACAATCATATTCCCAAAGGCCTGATACCCTTAGAAAGGTTGTTTGACCAGGATGACATACCTTTAAATTCTACCTTATGACCCCAACCTGAAGAAGTTGAAGACTGTAATGTAGGAACTAATGAAGATCAAAAAATGGTCAAGATATCCAAGTACCTTCCGGTCCAAATGAAGAGGAAGTATGCTGATTTTCTTAGGTAGTAGAAAGACGTTTTTACATGGTCTTATAATGATTTGAAAACTTATGATACCTCTGTTATTGAACATAAGATTCCTTTAAAACATGGTATTAAACCTTTCAGGCAGAAAATCAGACAGATAAACCCTATTCTCCTGCCAGTGATAGAAAGGGAAGTTAAGAAAATTCTCGATTCAAAAATCATCTTTCCACTCAGGTACTCCGAATGGGTAGCGAATTTGGTCCCCGCCAGAAAGAAAAATGGCGAAATAAGGCTCTGTGTTGATTTCATAAACTTAAATCGGTCGTCCCTTAAAGACAACTACCTACTCTCGAAAATGGATCATGTTCTAGAGAAGGTAGTAGGGGCTAATAGGATTTTCATGATTGATGGTTTTTTGGGTTATAATTAGATCATTGTTCATGAACACGACAGGGAAAAGATTGCGTTTACCACTCCGTGGGGAACCTTTATGTACGATAAAATGCCATTTGGTTTGATGAATGCAGGGGCTACTTTCCAGAGAGTGATGGACATCGCGTTTGTCAGTGAGAGAGACAAATTAGTTGTTATTTATATTGATGATTTGACGGTTTTTTCTAACTCTGATGCAGAACATTTGCTGCACCTCAGGAAGACCTTTAAAAAATGCAGAAAGTTCAGTTTGTCTCTTAATCCAAAGAAATCACATTTTGCTATGTAAGAAGGTAAACTCTTAGGTCATATAGTGTCAAAAGAAGGAATCAAGGTCGAACCTAAGCGAGTTGAGGCTATAGACATGATTAATATCCCTAGGAACATAAAATAAATTCAATCGTTTTTAGGAAAGATCAACTTTTTGAGAAGGTTTATTCCCAACTTTGCTGAAATAATCAAAATGATTACAAATATGTTAAAGAAGGACAACGAAGTAAAATGGACTGCAGAAGCTAAAGCATCTTTCGAGTGTGTCAAGAAAGATATAGGGGAAGCACCAGTGCTAGAAAGTCCAGACTATACAAAGGAATTCTTAATCTTCTCATTCGCTTCTAAACATACTGTTGCAAAGGTACTCCTGCAAAAGAATGATGAAGGATTCAAGCAACCAATAACCTTCTTCAACAAAAGCCTCAAGGATGAATAATTAAGATATGATATACTTGAGAAGAAAGCATACGCAATGGTGAAGGCTCTCAAAGCCTTCAGAACATATGTATTGCATTCCAAAATAATCGCTTACATGCCAACAAATGCTATCAAAGGCATCTTGGTTTAGCCAGAAGCTGATGGAAGAAGAGGTCGATGGTTGGATAAAATTCAAGAGTTTGATCTAGAAGTGAAATCGACCAAACTAGTCAAAGGTCAAGGCCCGGTGAAGCTGTTAGCTGAATCAAATTTCAGGGCACTCGGGATAAATAACCTCGAATCAAATGAAACTCTCTTGGATATAGAGGAAATTGATGATCATGCACCTATGATTCAAATTGAAGATAAGTTTTCTTCCTCTACCTGGTATCATAATATTGTTACATACCTCCTTACCCTTCAATGCCTGAATGACATGACTCAGTCTAAATCAAGGACTTTGAAGCTTCATGCAATTAAATATTGTATTATTGATGGCCGACTGTACTGGGAAGACCCTCTAGGTTTCTTGTTGTGTTGCTTAAAAGAATATGAAACAAAAGGCATCATCGATGAATTCCATGAAGGAGTGTGTGGAGAACACCATGCCTGGAGAGAAATGACCTATAATATTTTAAGGGCTGGATATTACTGGCCAAAGTTATTTACCGATGTGAACACGAGGGTTAGAGCCTATAATGCATGCCAATTGTTCGCTGGAAAGAAGAAGCTCCCTTCCCTACCTTTAATCCCAGTAAAAGTTGAGGCTCCTTTTCAACAGTGGGGCTTAGACTTCATTGGAGAAATCAATCCACAATCAAGTGATCAACATAGATGGATTCTAACCGCTACTGATAATTAACAAAATGGGTAGAATCCATTCCAACTCGAAATGCTACAAATTCAATAATAATAAACTTCTTGGAAGAAAACATCCTATCGAGATTTGGTTGTCCTTGGAAAATAATTACTGACAATGCTCAAGCTTTTAAGTCTATGGCAATGGTCAATTTCTGCCAGAAATATAATATTGTGTAGGTCATTCTACAGTCTATTATCCTTAGGGAAATGGGTTGGATGAATCGTCTAACAAGATCTTGATGACTATAATAAAAAAAATGTTGATAGAAAATAAAAAGGCTTGGCACATCCACCTAAAATATGCCCTATTGGCGAACCGAATCGACACAAAGAAATCAATAGGTATGTCCCCTTTTCAATTGGTTTATGGTACTAACGTTGTCCTTCCTATCAATCTTGCTCTTCCTGTGATGAAACTCTGGCAGGATGCAAATGAAGAGCCAAACGACGTTACGAGAAGGATGAATCAAATCATCGAAGTTCAACAAAATAGTTGAAGTAGATGACAAAATTCAAAAGTACCAAGATAATATGAAGACCCTTTTCGATAAAAAAGATAAAGACATGGATTTTCTTCCTGGCGATTTAGTTTTAAGATGGGACGCCAGAAAGGAAGATGCAAGGAAACATGGCGAGTTCGATCATATCTAGTTGGGGCCATTCAGAATTGCAATTGCTGAGGGAAAAAATTCCTTCTTGCTGGAAAACCTCGATGGAGAAATTCTTGATGCTCCTATCAACGGGCGTTACTTAAAATATCTTATGCAATAGTCATATTTCAGACGTCCATTGTATATATCGGATTGTATTGACATTAACTATTCTAGTTTTCAAATTTTTCCCTTTTGTAAATTACCTGAGTCATTTGATCGTTGGTTGTAAATATTTTCAATAAATTTATGATTGCTTGATAGCACTAAAATGGAAAATGAAAACTTTTGTCATCTCTATTCTCCGATATTTTCTGACACCATGCATTTTATCCTCTTGTAGAATATATCTTGTTGAATATAAGGTAAGGCAGAACGAAGATTCGACATACATGTTGGTCACTATAATTGCTTATTAACTAAACAATCAAGTGTTACATAAATTGTCAACCCAGGGAAGTCTGTTTATTTCAAAGGTAATCGCACACTGTATATGCTCAATCTCAAAAGAAATCTAGAGTTGTAGTAAAAGTACACTAATCACACCTTGCTTTGAACAGACTGAAGTTCTACTTTGAATTACATAAA
>ML793596.1:232064-252492 GCA_009831015.1 Picea engelmannii
TTACTCCATATGTGAGTCAAGTCGGCAAGCTATCGTCATCCTGCATCACCAATAATCATGTCAGAATGTCGTCATCAAATCATCACATCAAATCAACATCATAATAAACAAATAAACCCAAAAGCACACTCCCTGACTCAGTCCGGAGTCCAAGGGGGTCTACCAATGCCTCCGCATCCTCAAGGTCACAAACCTGCACACTCAATCAACTGAGTCAATAGCACCCGTATACATGAATAGTAACGCTTCAATCATCTGTCAATCACATCATAATCAGATATATAAGGTCCAACATCAAAAAGGGTCCAGATCACTTGCGAGCAAGTGTCCTCAAAGAATAAGTGGTCTCAATGCGCCAGAGCGGGATGTTACAATAACAGAGAACAAGACCCTATTCCCTAAAGCAAGAATCTTCAGCACCTGTCTCTGACTATCACACTTTCATAAACTCATTACCAATCAAAATGATTAACAAGTATTGAAGGCTAACTATTCTGTAACAGAGAACAAGACCCTATTACCCAAGCAGGAATCTTCAGCACCTGTCTCTGATTATCACACTTTCATAAATTCGTCAACCAGAATTACCAATCAAAATGATTAACAATTACCTAGGAATGAATTGTATGAAAACAATGTAACAATCAATAAAGCAGAGTTTCAACAAAACAGAGTTTAAACAAGGCGTGAACAAAAATAATACTAACACACTACAAAACTAATGGGTGAATCTTGTGAAGAAGGTGGGCCCTCTCCTTCTCACAAGATTCCCCGAAAATGAAAGGAACTAAGAAGAAATGCTCAGAATAATCTTTTATTCATCTGTCAATTGTATCATGTTACAATATCAAAAGTGAGCATGCCTTTCTCTATAATTCCTTTCTAGCCAAAAAAAAAATCCCCCTTTCTAATGATGATTTCCCCTTATTTAAAGAGGAGAATCCTCTTAATACAATTGATCATAAAATTACATGTGTACATACAAATCCTATTCTTAGTCAGATCTAATCTTCTATGCTGGAATAGGATATTCTGATCTCCCATAGAAAAATGATGTTACAGTAGTTGGAATGGTGCTGGGTTGAGGTGTAGCTGTTGCGACCGGTGTAACAACTTCTTTATTTATCTTCTTGTTACTGCTGTTGTATACTGTTTCAACATCGCAAATCACAGACTGTTTCAGCAATGGAATTTGCGTTCTGTTTGACTGTTTCAACAACGTGGTCTCAAGCAACAACGATGGTTGGTGCTGGCTTTAAGGTACGACTATTGTGGCCAGTGTAACATATCCTTCTTGTTACTGCTGTGTGAATTGCTGTTCCAACATCGCAAATCACAGACTGTTTCAACAAAGGGATTTGCGTGCTGTTGACTGTTTCAACAATGGGTCTTCAAGCAACAACAATATATAATATGCAGTTCAAACTGTTTCAGCAACTATATGTTTTTGATCGATGGCTAAGTATGAGAGTAATGTAAAATTACATGTAAAACAAATGAAACATATAGCAAAGAGAAGAAACGTTATATACCTTTGGAAAGATAGGTTAAGGTGATAATGTAGGCTTAAATGTGAGTAGGAAAATGATGTAATGATAGAAAAAAGTATGAACAAAAAGGTACATTATAGGGTCCTAACAATACAATTTTCTAAAAAAAGAACATGTGATAAAATAATAATCTGCCTTACTGAAAATACAAAAGGAATTTGAGGTATGAGCTCCTACCCTGCTAGTTCAACTAAAATTTTAAGGAAATCTTTTCAAACGTAAAGGAGGTTTCACTCATGATAATACTGTCACCTAATCAAGGATAAGAGAAGTATAAAATTACATCTTAGAGTGTCATACTGATAAATTCTGAAACCTTCTTTGAAATAAAAAATGAAATAAAAAAAAAAGAAAAAGAAAAAAAAAGTTTGAAAGGAATTTATAGAATCAATAAACAAACTTGTGTGGGATTGGGATTTTTTTTTGAGTCAGGCCCTTTGAGTCCTCGTTTTGGTTATTTTTCCTCTCCCCAAGCTTTTATTCACTTCTTATTTTCGCTACCTTTCCTTAGTCTTCATAGAAAGAAAGAAATTCACCTTGACTCTGAAAATTAAAAAAAAACATATCTTTAAAATGAGATTAGGCAAAAATATTTATGTTCCTTTGATTTTAACTGAAAGAAAGTATGTCTAGGGTAATCCTGATAAATTTATCTCTTCTATTGGATTTTAAATTGACTATTTCGCTCAAGGTCGATCCATGAAAAATAAAAATCCCTATAAAATTTTCCCTATAGGCAAAGGTGTATTGAAGATTGGGAGAAAATTAGTTTCAGAGTATACTTAAAAAATTGTTGACAGACCTTCTTTTTAAATTTTCAGCAGATATCATCCCTTGTATGATACATACAGATTGATTGCCCCCACTTCAAAATATTAAAATATAAAACAGATGGTGAAAGGAAATTCATAATTTGATTTCCCCCATCTTGTACAAAGAGATGATGAAAGGAAATTCATGTAATGATTTCCCTCATCTCAACAAAATGCAAAAGTGCTAATTGAAGTGGTGAAAGGAAATTCAATGGGAGAAGTAGATAACTTCACTAGGGTACTGAACATGCTTGCTGGTAGTGAAGCAATATCTATGATATATGTATGGCTTTCATACATATCCACATAACATACTCTGACATCTAGTTCTCTTTCCGGTCATATTTACATCCTGAACCAACGATGGATTCCCTAAATAAATTATTACATCTACTTAACCTTGATGCAAACAAAGTCGGTCGAAGTCTGCTATTCTAGTTACAGTTATTTTGATTATCTTAAATAGATCCAAACTTAGTTTGAGGAAAGGGAAATTTTAAATAGACTAACCTGAGATCAATCATTAAGTGTGTTTTGAAGGTTTTCTGAGATTCGGTTGAAGTTCTTTTTTTCTGTGTATGATTAACTCCTAAAAGTGTGTTTTCCAGAAATGTAATAATGACTCCATTTTCCCAATAAAGTCACTCGGTCTACTGTTATTCCATGTCTCACAGGGAGATGAGATCCCTAGATGGAGCCTATGTTGGAACACACACACAATTCTAAACTTTTGAGCTTTATATTTTTCACCTCATGAAAATAAAATTTCGCCCAAAGAAAGCATAAACTTGGAAAATGGCCTTTTAATTTTAAATCAAATTCATTGCCGGTTAGTTAATAATAAAGCATGTATGATATCCGTCGTTGATGAGTTTCCCCTTTTGATCGAACGATCCTAATAACCTTCGGAGTTCTGGAGCCACTTGATTTTTAAAGAGGTAAGTCTCTAACGGTAGCTTTGGAGCTCCGTGCTTTGGATGTTTCAATAAGTATAAACAATAAAAAAAAACTCCTAAACTCTGAAACTCGAACGTAATTTCTAGCGACTTTTCCTAAACCATTTAAAGAAACAATTTGTAGAACATGTGTACCTTTTGAGTCTTTCCTGAGTTGACATGTGGCACCCATTTTTGACATTTCCACTGGAGGATTCACATGTTTCTAAGTAACACGTGGCACATCTCTTTTCTCGACACAACATCCAAAATGATGTCATCTATGTTGTGTCACTGCGGGAGACAACCCTTCGAGAAATTAACAAAGAGTGAATTCATGAATCACCAAAGTATCAAAATGCTGAAACATTGAACATTTAAAAAAGTAAAAGAAGGTAAATTAAACGTTTAAATAACTAAGTTAATCATGATCAAGAGGTAATTAATGACTTCGCAGTTCGGATTTCGGGATGTTTCCTCTATATTATATTCTAAAATTTCCGAAGTTCGAACTTCCGAAATTAAAGTTAATGCGATTAATAAATACTTAATATCAACTACAAGATAATTAATGAATTTGCAGTTTCAGGCTTCAGGAAGTTGCTTTTATGATATATTAAAAGCTCCTGAAGTTCGAGATCCCGAAACACTTGAAGTTAACGCAAAGTTTTAAACACGATAAATTAAGGTCTTAAAAGAAAATATCTAGAGATTAACCTTTCTGCGGATTCGGGATTTGGGAGGTTCCCACTCTGTCACATCTAAAACTCCCGAACGCGAACCGTCGAAATATTGATGGCATTTATGACTAAGTAAGGATAATGATTCAAACGAGGATTGCGGATCGCCAAGTAGACATCTCCATTAATGTTAATAAATTCTTCGTCAGTGAGGTTATACGAAGATTAATGAATTTTGTTTGAATAAAATCACTTCAATTTCGAAATCATTTTCACCTTTCGCAATTAGCAGTTTTATCAATTGAAAAACTCATGGATTTTCTCTGCACTAGGTAACCTCATTCTATTTCCTTAGAGATTATGGCACCACATAAACTTCTGTCGAACACCACTCCGCGAGCCACATACACCGTTAAAACTTGGACACAAGTTTCTGAGATCCTGGAGCATGAAATCATCAACTTCCCAGAAGACTCCGTCGAAGAAGAAGATGACTCTTATGCATCTAAACTTAGACACATAGCACGGTTAGAGCTGCACAATATAGTTGCATGGCTAAGACTCATGCCTTATACCGATAGGATAATTCGTTCCTTGGAACATGTTGACGTCCAGACCAGGAGCATCATCAACCATCAACAGGTTTCCATTGGATCTTTTCGACTGGAACATCTGCAAGTAATGTATAAAATCTCTCCTAATACTAAATATACTTACAATGTCACATTCATTCTAGAGTTCGAGCAAAAGGAATGCATCCAATATGCCAGGAGTAGTCATGATATAATCAGGACCTAGTGGGACACCCAGAGAAATTCAGAACCGATGCTCATGGTATGTATGCCACATCATCTTTGGACACTCATATGGTGTATGTAACCATGATGCTCTGTCGTTTGTTTGGGAAGAAGATCCCTATGCATTTCTCGGTGGAATGGGTATCCATCATGAACGAGGTAGGCAAGGGTTACACTTTCAATTGGGCCAAAATGTTGTCGGATAATTTGGTCAAGGGAATTGCTGATTATAAAACAACAAAATCAAAAGGACAACCGGACCCCTTTTACATGTCAGCGTATATCATAGACGCCATCTGTTTCATGACACATTTCCCCTTGATGAACTGGAATTGGACTTTGGCCAGTTCTGAACCTATTCATTTTTATCATTCCAAGCTATGGGAAGAGAAAGCCAAGAATTTCTTTTATGAAATCTGTCACAATGTGGTAGTGCCTGTTCATATAGCCCTTTATGGTCACCCACTTGCCTGGATTTCATAGAAGATTATGGGAAACCTAGGCAAGGTCGCAAATTGGTTCATTGGGAGAATTTCTCCTACATCTAAGTTTTTGGTTGCCCGGTTCCTCCTCATGCTCTCCCATGATTTTTACTCGACAGGATGGTGTGCAGAGAAGTGGCATACCAGAGAGTGGCATGAGGTATCAAAAAGGAGCTTAAGGCAGCTCAGAAAAAGGTTTGGCCAAATTTTCCTATTCAACTTAGAATGTTTACATTATTGTATTTCGTTCACTCTAAGGTTAAGGCCGCATCCCTGGAGGATGTAAAATTGGTTGACATCGAGTTCAAGAAACATGATCCTCATAGGATCATGTAAAACCATATAACCTAGTTCAACATGAAGCAGTATATGCATGAGAACTCCCTGTATGATGAAATATTTAGGGGGTTTAGGTCTTATGAGGAAGCCTAAGGTAGATTCCAAACCCTGCCCCTGGATCAACAAGCTGGTTTCCTCAGTTTTCAAAAACACTGGCAAAACAATCTACCAAATATACTGCAAGGAGATTCAATAGCCACGCCCCCTTCACATGAAGCTATGCATGCAGGTTCTAAATCAAGTCACTCTGATAAGCATAGAGTTGAGGGAACCCAAAAGATCTTGAAGGTGTTAACACATGAATTAAAAGCATCATTGTCAGGCCAACTAAGCCCCCATGCACTAGCTCAACTCGAAGCTTTCCTAAAGCAGGCAAAATATATGCCTCCTTCGACACCAACTACTCTTGCTGTCACCTCAAATACAACAAAACAAAAACAATCCACGAATATTGCTACTCCCATTACATCGCTAACCCCTCTACAAACCAACTTCAAAAATCCTAATTCCGAACTTGTTTTTGTAGGAGATCTTAGCCCCATCTTGCTTGAAGAGATGCCTCCTTCAAATTTATTTTTTAGTAAGAAATGAAAATCCATCGTGAAAAGGGAGTCTCACCAGAAAAATGGAGTGATAATCAAAAGGCAGAGAATGGTGTATGATGGGAATGACCAAGATGATCCAGAATTTGCAAAGGAAGTTGCAGGTTCGTTAGGTGCTTTTGCCATTGCCAATCAATGGTCTGTGGAAAATTTGATCGAACAAATGCGACATAAGTGCCTATTGGTAGAGCACTTGCAAAATCAGATATATACCACTAAGCAGAATATCAGGAACATAATGAGTCAGGATTTCAAGCAAATCAGGGCTAGTTATCAACAACAAATTAAACAGCTTCAGGATAACCTCAATCTGCTCCACCAGAATTCGCAGAGTAGCCAAAGTCTGGTCACTCAGTGTGATGAGTTGATAAAACAACTGCAAGAAAGATTGGACCTAACCAAAGGCACCTCGATAGATATCTCAGCCTTAAAATCTCAAGCATTGGATATCAATGACAAGTTGGAAGCTACCCAACAAGAACTTTATCTGAAGGTAGATGCCATCCAAAAATGATATCATGTAGTAGACCTTTCTCTCAAGGATATCTATGTCAAGGAAAAATAGGCCCACTCTAAGTTTCAGGAAGTCCTCATATTGATGTAGAAAGATAATGTCCTTGATTTTCCTCTTCTCTCTTATTCTAAACAATTAAGAGGTGAGATGGCCCTAAAGGTCTGGGAAACAAATCTGGAAGAGAGAAAAATATTTTCTAGAGAGGTGAAAGAAGCTTGTCTAGAAGCATTGTCATCATTAAACAAAAAGCTGATTGATTTTGAGGGGAGTAATATCTCATAAGCCATGGGGAAAATTAAGATGGAAATGAACCAACAGAATTCCAGAAAGAGAAAAGAAGAAAATCTGGAAACCATTCAGGAAATGAGAGATATTGATCTTCTTAAAATCAATAAATGGCCTGTGAATCCAAGTTCACAGTTCCAGGCCACAGTTCAAGAAGTGAACAAGATCCAAGAAAAGCTGCCTCAAATACAAAGGAAATTATTCACTTTCGAGGTAAATGAAAAGATTGAGCCCTCAAGGTTCATGGTGGCATTGTTGGATAGATGCACCCAATGTATTGAACATGGAAAATCAAGCATAGATGGGAGAAAGTAAGAAAACATGCACAATGTCCTTTCCTTCTGCCCTCTCTACCTTTCACCTTCCAACAGTCACTTATCTCATCCACCCACATTCTAACCTCCACTTATCCCCACTTCATCATCATACACTTGTTCTATCATCATTCTTTCCATAGACAATTACTTTTCCCTGTGCCCGTTATCCATTCCTTGACCAACCAATGCTGTGCTATTCTTTTGATTATCCTTCCCCCATGACCTCAATTGTGATTCATTACCTTGCTGAACATATTTGGAGGGATAGATGGAAACAAAATTAAAACGAACAATACAATATGTCGAATGATTAAGGTGGACTTATTGACATGTGTATCCGACCCAAAGGACTAAGGAAAAGGAGTGCTTTTGCGAGCAGATGAAGAGACAGAGGAGAATTCCAACGAAACTCATCAAGCTTTACATGCTGTTGTTTTATTCAGATGTATGCTATTTTTAGTTAAATATTTTAAGAAGTCCAATAGTTTTTCAGTTGTGATAGATTTTGTATAAATACACAGATTTAAGATCTATTCAAGGCTGCTTCTTGTCGGATGTAATAGAGAAACTCTCTTTTTGAGTATTAATACAAGTCCAAACAATGATTCTAATTTTCATTCAGTTTGAGTTATGTGTTTCCTCTGTGTTTCCATTTCCCCAAATTTCTTTATGTAATTCCTTGAAAAGCGATTGACTGCAATTTAGTATTACGACTATTGTGATCATATTATACCAGCAATTCATTAGCTAAGCAATTTTTCCTTTGTATTTACTGTGAGTAAAACAACACCCGCGATCTGCATGAATTATTGCATTTCATATCCTGTTCAAGGGTGCATTCTTTACTTTTCTTCTGTTGCAAATAAGGTGAGACTCATCTACAATTGATGCCCAACTTTGTTTAACAATTTTGTAACTTTTATTCACACCATTTGATATTATAATTGTGACTCAGATAATTAAATACAACCTATGTACTGTCCTATTATTAATTTCATTTAAAGATCACTTCTCATAGAAATAAAGGTAGGAAAATCACTCATTTAAAACATTTTCTTTAAACACTCCCGATGCCTGACATTCTTGTTGAGCTTGATGATTTTACTTCTCAATGTGACAACTTTTTCTTCAAGCTTCTTAACCTCTTCTTCTTTTTTCATTATCTGAGACTTCATGACTTGTTCTGTTCTTTTCGCTTCTTCAAGATGAATTTTTAATGTGATTATTTCTTCTTCAAGTCCATTCTCTTCTTGACCAAACTCTGCCTCAAGCTGGTTTAGATCGTTAGTTCTTTCCTTAAGATGATATGTCAATATCTTCTCTCTCATTTTTGCTTCTTCCTTCTGTGCTTCTATGTTGGATTCCAAATACTACTTTTGATATTCAGGATTTTCTTCGATCTTTCTGGCTTCTTCTTGTTGAGTTCTTAAGTTCTCGATGACCTATTGGGATTCTTCAAAAATGTGAACACTTTCCCTTTGTTTCATCAATTCTTTCTCAAGTGACTTGTTTTCTTCTCTTAGTTCATCTAAATAAGTAATCAATTCTGCTTCATAATTTTCTTCATTTTCAATTATTTTTTCTGTCTCATTTCCTTCATGGCATTCTATTTCAAGATGTCTGCATTTTTCACAATTAAATCAAAACAACATACCTCTGGCGATTATGTACTCTTCATCTTCTGAATCTGTTTGACATGGTGAACATGATTCTTCTTGATATGTATCTGCATTTTCTTTGGCATTTTCTGAATTTGCGATGGGTGAAGAATATATGTCATGTAACTTATCCCAAAATTCTTTGGATGATGAACATTTACCAACCTTTTCTCTTACCGGATTAGGTAATCCTTCCCAGATGAAATCCATTGCTATTTTTTTATTCTTCTTCAATTCCTTCTTGGCTGCGGTGTTTACCCTTTTTGAACTATCATATCCTGTAACAACTGATAGCCAAACATAATGTACCTGTTCTTGTAAAAATACGTTCATCCTTTTGCTCCACATCTCATACTTAAAACCATTCTGAACATTAAACATTGGTACTCCATTCTCAGAATAATCCATGATCTCCTTCTAGTGGTTAAATTGTTTCCTAAAGAAACCGTCTCTGATACCAATTGCTAGATTACTGAGAGGGGGAGGGTGAATTAGTAGTAGATCAATTTAATACTTTTTCACCATAAAATGCAAGTATTAATCAATGTATCATTATCATCCAATAGTTGCAGAGTAAATAAACAATGAAAAAATGAGAAAACACACACATACACAGTACACTAGTGTTTTACGTGGAAACCTAAAGTGGGAGAAAACCATGTAATTCCTTTTCTTATATGTCTTTAAGAATTACATTCATTGGAAGCACCAACTTCCTTTGTTTTCCAGCTGCAACTGGAAGGAGGCTCCAACCCCTTAGTTTCTCAGGCTACAACCTGAGGGAAGCTCCAACTCCCCAATTCTCTGGATACAACCATAAGGAGGCTACAACCCCCTATGTTCTCTGACTACAAATGAAAGGTGGGTACAACCACCTATCCTTTCCTCGTCCAACCACCCTGAAATACAAGTAGAATGATGGAACCACTGTCACACTATCACTGTGAGATATACTGCTGTAAACCTATATCAATCAGCCTGCACCAAACAACCTGTAACAACTTGTACCAATAACCTGTGCCAACATGTACCATACATCAACTTGTAACTTAACATGTACCATAAAAAAATGCATCAACCATGCACCAAACCTATACAAATAACTTGTCACAACAACCTGTCCAAAAAAACCTAGCACAACAACTTGTCTCATCAATCTTATCAACCAAATCAGATCTACTCACCAAGACAACTCTCAAACATATGCACAATATCACCAATATGTGCATCAACCAAGCATATCACAACAACTCATAATCATCACCAAGATCAATATGTGCTTCTAATAATATACCAAGACAAGTATGCTACATCATCCATAAACCATGTGTCAACAATACTACTAACGAGTACCTCCAACCATGTACCAAGTATGTACCAATCATGCATCAACTACACATCAACTATGACTCATCAAGATGTACCAACATCATCAACTATACACCTCATGTATGTGCCAACTCATCAACTATTTGTCTCAACCATGTACCTAACATATACCTCAACCATATACCAAAGACATACACCAATATAACCATCAAAAGTTATCTAACAATTTATCACTCTATCCATAAACCAAATACCATAAACCCTTACATCAAACCATGTGCCACAACCTCATTATTATATATCCTCAAGCTAAACCAACAACTTCAACAATACATCACAACCAAAAGACCAATATCCATATGCCAAATACCAACTATATCCCTCAACAAATTTGATATATGCAGCAATATTGAACATCCAATACCATCTCAAGAGATAAACCCTAGCTCACAAAACATATCTCAAACAAGATGTGCCATATCTCTCATACACAAACTCCAGCCATGTTGCTGCTGCACTTTTTTGCCGCGATTTTTCTACTGTGATTTTTTTGTTGCACTTTTCCTGCCGCACTTTTCTCTATCAATAATACCTGCCCAAATAACCTTTCACAAAATAGATATTCAATGATATTCAATAAGTTCAAGTGTATTTAAATGAGAGAGCCTTTCCTCTTATTCATACTTTCATGTAGCATCCTCAAGGGGTTATATTTTAACTATCTTAACCCACTTTCCTTATTTTAGGGTTAACCCGCTTATAACGACTTGTCCACTTAACTTAACCACTTTCCATAATTAGTAAGTTCTCCATTAACTTTATTATTTAAATAATTTATTTTGCATCCTCTTTAACTTATATTACACTCATCACTTCACTTTATTATTTAAATAATTTCTTCTTTGCAAACACTTTGACTACTTTGACCTTTTGGGGCTTCTAGATGACTCATGAGGGTTCTCCAACTTCACATGGCCATAACTATCTATCCGTGAAGAGTTATGTGACATTCCACATACCACCGGAAATGTCATGACATGTACTATCCATATAGAATAGTCTTACCTGCAAATATATCAAAACACATACCATTATCCACCAAACAATCTTGGGTTAATTACGCAAACCTTTGTGCTATCGGAATTCGCTACCAGAATTTCTTCAAGGGTTGACATCAATGAAAACCAACCCAATTAATCAACAATTACCTCATGTTTTTTCTTAAAAAGAACATCTCGAGCATAAAGGTAATGATATTCTCCCATAGTCATAATTTATTCATTTATTTTGAGTAAATTGAATGTTAAATTATCATGGTCTATGAAATTACAAGATCAAACCTTCTTGCAACAACCATAGTCTTGCAACAACCTTATTGATTCAACTACTTTTGGACCTTGTGGACTAAAAAGGGAAAGATGATTTGGCAAGAAGATGCGATGACATGTATTCTACGTTTAGCTTAGACAAAACCATATGATTCATTACTGGTCCGAGAATATGTCTAGACAAAGCAAATCTGTAACATGCAATATTCTTGGAAGCGATTTCATGCCTTCGATCATGAAACCACTTGATACAATATACCATTTTTTACTATCATTACTGTAATGTAACTTCTTGTTCGAATATAGCTAAGGAAATTTTCATATTGTAATCTCGGATGAGATCTTTGTAACTGGTTCTGCGGTGCAATATTACAGGGTTTTAAATGTAATCTTATAAGTATGGACATATCATAGACAAAGAGGGGTTCAAGGAAGATTAAAGGAGAAAGAGCTCATACCTTGGATGTATCTTTCATCGAATTAATTAAAGGCCAATTTCTTGTGTTTCACAAGTTATTGTGATTTTGAGTTTCCTGTAGGTTTACATGAGTGTTTCTAAGAGAAGGAAGGGGCCCCTTCATCTCAGAAACATTGCCCTTTTTGTGTGTGATTATAAATAGATATGTGTGTTATTTCATGTTCATATGCATGATGAATAGCTATTAGTTGTTTTTAATGATATTGTTGATTTTGCATACATCGGATTTGCTATCCCCATTTTGTGGGATAGCTAAGGAGATCATGTCTTGAGGCCCTCATGTTGCAGATATGGAGTGCCAAGAGACCACATGACCAACAATGTCCACTTGAATATATGGAATCCCACTCTATCACCACATTCTGATAAATTGTCAGCGCATCCACCACACCAGCTAGCTTCTGGAAGGTAGATGGGTCTTGCTACATGCAATACAAGTCAGGTATTGTGGCAGGTAATCACCCTAATATTTAAGGTATTTAAACATGTTGTATTTGAGATGATTTTGATTATAGAACGTCTGCTTGGACATTATTCCCTTGACCCTGTTTCAGCTTGGTGAGTGTCATAAATTTCCTAGTAAGTGGCCAACCTTTGGGAAAGGTTTGTGACTAGGGGTCCCTTAAGGGGTTATCGTACCATTCCTGACCATACTTACCACTTTCCACTCATTATACTCCCATCATATTGTCCTCTTCTAGGCCCTTTGACTTTAGTGACCCAAGAAGGGCATGTACCTCATTTTAGGGGAAGAATGGGTTGAAGGCCCAGAGGGATTGTTATTGGTTAAAAAGATAAAAGCGTAAATATAAACCTTCTAGATGCTTTGCCTAGGGATCCCTGAGAAAGCAATGAAACGCTTCTCTGTAAGAAAAGGGGGACCTACAAAAATAAATGATAATGAATTCTTAAGGGGTTAGTTGGAGGATGGGAGGTCTCATCATGAGCCGACCTATCATTATCATGGGTATTTATCGATATGACACTACCATCATCTATTCACCAAGCTAGGGTAGTGGCTCTCAGTCACACAACTAAGAGAAAGAGGGTCTCATCACGAACCAACCTTCTCATTTCTGTGAAGTATTTGTGAGTGACACTGTCATTATCTGGACACCATGCCATGACAATGGCCTTCAACTCATTCCTTAAAACATGAAAGAAATAAATAATGGAAAGAATATGGGCTTGGAAAAAGTGCATCTCAAATGAAGTTTCCACACACCCTCTACAAAGGCACCCATAAAAGAGATAATATGATCCCTTGTACGTCATGAAAATCATCGAACTATGAAGTCTAAACCCATTCCACCTCATCATCCACTACATAACCTTGAAAGTCCATCCTTGGGAGCATCGCCTACTTGAGGGATTTGGTCTACCCAATAGGACTTCTATGACACCCCTGCCATACTTAAACTTGGTCAATTGTATAGGGTTTTTGAGCATTTGTTTAATTTGTTGAGGTAGTTTTGATGCACATGTCTAGGTGCCTTGCTTATTAGATGTGTTTTACACTTGTCATGATATCTTTGACTTGATATCTTTGGATGGAGTACCCTTTTGTTTTGCAGGACCTTGCTTGGTGCCCAGTTTTGGGAGAACAAGCCTAGCTTGGGCTTCCATGGGGAAAGAAACCCATAGGATGGATGCCTATGGCCCACATGCCAAATGATAGAGACATGCATTTGGAGGCCTAGAAGACATCATGAGGGGCCTAACCTATCCTCTACCACCCAAACGAATTTCCTAGGAGAGGCAAATTGTCACCTCCTTGAGGGTTGACGTCATGAAGGGGATAGGGTTTGGTGGTGATGGAGCTACACATTGACACTTGGCATATATTGACCGGACGAGGCATGGAGAAGGCTTGGTGCATAAAGAGGAGGCTCAAGGAGCCCCAACAACTTCCACATTCTTCTCCAATGACTTGGAAAGTGCCAAAAACGTCCCCTAAAGGGGAGACATCATCTTACTTTAGGGTTTCTTTTGTGAAAAAGTAAATTTTAAGATAAATTGTTTAATATTATTTTGTAAAGGGGAAATATTAGGGCTGTTGACCCCTTATCTTGTGGTTTACCCTAGTTTATGTGGAGAAACTATGTCTAGGACTTTTTGTATAAATAGAGATCAAACTCATATCATTTTAGTAACATATCTCTCCCATTGTGAGAGGTACTTGGATGAAATTTTCTCCCTCTTTGGGAAATATCTTCTCTCTTGTGCACTTGTTATGGTTTTTTATTTTCTATTGGATGGATGGATGATGCACTAGCTCTCTTGGAGGATTATTTCTTGCTTATGGTGGAATTTGTTTGGTGAATTAGGGTTTCATCTTATTAATGCTTCAACTTGGTAAGGATTTCATGGTTATTTCTCTCTTTTCTTGGTTGTAAGATTAATTTGATGATATATTGGTGAGTATAAGTGTATACAACCCCCTCCAAATCCATTTTTATTGTTTGGAATAATCTATTGTGCAAAGGATACTAGGAGGAGTAAAAGAGATTACCCATTCCTAGGTTTTCCTTGTTGGTTAGGGTTTGCCTTGGGGAGTAAAAGGGTTTAAACCCCCAAGGAATTAACTCATCCAAATTTTTTGATCAAGAGACTCAATTTACCCAATTTTTAATGACACTTTTTCAATTGTATTGGAGAAATAAAATCTTGCATTGGTAAACATGAAATTTTGGAATTTTGAGATTGTCTAAATTGGAAAGTGATCTTTGTGCTTAAGGCACCTTTGAGCCACTAGGGAATTTTGTTTATCCAAGTATTTATTTCTTCTATTAAAAATTTAATATACAACCATTAGCGCTGCAGAAACCCTAAAACAAATCTCTTAATAACTCACAAAAAACTGTCAGAAGTTGCTAAAACTCTGCCCCTATAATCTAGTTTCAACACACTTTTTGGGTGGATTGTTGGCAAGTTTTGGTGGTTGACTTATTTGCTGTAATAACTTGTTTTTTACATCCATAAGGCTGATAATTATCACTGCAGTAACTTGTTTATGACAACCTTACTTTTTATGCTAAGGTCTTTCTCTTTCATTCTTGATTTAAACTAGTCTTTACTAGCTTGTCTCTTGTTTATTCAACTAGACTTTTAGCACTTATTTTTCAACTCTCATTATCCTTTACATGCTGATATATATCACTGATTGTTTCTTCAATCAAGGAAAACAATATTAACTTTCTTTTCCACCTGACATGTTACAAGCATACTTGGATTTTCTTGTGTCTCGGGTAGGTACAAACACTCTCAGCAGGAACCCAAGGACTTGGCAACCTTAAACCTTTCCCAAGACTCATTCTTAAGCCTTATTCCATATAGTAACTTGACCTATAGGGGATTCCATTCATACATCTCACTTTCCATCTCATTTTCCCCTAGGATAACCGAGATCCCCCCCTTGAGGTGATCACTTCACCTCTAAAGTGACGAGAATACCTGCCTAAGGTGACAGTGGGTAGGTGTTCTCAAAGTTGTTTCCATTTTAGTGGTTGGGTCTAGATTTTACCAACCCAAAAATTGTGCAATAACATTTTGGCACCTTTGTCGGGGATGATTTTGAATCCTCTTGTGAACCCTAATGACACTTTGGCAAGATATCCTAAAATCATTTCCCTAGCTTTCCTAGTGACTCCACCTAAAGGACATTCCCTTTACACCCTTGATGAGCTCTTATTGAAGCTCATCTGGTGAATCCACCTTTCGAGAACCCACCTTATCCCTTTCCATCCTTTGATGACCATTGAGCTAATCTGGTGACTCAATTGAAGTATTAACCTAAGTAATGGAACCATGGCCTCATGGGACTTACCATGGGAATTCCATAAGGTTTATCACTCTTTTGATGTTCAGGATATTCCTGGATATCCAAACCATTTCCCAACGGAATGGAGGGAAAATTTCCGCAAGTTTAATGGCGACCCAACTCTAGCATTCACCCATGTCGTCAATTTATGAAGTATGCTTCAAGACTAGATGTGCTACATGAGGATGTGCTAATGAAATTTTTTGTATCTTCACTAGAATCAAGTCAAAGGAATTTTCCCACACACTCATGTAATTCGAAGATCATCCCCTCTTCTACCAAGCTCATTGAAGAATTTCTCAAGCACTATCCCAGAACTACCCATAATTTGTGAGATACTTTCTAAGAGATCAAAGACGTCCTTTGCAGAGAAGGTTTTCCTGTAGATGAGGATGAAGAAAATATTGAAGAAGATACCGATGAAGAAGACCAGGATGAGACATATGATGAAGTATCTTCCCTTCCACTTGATGAGGACATCCAAACCTATGCTTATCCTGCACATCAAGAAAAGAACATGATGAGTTATAATCCTTTCGAAAAATTTGATGATGCTTTGTTCCATGACTACGAAAACGAAGAAAACTTCCAAAAGGATCTTGATGAAGTTTCTCTTGTAGAAGGCTTGAATGAAGAAAATGAAGTTCTCCAGTCTTGTGAAGAAGTAATCAACTTCTATGAAGACATTGTTATTTTCTTTCCCTTTCAAAGAAAATGAAGTTCTCCAGTCTTGTGAAGAAGTAATCAACTCCTATGATGCAGTCATGGAACAACCTTCAGATATAGTTGACAACCACATTGATGATTTCATACAGGTTGGGATATGTAGGTGCAATGTATTTTGATTCATTATTGATAGAGATCCCATTTTTTACATTGAGGGTAGATCTCAAGCATAGGGGGTTCAAGTGTCATCTTTATAGGACTGGTCTTCGTGCATGTATGATTCAGATATCTGGTGTTCTGATGATGATATGATTATAGATTTGTTCTGTTCGTTAGAAGATGATCCAATGCAACTTTTTTAGGATGACTTTCCACCATCCCTTGGGAGTTGTGTTGTATATTTGTTCTGTGAGGATTCTCAGCCATCATGCTTAGACTTTGATAGATACCAGGTCATGGCCATCTCGGGGCACTTCGAGGTCCACACTACCAAATGAAAGTACTTTCATATTGAGACTTTTGGTGGGGATTTACAGATAAAGAAGCAACATTTCCTAAGTTCGAGGGAGGAGTTTTTCTCTAGACATGAGGTTATCCCTTACCTCTTATCTTCTTCTCCAAGAAGCCATATAGTCTTATTCTTCTCTCTCATCTCCTCTCAGTATTCAACAATTGGTCGATCTTTGTGCATGAATAAATATGAATTGTCATCTATATACAATAGTCCTATTCAGAGATGGGTTGATCGAGCTCGTGGCTATCACTTCAGGCAAGATTGCTTGGATGATCAGAGTTGCAGATATTCTTTCCAGCAGGATTTCCTCCCTCCCTCCCATCTCCATGAGTTTCATTTCACGATTGATTGTATATCTATTTATGCTCATGATAATTACATGCTTGACTTATCTCTGTTGCTTTACATAATTAAGCACAGGGGGAGATAGTTTGAGGAGATGATCAACTGGTTGCACTAGGTATATGAATTCACCTGACATCACCTATTGAATGACTTCTTCAGGTCCTGAGCCCCAGGTAAGTAGGTAGGTCATCTTGCTTTCCTTGCATTTGCATATTGACTACTCATATTAGCTTAAATGAATTTCATATTTCATTTTTCTCTACTTGCATATTGATTTCATGCTTAGTTTAGAATTTTTTGAAAAAAATGCTAACATTTTCTTTTCTAGATTAGTTTTCGTTTAGATTTTGATGTACATGAACAAAGGGTGATAGAACCACCCTAGATTTTATGGTTTCTTGTTTCATTGTAGGCACAGGTCTACCAACAGATGTTGCGGTTCTCATGCACTCTACGACCAACACATGTCCCCAAGTAGCAGCTAGATGTTATCCCCATTTTGTGGGATAACTAAGGAGATCATGTCTCAAGGCCCTCAGATTGTAGATATGGAGTGACGAGAGAACAAATGACCAGTAGTGTCCACTTGCACATATGGCAGCCCACTCTATCACCACATTATGATCCATTGTCAGTGCATCCACCACACCAGCTAGCTTCTGGAAGGAAGATGAGTCTTGCTACATGCGGTACATGTAAGGTATTGTGGTAGGTAATCAACCTAATATTTAAGGCATTTAAACGTGTTGTATTTGAGATTATTTCGATTATATAATGCATGCTTGGACATTATTCCTTTGACCATGTTTCACCTTGGTGAGTGTCATAGATTTCATAGTAAGTGGACAACCTTTGGGAAATGTTTGTGCTTAGGGGTCCCTTAAGGGGTTATCGTACCATTCCCGACCATACTTACCACTTTCCTCTCATTACACTCCCATCATATTTTCCTCTTCTAGGCCCTTTGAATTTAGTGAACCAAGAATGGAATGTACCTCATTTCATGGCAAGAAGAACCAAGAAGGGAATGTACCTCATTTCATGGGAAGAAGAACCAAGAAGGGAATGTACCTCATTTCACGGGAAGAAGAACCAAGAAGGGACTGTACCTCATTTCATGGGAAGAAGGGGTTCAAGGCCTAGAGGGATTAATATTGGTTAAAAATATAAAATCCTAAATATAGACCTTCCATATGCTTCACCCAGGGATCCCCGAGAAAGCAATGAAACGCTTCTTTGTAAGAAAAGTGGGGCCTAAAAAAATAAATGATAATGAATGCTTAAGGGGTTAGTTGGAGGATGGGAGGTCTCATCATGAGCTGATCTATCATGATCATGGGTATTTAGTGGTATGAAACTACTATCATCTAGTCACCAAGCTAGGGTAGTGGCTCTCAATCACACAACTCAGAGAAAGGGGGTCTCATCACTAGCCAACCTTCTCATTTTCGCGAGGTATTTTTGAGTGAAACTGTCATTATTTGGACACCACACCAAGACAATGGCCTTCAATGCATTCCTTGAAACATGAAATAAATAAATAATGGAAAGAAGACGGGCTTGAAAAACGTGCATCACAAACGAAAGTACCAAACACCCTCTACAAAGGCACCCATAAATGAGATAATACGATTCCTTGTATGTCATGAAAATAATCGAGCTATGAAGTATAAAACCCTTCCACCTTATCATCCATTACATAACCTTGAAAGACCATCGTTGGGAGCATCCCCTACTTGAGGGCTTTGGTCTACCCAATAGGAATCCTATGACACACCTCTCATACTTAAACTTGGTCAATTGTATAGGTTTTTTGAGCATTTGTTTAATTTCATGAGGTAGTTTTGATGCACATGTTTAGGTTCCTTGCTTATTGTATGTGGTTTACACTTATCATGATATATTTGAATCGATATATTTGGAGGGTGTACCCTTTTGTTTTGTAGGACCTTGCTTGGTGGCTAGTTTTGGGAGAACAAGCCTAGCTTGGGCTTCCATGGGGCAAGAAGCCCGCAGTATGGATGCCTAGGACTCACATTCCAAATGACAGAGACGTGCCTTTGGTGGTTGATAATACATCATGATGGGCCTAACCTAGCATCTACCACCCAAACGACTTGCTTAGGAGAGAAAAAACGTCACCTCCTTGAGGGTTGACGTCATGAAGGGGATAGGGTTTGGTGGTGATGGAGATGCACATTGACACTTGGCATATCTTCATCAGATGAGGCATGAAGAAGGATTCGTGCATAAATAGGAGGCTCAAGGAGCCCCAACGAATTCCACATTCTTCTCCAATGACTTGGAAAGTGCCAAAAACATCCCCTAAAGGGGAGACATCATCTTACTTTAGGGTTTATTTTATGCAACAATAAATTTTTAGATAAATTGTTTAATATTATTTTGTAAAGGGGAAATATTATGGCTGTTGACACCTTATCTTGTGGTTTACCCTATTTTATGTGGACAAACTATGTCTAAGAATTTTTGTATAAATAGAGATCAAACTCAAATCATTTTCATAACATATCTCTCTCATTGTGAGAGGTACTTTGATGAAATTTTCTCCCTCCTTGGGAAATATATTCTCTCTTGTGCACTTGTTATGGTTTTTTATTTACTATTGGATGGATGGATGATGTGCTATCTCTCTTGGAGGATTATTTCTTGCCTATGGTGGAATGTTTTTTGTGAATTAGGGTTTCATCTTGTTAGTGCTTCAACTTGGTAAGGATTTCATGATTATTGCTCTCTTTTCTTGGTTGCAAGATTAATGTGATGATATATTGGGGAGTATAAGGGCATACAACCCCCTCCAAATCCATTTTTATTGTTTGGAATAATCTATTGTGAAAATGTACTAGGAGGAGTAAAAGGGCTTACACCCTCCTAGGTTTTCCCTATAGGTTAGGGTTTTCCTTGGGGAGTAAAAGGGTTTACACCCCAAACGAAGTAAATCATCCAACTTGTTTGATCA
>ML793596.1:263248-302312 GCA_009831015.1 Picea engelmannii
TGCTCTCATTACCCAACCTACAAAAACCTTTTGAGATTGAGACAGATGCTTCAGACTATGTTGTGGGTGCAGTTCTCACTCAAAATGGACATCTCGTAGCCTATCATAGTGAGACGTTATTAGATATTGTCTGTAAATAACCCATTTACGACAAAGAAATGTACTCCATTGTACAAGGCTACCTCTAGTGGAGACATTACATTCTCGGGAAGGAGACAATCATCCACACTGATCATAATCCTTTGTAGTTCATGCAGACACAAGGAAAACTGTAGAATGATCGCCATCAAAAGTGGTCCACATACTTGCAAAATTTCCATATCAACATCAAGTATAAGACAAGGAGCACCAACCGCGTCACTGACTGCCTCAATCGACCTCCAGTTGTCGCACTAACCACGGTGCTACACTCCTGTAGACATGATACCTCTAGATGGCCCCAACTCTATGAGAGAGATCCCAAATTCTCCACTACATACCATATGCTGGGCACAAACATAGCTGTCACTCATTTTCATCTACAGGACAGGTTGTTGTGCCATCTAGGCCATCTCTGTGTTCCATCAAGCGAGTGAGCGAAGATGATTTGGAAATCTCACTACAGTCGGGTGGCAAGACACTTCGGCGTAGAAAATATAGTGGTAGTATTGCATCAACATTTCTATTGGCCAAAAATCTGACAGGATGTCAACAAGTATATCAAGTCCTACATGACCTACGCCATTTCCAAACCGACCATTAAGAAACAAGGCATGTACACCCCTCTGCCTACTCCTGACATATCCTATGAGTCCATCTCGATGGATTACATGTCAGGCCTTCCTTCTACCAAGAAGGGAAATGATTGTGTTTTCATGGTTATTGATCGATTTTTGAAGATGGAAATTCTGGTCACATGCAAGAAGAGCATCACAACAAAGACCATTGCCAAGATCTTCTTCGAATGAGTATGGGTACATTTTGGGATACCACAAACCATCATTTCATATCGAGATATTCGGTTCCACAACACATTCTGGTTGAGCCTCTAGTCACGATTGGACACCAAGCTCACCAAATCCATGGCCTTCCACCCTCAAACGAATGGCCAAACCAACGTCTTCAACAGGATGATCGTGCATATCTTGCGCATGTAAAATTCCAAGCATCCACACACATGGGATGACATTCTTACCTATGTTCAACATAGTTACAACATAGCCATACATAGCTCAACCGAACATAGCCCCTTTTAGGTGGGGTTGATATTTCAACTATTGGGTCCCATGGATGTTGCACTACCCCTTCTGTCCACACAGGAAGAATCATCCCATGTGCAAATTGAAGCCGACAAAGGCACCCAGTTCATTGAAAAAATATAGCACATCTTCCAATAGGTTCAAGATATTTTGTAGAAGTCCAATGGCAAGTACAAGCAACACCATGATTAACACTGGGTGCCACACAAGTTTCAGGTGGGAGATAAAGTTTGGTTGCACTTGCATAAATAATGCCTTACAAGAAACCATCGAAAGCTTCATCCACTCTGCTATGGACATTACACCATCACCAAGGATGTGGGTGACAATTCTTTTGAGCTGAACATTCCCCCCTTCCTTGGCCTACACCCAGTGTTTAATGTGGACCTCCTTCGACCATACTTTCCACCCTTATTGGACACCTCAGAGATAGCCAAACAATTGATATCAATATAGCTCAGCCCTGACTACATGGAACAAGAATCCACTTATCATATTGTGGAAACACAGGTCAAGGGAACTCGCCAACAAAAACTTTGTCTTTATCGGGTTGTCAAAGCGGGGCAACTGCTGCACTGAGGCAAGTGGCTCACCCAGAGACAAATTCAGTAGAAATTTCCTCATCTGATGTGGGAACTCAACGCAATGGAGACCATTGCTTCCTAAGGAGGGAGGATTGATCTAGATGGATATAAGTGGCCACCCACCTCTTCCAGTTTTCTCACATACAATTTTCATCTTGGTAGTTTTTTTCTAGCTTTTCGAGTCCCAAACTTCTAGGGTCGTTTTGAGGCCCTAAGAAACATTTTTTGGGGCTACCATAGTAAAATTGAAGACATAGACAAAGTGTGACCAAATAATGCGTAGTCCTCAGATAGACCTTTCCAATGGGCTATCACACGCCTAAAGTGGAGATTGTATGCAAACGTTATGTCCTCGGGAAGTCGATGTACCAACTTACCCCATCGGGGCCCACATGAATTTTGATGCTTCATATCCTAGGGTTAGGTTTTTGGATGTCTAGGGTTTTCAGTTTACTTCTTGATGCTAAAAATTCCCAGAGACCTCATTGTAATGTGCTCAGACAAATGCACATAACCACCACATCTCTTCTCAGAGATTAGCTACCACCACTCGAGCAAGATTGTTTTCATTCTGCATTTTACAATTTCAATAGATTTCTTTATTGAATAGAAGTTAAGTTCCATTGTATCTTTGTATATATTTTTTAATGTTATAGATCCATGTTTCATTTTGTCTCGCTCATAAATCTGGATCACTTCAAGGTTTATCTTTGCTTATATTTTTCCTTGCACCTCATAAGCCTACAAACTCGGATTGACAATATAATGTATCAGAAGTATGGATGTATAATTCAATTGACAGTGGTCCCTCATCATGTCTCTAAGGTATACGAGTGTTTTTGTGAGAAAATGTTGATTTTGGATGCATTAACAACAACTCTAATGGAGATGGTTAAGGATAACTCATCGGGATCAAACAACATTTTGTGTAATTTTTAAAAGATTACATGGGACTTTGTTGGGGCTGATCTCCTCTAGGTGTATAAGGAAGCCTTTAAAAATCAAACATTGGGTGTTTGCATGAAAAAGGGCTCATGGGGTTCATTACGAAACCTAGTGACCTCAAACTTATTTCCAAATGCCAACTAATAACCCTCTTGAATATATCATATAAAATATTAGATAAATAACTCACCTTCTATGTCAATCATATTCTCTTGAAGAAATCTACCTAAAGTTGATGGGTCTATTAGAGGATAACTCAACTTAGACAATTTATACTTGTGTGAGAAGGCATGGAGTGGATCCATTGCCTTGGCACAAATAGTCTCTTCATTAAGATTGAATTTAAGAAATATTATGATCAAGGTGGATATCGTTGGCCACCCACCTTTTCCAACTGGCTCAAAACAATTTTCTCGCAATTTTGGTAATTTACTATTTTTAGCAGTTTTAACTTCCGGGGCCATTTTGAGGGCCTAAATGAAGGTTTTTAGGGATTGAGCTTCTCAATGATAATTAAAGGCTCTAATTGAGCCCCCAAAATGAATCTCTTTTATTGTACCTTTACAACGAGCTATCGTGCACCCCAAACGAAGATCGTATTCCAAAGTTACGCCCTTGGGAAGTTGATACACCAAACTACCCAAAACGGTGTCCACAAAACTGTTGGCTTTTCATCTTCCGGGGTTAGGGTTTTGGATTTTATTTATGACAAAGATGCCTCTGGAGACTCATTGTAAAATCATCTTCTTGTGAATACGAGTAGCGGACACATCTCTTCATAGAGATAAGCTGCCACCATTCTAGTGAGTCTTTCACTCTGTATTTTTACAATATTTTTACATTTTCGCTCATTAATAGAAAATTGTGTATTACTGTATCTCCGTGTTTATGGTTGCATCTCTAATACATTTATTTTATATTATTGGATATCCAAGACATCTCTGCACATTGCTTTATTATATCTCTGCTCTCATTTCGTGCCGAAAATAATCCGGATCAGTGATATCAGAGTAGGCTGCGCTTGATCGTTTTTCAGTGCATGTCCCCAACGAGGTCCGAGTATAGAAATTTGGGTCTTGATCATGTATCTGTTGAAGACAATCACTCTCGCATGTCCAAGAAATACTCCATGGAGGAAGAAAAGAAAAACAACAGAGCATACGATTCTATTAATCTGTTGCTTGAGTAAGCTCTCACGCGACAGAGGGATGAAATGATGGAGAATTTTTCCCAAATCCTTCAACGCCTGCTGATAACAACAAACATGTATTCATCAAGCAACCACTTTGGAAGTACCTCGCCTTTCAAGGTATAATTTAATTTTTATATTCCCATATTTAAAGGACATATATATGTAGATTCCTTAGAAAAATGGTTAAATCTGCTAGAAGGTTATTTCTCTATTCATAATTTATCCGACATGGAAAATATCACCTTCACACTCGTTAAGTCTCTCCCCTAGGTCAAACATTGGTGGGAAACTTATTGGGAGCAAAGTTCCATAGAGGAGTCTAGAATATATGGGGCCGAGCCCACTTGGGATTTTTTTGTGGATGCGGTAAAGGAACAGTATTACCCTGTTGGCAACTATGAGGACCAATACATGAGATGGACCACACTGCGGTAAGAAAGGGGCCAAGTAGTTCCATATTTCACTAATACCTTCCATACCTTGCACACCAAGATGGGTATCAAAGACTTCAAACAACATTTGGTTTTGAAATACCTTGGGGATCTACACAGATACATCCAAACTGAAATGGATTTCATGGACATCTCATCACTTGGTTCTTCTTATAGATATGTTGTTAAAATTGAGTAGAAGTTTAAGAACCAAAACAAATGGGAGTTTGGGTTTGCAAATCTGCAAAAACCAAAGTATGATAAAGATGACCCTAACAAACAACATCCCCAAAACTAGTCTAAGCCACAAGAAAAGAAGGGTCACAGAAAGACGAAGAAGGACACAAGAAAATGATGTAATTTACACAAAATCCCCTGTCACAACACTGATGAATGTAACTCAAAATAGTCATTGGTGGCTAAGATAAAAGGTAAGGAGTTGAACCCTGATTCATAATTTGATTATGAAAATACTGATAGAAGACAGATCATCGATGTAGACCCCACTGCTATTGTCGCGGCCACAACAATTCAACCAGAAGAACCAACAGATTCTGAAGAGGGGAAGCACATTTTTCATTCATAGATGTGGGTGAAGGGGGCCCCACTGCATTTTATTTTTGATAACGAAAGCCAAAAGAACCTCATCTCAGCAGAGGTCATCAAACATTTGGGATTGTCAACAACACCACACCTGCAACCATACAACATCGGGTGGCTTTTCCAGGGACGAGATCTTTGTGTCAACCAGGAGTGTCAATTTTCATACAACATCTAGGCCTTCAAGGATGAGGTATTATGTGATGTTTCCCCCCTGGATGTCTGTGATGTTTTCTTGGGACAACCATATATGTGGAAGCACCATGCTATTTATGAGTCTCAACCCCGTAGTGTCATTGTTACTCTGGGGTGTCATCTCTACCAGATACCAGAGGTAATTTTGACTATTGTCCCACCTAAACAGTGCTACAAGGTAGTATCTCATACTATAAAATTTAGCTTCTTCATAGTCTGTTCAAAGCGTGAACAAAATAACACCACTGCAGCCTCAGTCCAAGCACCTTCTATCCAACAGAAGCGGGTCGACAAGATTACAACAAAGTGTAAAGATTCCTTCTACACACATGAATATCATGTAGCTAGACTGGTTAAAAAGATCCAACCCTTCCATCCACAGGTTCATGACAACCTTCAACAAGCTAAGCAACACAACTTCTCCAACAAGGCAAGCAACTCATCAAGATGTAGATTCAACAAATGCTTTTCCTCTCCCCCGGGAACTCAGCGCAATGGAGACCATTGCTTCCTAATGAGGGAGGATTGATCTAGGTGGATATCGGTGGCCACCCACCTTTTCCAACTGGCTCAAAACAATTTTCTCGCAATTTTGGTAATTTACTATTTTTAGCAGTTTTTAACTTCCAGGGCCATTTTGAGGGCCTAAATGAAGGTTTTTCAGGATCGAGCTTCTCAATGATAGTCGAAGGCTCCAATTGAGCCCCAAAAATGAATCTCCTCGATGATACATTTCCAACGAGCTATTGTGCGCCCCGAATGGAGATCGTATGCCAAACTTACGCCCCCATGAAGTTGATACACCAAACTACCCAAAACGGGGTCACCAAAATTGTTGGGTTTTCATCTTCTAGGGTTAGGGTTTTGGATTTTCTTTATGATAAAAAGGCCTTTGTAGCCTCATTGTAAAATCATCTTCTTACGAATATGAGTAGCAGACACATCTCTTCTCAGAGATAAGTTCCCACCATTCTAGCGAGTCTTTCACTTTGTATTTTTACAGTCTTTGTACATATTTGCTCATTAATAGAAAATTGTGTATTACTATATCTCTGTGTTTATGGTTGCATCTATGATACATTTCTGTTATATTATTGGATATCCAAGATATCTCTGTACATTGCTTTATTATATCTCCACTCTCATTTCGTGCCGAAAATAATCCGGATCAACTTACGAGAGGGTAGAATGGCCATTTACTTTATTCATGCTTAAGGCACTGGGATTTGGAGAAAATCTTCTCAATATCCTTGCCAAGCTTATACATTAAAAGATCTAAATCATAAGAGGTGAGGATATTCAACATTCAGCAAGGGTGTCCTTTGGCACCAACCCTATATGTTATGGTGGTAGACTCCATGGGATGTTTTGTGTATCATAGGGTGGGACACGGCTTGATCAAATACATCCTCTCTATTGAGAAAGGAGTTGGGTATCTAGTTATTGGGGACTTTGAAAATGATTCAATTGCCATGATATTTTAGGACCAAACATAGATGGAGAACATAATAAATCGCTTCCATATTTTATGTGACACTTTCATCTCTAGAATCCAGTGGGATAAAATGCAATGTTATAGACAAATCCTATATGACTTACTTGTTTGGATGGCACATCAAGTATGGACATGGATCCAAGCTCACCAAATGTTCAAGTTCCTTGGTACCACCTTTAGCTTCCAAGCTTTACCTAAAAACCTTTTGGATGTGGTCATTCAAAGAGTGAAAAAAGGATTGATAAATGGACGATGAAGCCTATGACATTAGCTTCCAATTTTCATAGATATGTGAAGGTGATAATAATTCCCATGTATAGTATTCCTCTTATTAGGTGCCTTGTGCTAGAGCATACTAGAGGCTAGAAATCATTATATAGCTTTTGTGGGATAACAATGTGTTGAGGGAAAGGTATGAATTACCTTAATCAATCATTTTCGAATCTTAGTTGGCTAGAGTAAGATAGTTGGGAATGCCACCCGAGATTTATAACCTTTAAACCAAAAACATCACTTGATTCACAAGTAATAAGTATAAGGAACCAAGGCTGGTTTTTTTATTATGTTTTAACTGTGCAAAAGAAGAAAATGAAAAATATACATGTGCTATGTTCAGGATAAAGAAATAAATGATATGGAAATATGAAAATGAATCAAAATAGTACACAAGTGAGACAAAATAAACTATTTGACTTTTTTATCGATTTCATTCCGAGTTACAAAAACATAATCCTATTTACAAACCCCTGCGAGGGTATGGACCAAGATCATATTTAGAATACTTCAATGGGAACCATACAAAAAGACTCTGACAACAAGAAAGGATTGAGACTAAATATCTGGATCAAATTTTCCACAGAAGAATAATTTACTGACTCTTTCAATAGCAAGCTGCTGAAGTATATGACTCAATCTTTGAATCCTATTGCCTTCAATAAGACCCTTATATCATAAAATTATTTCCTTGCTCTCTCCCCTTTGTCTCTTCCTTTATGATGAGCTTTTATCTATTTCCAAGAGGCTGTGGTAGTTCCAACTACCTTTAGTTAAGTGTTAATTAACTTAACACAAATTTTGAGACAAGTAATAATAAATAAATAATAAATAATAAGGGTATATTAAATAGTAACTAATAGGTGGGACCCCTTAACTATTCTCTTAACAAAAAGTCCTTTTAATTATAATTCCCTCCTTGTTACTCCATCATTTAATTGAAATATGCCATCAATCAAAACTCCACACAACATGCATTTAAAATTTCCCTTGTATCTCCCATATATATATATTAAAAATGTTTTGTCATCCGTAAATCATGCTAACCGTCCAAAAATATATATGTATCCATGCTGCCCAAAATAAAACAAAATATCCATCCATAAAACATAATTAAAACTATCCAAAAAAATTGCCATAACAATTAAAATCCATATTTACCATGAGAGGTTGTCTGCCTCTTTCCACTGCTTGCTGCTTTCTTTCCTTTATCTTTTGTAAGCTTGGGGATGGAAGTCTTCAATCTTTTTCTAGCATGGGAATATTGGAAGGGTGAGATAACATTGGTTAACTTGGGCATGTTGGTTCAATAGTGGTGGAGGAGGTAATGGTAACGAGACAACAAGAAAATTGTGATGATGAACTACAGGCTGCTGAACTACTTCTTGCCACCCATCATTGATGGGAAATTTTGGTTGTAGAGACATATGGGTGGGTACATGGACATTGGAAAGGCTTTGGTGAGGTTGGAAAGGGGGTGTGTCAAGCCTAGGGTGAGACTGCAGGACTCCTTGGCTAACCAGGTTGAAAAACCCAACTTGAAATAGCCAATTTAGTTCTTGAGGATCAACATCAAAATGTATGGAAAAACATGGCCTTCTATGGCCTATCTGCCAAAAATTATTTATGCCTATGTTTCCTCTTTTTCCATGACTTCCCTTGTTGAAGAAACTCATATCTAGAAGAAAAATTCAAATCAGAATATGAATAACAATTGACCAATCTGTCATCAAATACTCTGCCTAAAACAAAACTGAAATGTTGGCTCTTTCAATTCACATACACGAGAACATGCGATCCATTCATCATTCCTCATACAACAACCATAAACACTTTCCAATGTGATTCATCATGTATTTAGAACAGGGAAGTATAATGAAATTGGGAGCATGGGAGGGATTGCAATGAATGCAAAGTGATTTCATGATGGGAACAATAAATATGAATATTGTTCTAAACAAAAATGAGTATTTAATATTGACACATTCCTAACAGCCACATCATCAACCTCATTATTTGCAGGCTATAACAATTATGTTTTGATCTTTCATTCAACCTTTGTTCCCTTATTATTTTAAACTCTTATAATAATAGAACACGGGGAAAATAAAATGTTTTGGGATAGATGAGGGATTTGTACTATGCGTAAAATGAAATAATGAAAGGGGAATGAAAATGATCTATGTTCTTCATTATACATTCATCATCATAATCAACCTCTGTTATAATAAACCTATGTTGATAAAATTTAAGCCACTAGTTGATTCTAATCAATTTACCAAGTCAATAATATCCATACAACAACACCCAAGTTCTTATCAATATTTTTCGAAATTCCACCAAACCAAATTCATCATCCAATTCTCAACAGAAGAATGCATTAGACTTTTCCCTCCTAAATTAATTGTACATCATCTTGCAGGATGTAAACCAATATAAAATTTTTGTTATCATGCTGCTGTGACATAAATTAAAGAGGCAAATATAGACAACAAGTCATGGCAGAACAAATTCAAAAGTAAAACCATGTTTGTATTTCATCAAATAGAAAAAGAATACTTTCCATCATCCTTAATCACTGTAGGTTATACTAACCCAATAATCCACATGATTTACTATTGAAACTTATGAGAAGTCTGCAGAGGTCGACCTTTAACAATAGGTCATTCATAACAGTTGTAACAATAGTGTAAACATCGTCATTTTCATGTGAAACTAGAGAGGACTATCAACCAAACAACTTCCACAATGGAGCAGTGAGAACACATGGATGAGCCTTGTTGGGGTTAACAAAGACAATTCATAACAACTGGGTCGAAAGGAATGCAAGAGTTTTGCAATAATATCCAAAGAAACCAACAAGTCAAAAAAATATGAGGCTAAACCCTACTTCGAAACCCAAACCTTTAGTGAATGGTTAACTCATGCACAGTGGAAAACAACAAACCACAACGAGGGAAGAGTAAACATCAAGGTTCCATAAGAGATTGACAAGCTGCAACATTTTTATGCAAAAAAAAATCCAACAGGGGGAGATTGCAAACTGTAGGAACTAAAATCGTTTCCAAACTCACCCATACTTTGTTATTTCCATGCTACATGCCAACATAATACCGAGTTCAAACACGACATCCAAAACCATGAACTTGTTGACAATACTCTGTCAAAACTAGACTTAGACACCTCTTTCTTTGTTATCAAACAACTTGTGAAGGGTGAGGAACATATCCCTATTGGGTCTCGAAAAGAATGAGTCGTTACTTGTTAAGTCCAAATGAATAGCAACATTAATGTAAATACACTCATAGTGTTGACTTCCAGTCCTTTGTTACCCATTTCTAAAATGCCACAAACCATGCAAAATCCAAGAGTCCAATTGCAACTATAGAAGAAGAAATATGGGTATGCCATAACCAATAAAACTCTAGAATTTTGCTTCTGTATACATCCATGAATAATTAAAAAATAAACTATGGGGAAAATGAAATCCATAATCTCAACCATTATTAATCAAACAACAAAACTTTAAACAACAATAGAAACATCCTTTCGCTATCCATCACCAAATATTCCATTGCCAAGCTCACAAAGGATGAAATATAAAACTCATATGGTTTGTTCACAACCAGAACCCAAATATAGAATGCCATAAACCATACTACATTTTGTTTCGAACCCAATTATCTACATAGAATTGGGAGCACAAAACCCATGTCGCTACCCCATTTATCATCTCGAGCCTTAACAAAAAATATACAATCTTCTCACAGTTACCATTTGAACCAGAAAGCAAAATACACACTGCATGCAGACTTCTAGAGCCAATATTTCACTTTTAATCAGAGCAGAGTCAAACAATTTGATGCATGGAGAAGCCAAAAGAATCACACATGTGGAAAATCGCTTATTAACCTCGAGAGAAAACCAAATCCTTGACAATGGCCGAAAAATTCGAAACAACATTAACAACAATGTCCAAACTCCAACTGAATGACATACTGGTGTAGTTCGAAATGGAGGAAGAATGATGTGTATTTACTGCATATCATTTCTACCACCTCCCAACATTGAATGCTTCCAACTACTCAATCCATGGTGGAGTGAACTTAGCGCATCAAATATCGACCAAAACTCAACATATATCACTTACATTTAACACTTACCTCCAAGACGTCGCATGAAAAATAACATCAACGTCCAACACTACCCTCAAACCAACATATTCCTTATAAATTTTATCACTTACCACCATACAATTCCAATCATATATTATACCAAAAGTATATGCATTCACCATAACATATTGCAACCACCTTTTGTATTCGTATCCCACATTCACTCCAATTAGGAGTAAAACCATTGTATAATAGTAATGACCCATGCCCATAATATGTAACATAAAATGAGACTTATGTTGTTTGCATCAAAGTTTGAATTAGGATTTGTATTTGATGATATGCCAAAGCCTTAATACCCTCCTATAGTAGCTCAACGTCAAGTGTCAAATAAAAACACTTTTTAAACCCATATTGCAAGCATAAAAAACCACCAAATCTATAAGCAATAAGACCATTGATGCCCCTTTTCTATATTGGAAAATATTATGAATTCCTTCGCCTGTCACATATTTCAAAAGCATGTTACCGAATTTATACTAGAACCAAAACCTTGGAGAAATTCATATGCCAAGTAGAGGGAATCAATTTTGCTTGTTTGTTTTTAAGGGGTCCCACCTATTATTTATTATTATCGTATAATATAAATAATAGTGCATTGCAATTCTTTGCAAGCATGATTCATATTACAATTTTGTGCATCAACACAATGGAGGAGGAAAAGGATTCCATCGAGTCAATAGGGAGATGTGGTGTACCCAAAGGGATTGTGGTGGTATGGGTATCATTACAATTTGTAACCAAACCCAAGTATTATGTGTTAAATGGGTGATTCAAGCATTGTGTTAGCACTAGGAATCACCTTCAGATTGCATGGAAGGAAAGCCCAGTACCCATCAGGTTATATGTAAATGTAAAAGAGTTTTTTGAGGGGCCAAATGGATGAGACTCAAGATGATAATGTTCCAACTCAGAAATCAGGGCTAGCATGCACAAGCAATCAAGGTCTTGGATAACTTCAATCTGTAAGTGGGAGTAAATGTGAACAGAGGGAAGACTTAAGTGAGAGGAATGTAGAGGTTGTTGTAAACATCAGGCCTGTAGACAACCTAAGGAAGAAAAACTTTAACACAAGATATTCTTGAGTTTCAGAATTTAAGGACACTAAAGAAACATCATAATAATATTATAATCAAACATACATCATAATATCACCACAACAATTCATGTGAATCATTCAAGCATGAAAAATTTAGCATTAAAAGAAAATAAGATGGAATAAGAAAGCTGATTTCTATTAACCAAGATGTCTCAAATCAAGTACATAACCAGTTCACAGTAACTTCATCAAAATATTACAGTATAAGGGAGCCTAGCTCAACCATTCAAACCTACTGAAGCATTTCATCTATCTATTTATAACAAAAAGGAGGCAATAACTGGAGGTGCGAGCTGGCCTTCTTCCCATGAAAATCTCTAAGAAGTTATTCCATCTAACAACTTAACTGACAACTTATGCTATAAAATGGGAAAATGTTGGTCACTGATCCAACCAATCTTTTCACTGAATTGATCTCCCTTTGGTGTGAAACTCCTTGCTTTCCAAGTGTCCTTCAGGGGCATGTACCTATCATCATGCTACTAGTTGTTGTCTCTGCAATTATCTCCATCATCAGCTATTCATAAAGATGCTAGCTCGACTCTCCTTGATTCCTGGTATCTGTTGGTAGCAACATTTGGTAGCGCTCTGAGTAGCGCACTTTGTAGCGCCTTTACCAAATTTCCTGTGATTCTGTAGCGCAACCTCAAAAATAGGCAAGTAGAAAAGGTAGCGCCAAGCCTTCGTGTCTTCTATGCAAAATTCAGTCTCTACCAAAAATTCAGTAGAGAATTTTGGTAGCTCGATCCTGGTGTGTCTCTCTGTGGAATTCAGTTTCTGCCAAAATTTCGGTAGCGCCCACCTGTGTATCCTGTCAAACTTTAGGTAGCGCCTGCCTGTATAATTAACTCTTCTATTAAAAATTCAGCAGCGCCATCATAATTCACAACACCTTCACTTGAACATGTGCAGAATGGGTAACAACCTCGGGTATTAGTAGTGCCATTAGTCTTATGTGATTTAGAAACATCATAGGTAGCAGACTGGTGGAACATAAAAAATAGACTATTCTGTAGCGCCATAATGCTACGGAATGTCTACGCTACTACTGTTGAAGGGATTAATTCTTTGTTAAAACCCAAAACTCTGAATAGTAAGTGTCCATCTTCAAAAATGGAGCTCACCTTTCACCAATTACTTCATTAACCTGACACTCCTTCTTGGAGAAGGAGGAATTCCCTTTGGCACAACATGCTTCTTCCCTTTAGCAGTGCCAAGCTTCTTCACTAGAGCTATGCTCTCTATGGCTTCTGGTTTCTCCTTTTCAATAGCAGCTTCAACCAATACATTCAAGTTCCTTTGAGCCATTTCATCTTGGAAATGTTGCAACTCTGCTTTGATCTTTCTGTTTTGAGACTGAAAGTCTCTGTTTTGTCTTTAAAGGTTTTTGAGCTACCTATGGAGAGGTTGGGCCTTTCTTGTTGCAAACCTTGCTAGATCAAGAGTGTGGTTGTATCCATCCATGAATTCTTTCATCTTAACCATATCATACATGGCTTCTGCTTTCAAATGAGCCACCTCCTTCCTAGCATACCTGAGTTACCTGATTAATATTTTGAACGTCTAGCTGCCAGGTGGAGTAGTGATGTGAACATTCTCAACATGCTTTTTAATGCTTTCCTCTTCCTTCTGTATAGGAATTACTTTATCTATCTCAACAGGCTTCTTTATGCCTTTGTCTTTATCTTTCTTCTTCTGTACAAGGATTTCTTCTTTCTTCTCCACAGGATTTATGATGCCTTGGACATTATCTTTCTTCTTCTGTAGGATAGAGACTTTTGGTAGGGCCTGTTCTTCAACAAAATCTTTAAGAGATGATGATCTTGTGAAAGGATTTCTGACCTTGATGATGGTTGTTGAAGGATATGAGGAGAAGTGTAACTTATTCCCTTTCTTTGCTGTAGTTTTAGTAGAAGAAGGGGCTTCTTCTAACTCTGGTGGAGGAGGGGTGAAAGGTCTCTCTGTGGAGAATGATAAGCCTCCTCCTCAGTTCCTGCAACCTCCTTGATGGCCTCTTGATCTTGAATAATAATTTTGCTCTTTCTCTTCTTGCTAGTACTTGCTTTAGCAACACTGGTGGATGGTAAAGGGATTTCTATTTGCGACTGAGGAGTAGCTGCTATATCAAACTTAAAGTGAGAAGCAATAATGAAATGTTCCCATGAGATATCCTTCTTACCCAACTCTTCAGAAACCAACATTCTAATCAATCCAGAGTGAAAGATGCTAGTATCCATAGCTTTAGACTTGGATTGAACCCTGTCTGACATCTTGCCTATGCTCCTTAACAAATAGTAGGGAATGTTCATTTCAATTTTGCTAGTAAAATGCAGCAGAAGCCTTATATGGTACTGGTATGATGTATTGAACCTCCCTTCACACGTAAAGTACCTCTGAATGATCCTCAATATCTTTTCAAACTGCTCAATCAGATGATTCCTTGGCACAACTTTAGACAGATTATCAGCTTGATGTTTAGGCTTAAGGAAATATTTGGCATAGGCTACATCTAAGGCCATGGATTTAAACCATCTCTCACCTGTGATAGGGATTCCTATAACAGCTGAAATAGAGGTCTCAGACACCTCAAATTCTAGGTCCTCTACCTTGGTATTTAGGCCTTCAAAATGTAAGGAAAATTGTCTTGTCACTCCAGGGTGACCTCTTTGCATATTTTGGCAGAAATAGAGGCATCCCACCCTTTGAAAAACTTCTCTGTCCATGGGCTCTACCTCAAATAGATGCATGTCTACAGGCTCGATTCTAACCACCTTACCTCCCTTGTGTGACTTCTTCATTTGAGGAGTCTCCATAGTTTAGGATAAGAGATTTTAGGGCTATGGAGTGGTGATAACCAGGAGGATTAAAAAGTCAAAGCTCAAGTGGACCAGGCTGCACCTTTACAAGAATTTCCCTTAAACCAAACTGGTTGCTAGCTAGCTAAAACTAGCTGTAGAAATCCCTCCCTTGAATGTGTGCAGGTATGAACACTGAGAAAATGAAAGGATATCCTGTAATGGCCTTTGAAAATTGGGTTGAAACTATTGATATTATGGTAGTTGCAGGAGGTATTTACCTCCACGTGTAAACCTGCCGAGAATAGAATACTTCGAGAAGCAAGAGAAACCCTAATGAGTTGGATAATAACCCTAGAAGACTTGTCGACTCAAGAATATAATATGTATTAGGTTATTAGCCTCCAAGAGAAGAAGTCGTCCAAAAGAATTAATATATACTGAACAGATAGGTACCCAGAAGGAGAATTCAGCCCCAGTAAGTCTGCCAGAACCACTATAAATAAAGGGCGCCAGTCTCTCATTTGACACATCTCAACAGTTGCAGTCTTGTGCACAGGTTTGGAGGAGAGATGCTAGTGCAACTGCTGCAGCTAGCAGTTACGTTTTGGCTTGGAATATCTCTTGGCTAGGGTTTGGACTATCTGATTAGCTATTGTTGGTGCGCTATCCTTAGAGGAAGATGCACTACACCTTGTTTGGATATCTAGCCTAGGGTTTGCTTTCAGAGTAATTCTCAGTCAAGGTTAAGGTGCTAAGAGGGTGGCTTCAGCCTATGGTTGGGTGACAATAGTGGTATTGTCAATGGTAAAACGAGCACAATATTCTATATTCTAACAGGTTATGGGCCCACACCTCCTTCATTCAGTCTAAATGCTGGAAGGAAGCATGGACACTAGGAATTGAGCTCGCTGAGGAACTGCCACTAGGGTTACTAGCAGGAGCAGCTTCCAAGACATTGCAGCTAGGGTTACTAGCAGGTGCAGTTGCAGAAACCCTAATCCTCTTGTTGAGGCACCTTAAGTGAAGGGATTAACCTAATCTCCTGATAGATCAATGCACCCTAGCCCAACACATCTCCTGTTACTCTTAGAAAGCCAAGACGTGAAGTTTGAATTTCTGGTCAAATCTAGGGTTAACCAAGACAAAGCAGCCATGACATACTCTATGAAGTCAGAGAACAAGTTAGATGGAGCTTCTAACTTTAGAGCATGGAAGACAAGGATTGACATCATCCTTGCCAAGAATAAAGTGTTGGATATCGTGAAAGGAAAGACCGTGAAACCATAGTTTGAAGAAGGAAAAGAGAAGGAACCACAGAACGTTACAACTATGGAGAAGTTCAAATACGTTGACATCAATGCCATGAATATCATAGTGGATTCTATAAAATACCACTTGATACACTACATCTCCCAACTTGACTCATCGAAGAAGATGTACGATGCCCTAACAAACCTCTTCTAAGTCAGAAACATTGGACAAGAAATGAGTCTGAAGAATGAGCTCCGTGACATGAAGATGAAGGATGATGAAAGCATAACATCATACTTTGTGAATATATCTCAGTTAAGAGATCAACTACAAACTATTGAAGAGATCATCTCAGAAAATGAATTGGTAAACATAGTACTCAATGGTCTTCCCAAGACGTGGGATGCATTTGCCACAAGCATGAACACAAGAAAGGAGTATCTGACATTTGAAGAACTTTGGACTTGCTGTGCTCAAGAAGAATCAAGGATCAGTGAAAAAGAGAAACCCCAAAAGAAGTATGATGATCAAGCCTTCACAAAAAGATTCAAGAACTTCAGGAATAAAAGAAAGTTTGGTTCAAGGAGGAAGCCAAATCAAGAGAAATACATTTCAGAAATACAATGCTTCAACTATCGAAAGTATGGTCACTACAAGAATCATTGTCCTAAGATAAAGAAAAGGAAAGAGAAACACGAAGCATCAGTTGCTAAAGAAAAGGAACCTATAAAGAAGACTAAGCAGGATGGAAGAGACTTCTTCATCTAAAGGTAACAATACTCTTCTTACTTCCTGTACATATCTTGTTTGCATCGTCTCTGTACATATCTTGTATATCTATCTCTTGGAAGATAATGTGTTCCAAGAAGAACTATACCTATGGAATAACAAAAAGATAAGGATGGACATCATTAGATAATACACATGAAGGGATGAAATACAAATCATGTGGAAGCTATTGCAAGATAAGCCGAATCAATCATGAAGAGACTTAGAAGAAGCAAAGACAGAAAGAAGTCAACAATCGAGAGAAAATTGGAGAAATACTTATGACATTTTGTAGAAGACAACAAGACAAAAGCGTGGACTCTGCAAAAGAAAATAACGATGCAGATGGAAGAATGGACTCTGTTAGATGGGGGGAGCTGATTATATGCACTAATACATGAAGCAAGGATTAGGAGGGAGCTAATCCTATGATCCATTGAAGATGTTGAAGTATATATCCATGGTAGCAGCCATGAAAGACAATACATGTTCAAAAGAGAAGCCTAGTTGTCCATCCAGTTTCGTGATCCTATGATGAAAGAAAGAAGTGGAATCTTTAGCGCATGCAATCTATAAGAAACTCCATGGACCCAAGATTCAAAGAAAAACATGAGGAAGAACATGAAGATTCCAAGAAAGAAGAGAAGCCTGAACAACTAGTCATTATATCGAGAATCACAAGACTACCAGCCTGATATGAAAGCAATCAAGCAGAACTAAAAGTTGTGATGAAGAACAATGTATAGAAGACTTATGAATGAAAGCATTGCAAGATCCAGAACTAGAGGTTCTCCTAGATGGAGGGACAAGACTATGATGATTGCTCATTCCGGTAAACCAGACATACCTCTACATGAGTTATTATATCATCTATGGGTTGGAGTTCTACATCAATATGAATGCAAAGACTGTTCTACAGAGAAATTAAACAAAGAACATATGAAGAGAAACCTCAAGACCTCGAGGCATACCAGGAATAGATCCTTGTATACATATGGAAGAAAAATTGATGGAGAACCTCCAATGCACAGTAGAAGCGTGGTGAAGAATCTCTATAACAGAGATATTGTATCAGAATGATTACTCAGAAGATCAGGATGATGGATTTCCAATCCATGACAGGATATCATAATGATAGAAGAAGTGCCACATGGATATGTTCCAGTTTTCCAACAAATATATACTCTATTGATCAGAGCTACAAAGAAAAACCAATGTTCCAGACCGAAGTACATTTGAAATCAAGAATTACATTATCCATGAATGAAGTCCAGAAAGGAGAAAGTGGTTCTCTAATACATATCCCCACAGATGAGAAGATAAGAATACATCTTGGTAAGAGTTTGCGTACTCAAGCTGGAGCTTGTAGAGACTACTTCCTTATTGAAAAAGGAAGAGATGACTCCCAGGTTGGGAGGAAGCACTGAAAATATTATTAAAGACATTTATTTTTCGAGATTGAAAAATAGCCCAGTTGGGCAGATTCTTTCCTGTTCGGAAAGAGGATTGAGATTTATGATGGACAGTGACTTCCCATTGTGGTTAACATGGGAAATGGTCCAGATTGTTGATGTATCATAGACAACGACTTCCTATTGTGGTTAACATGGGGAGTGGTCTAGGGAAGTCTCTCTTCTTGAGGGTTACTCAAGAAGACTAGACTGCCTCGCCGGACAACGAATTCTCATTGTGGTTAACATGAGGAATGGTCCGTTTTGGAGGTTGATATAGGACGATATTTTCCTCTTGTGGTTAATAGAGGAACTGGTCTGGACAATCATTCCTTAGGGTTTATACATTCTCTCCAAGGTGCACTTTGATTAGTGTAGGAGGAATGGTCTAGGGTGGGGAATGGTCCAGACTCAACAATCAGGGACATGCATTCCTTAGGGTTTATACATTCTCTCCAGGGTGCACTTTGATTAGTGTAGGAAGAATGGCCCAGGGTGGGGAATGGTCCAGGTTTAGAAGACCGGACAATCATTCTTCCTTTCTTGAGAAGAATAGTCCAGATATCTCATTGTTCTACTTTGAGGGAAAATATTCTTTCAAATCTCACAGATGTGAGTGAAAGATTGGCCCAAATGATTCAGTTTATATCATAACATTGTTTCTGTGTAGGTTGATATCAGATGATTGTTATGAAGATTGTATGATAGTAGATGTATACTACTGTGGTGGATGTGTTCCACTGTTCGTGCATATACGTTACTGATCAAGTACTTGTTTGCTACTTGGTGTGGTAGTGTACCACTGGATTGTAGTTATGTACTACTATGGATAGACACAATCATGTTCTATTTTTATTCTGATTTCCTTGAAGACCATCAACAGTTTTGGAAATTTTTATCAGCTATATGGATGATTAAAGGATAGAGATTTCCTAGACGAAAAATGGTTCAGAACATCTACTCTTCTAGGACGCATGTCCAGATTAGAAGAATGGCTCTTGTATCACTCTATGGTGTGAGTGGCTTATCCATAATCATGTCTAACTACTCAGATGAAGTATGGTTTTGAGAGATGATGCACCTAATGACACTGATGGTGATGGTGATGCTCATGATCTAGTCATGAGATCGTCTAGACGACTATGTTGATGCTACCGGGTGAATGATATGTTTTTGTGTTCAAGACCATTACCTGTAATACCTCCCTAGATAGGAGGGAGTGTTGATATTATGGTAGCTGTGGGATTTATTTACCTCCACGTGTAAACCTGACGAGAATAAAAGACTTTGGGAAGCAAGAGAAACCCTAATGAGTTGGCTAATAACCCTAGAAGACTTGTCGGCTCAAGAAGATAATATGTATTAGGTTATTAGCCCCCAAGAGAGGAAGTTGTCCAAAAGAATTAGTATATACTGAACAGATAGGTACCCAGAAGGAGAAGTCGGCCCCAGTAAGTCTGCCATAACCACTATAAATACAGGGTGCTAGTCTCTCATTTGACACATCTCAGCAGTTGCAGAGAGCCAGTTCTGCATAGTGCAGTTGCAGTCTTGTGTGTAGGTTTGGAGGAGAGCTACTGGTGCAGCTGCTGCAGCTAGCAGTTACATTTTGGCCTGGACTATCTCTTGGCTAGGGTTTGGACTATCTGATCAACTATTGTTGGTACGCTATCCTTGGAGGAAGATGCGCTACACCTTGTTTGGCTATCTAGCCTAGGGTTTTCTTCCGGAGTAATTCTCAGTCAAGGTTAAGGTGCTCGGAGGGTGGCTTCGGCCTATGGTTGGGTGACAATAGTGATATTGTCAATGGTAAAATGAGCACAATATTATATATTCTAACATAAACAACCCGACTCAATTGTCAGAGGAGGCAGGGGGAAACAATGTAGTTTGAGTAGCGTCTCTAGGTAGCACACCACGCATGCAGAGGATAAGACCTGCTTGGATACTGTGAGCTCAGTGGAAATGGCGGGCAGATGTATCAAAATCAATAGACATGTGGTGAGATATGCAGGTTTGAATGGAGGGAAAAACTGATAGGATGGTGTGAGGAAAGCTCTCCTCTAGCTCTGCAGGCAAGATAATTACCAAAATTCCGAGTGCTAATCTCCTTGAAATTGATGTGCAGAGGAGGAAAATGTCGAATACTTGTGGAATAAAGACAGTCTGAGGCCTCAGAAAAATATCACGAAAAAATCACGAGCAACTTGGCCTCCGAATCCACCTCAACATCAGATCTGGTAGCGCTACTGCCAACTGGTCGAAACTAGTAGTTTGCGCAGCGCAACAATTTGAGTGTTTCAAAATTCAAAAATCATTATCAAAGCTCATAAATATAAATCTTAAAACCATCTTTTAACCACCACTGGCACTAAAAACAAGGGAGAGATGACATCAACGTCATAACCACAAATCATGGTAGAGTATGATAGACAGGGAGTGCGCTACAGAAACTCTTGATGAGTTAGCAACACTCCAATTCAAAAATGATTGGGTAGTAAACAACGGATAAAAGGGACATCAAGGAAAGGCTATGAGGGCATGAGTGAGGAATATGGCATGTCAAATCAAGCTGATCATGGGGTGATTCGATCCTAGTGTCAAGTCATGAAGGGGATCAAAAGATAAGTCATGAAGAAAATGGTCCTAAGTCAAAAATTTGTGTGAGGATCAAAGCATAAGTCATGACTTAAACTTTATTTATCAAGGGGACCTAAAAAAACACACTTTCAAAGGGAACAAAAATAAAAAAATTAAAATCTAAGGGTTTAGGAAAAGATGAAACTAAGGGCTAAAGACCCAAGGAAACTTAGTGTGATAACACACTGGAAAGGAATGAAAATTTAAAATTGCTTTTGAGAAATTTCATTTTCTCTAGAGCCCCCCTTTGAAAAAAGTTCTAGCTAGGACTCAATTTATGCTCTTGTCATTACCCTAGAGTAGTTGAAAATTAAAGGGACCTTTGATCTTGGGGCGTTGTGAAGTTCAACTTTAATTTGAATGGACAAGCTCTCAAATCTAGGTTATCATTTAATGACCATTCTTTGTGGTGGTTCCTAATATTATTGCTTTGAGGAAACGTATTGGTTAATAATGCATGGTTTATTACCCTCAAATGTTTTAGACATGGATCTCATTTCTAATAAAGATCATTTTTATACCTAAACTAGAGATTAAGTGCTTTATCCTTCTCTGAAAACAAAGTCGAGGTAATTTGACTTAGATTAGTTGATCCTTAGTCAAATTAAGGATATTATTCATGATTCTCTATTTATAAAGTTTGGCCTCTCAGGCCCTCAATCTTGGTGGAAAGAGTAGAAATGGAACAAGACCAAGGCTTTCAAAAATATGGGCATGTTGATGGTTAGAGATGGATCTATCATAAATCCATCCTTGATGGTCGCTTGAATATGCTATGGAAATTAAAGTTGAAACAAGAAACTTGTTTTTTGGATTTATAGTTTCTAAAAGTCACTTATTGAGCCTAAGGAGGATTTTTTAAATGGTGATCCAAGTGGATATCGGTGGCCACCCACCTTGTCCGACTGGCTCGAAACAGTTTTATGGCAATTTACTATTTTTTGTAGTTTTTAACTTTCGGGGCCATGTTGAGGGCCTAAATGAAGGTTTTTTGGGATTGACCCAACTCAATGATATCCGAAGGAACGATTGAGGCCCCAAAATGAATCTCCTCGATGATACCTTTCCAACAGGCTATCATACACCTAAAACAGAGATCATATGCAAAAATTACGATCCTGGGAAGTTAATGTACTAACTTACCCAAACGGGGCCCACATGACTTTTGGCGCTTCATCTCCTAGGGTTAGGTTTTTGGATGTCTAGGGTTTTTGGCATTCCTGTTTATTGTAAAAAGGCCTTCAAATCCTCATTGTAATCATCTTCTTGCGAATGCGAGTAGCCGTCACATCTCTTCTCAGAGATAAGCTGCCACCATTCTAGCGAGTCTTTCACACTGTATTTTTACAGTCTCTGTACATTTATTTCATTAATAGAAATCATGTATTACTGTATATATGTGTTTATGGTTGCATCTATGATACATTTATGTTATATTATTGAATATCTGCGATATCTCTGTGCATTTCTTTATTATATCTCCGCTCTCATTTCATGCCGAAAATAATCCGGATCACATGGTTTCTTATTTTGGGAGGTTTGGTTATTGGAAAATAATTGGATCAGACATGGAAAATGATTTTGATCGTGTAAGGCACTCCTATATTTTCAAGGTCATGGAAAAAATTATATTCAATTTATCATTTATACGATGGATATAATCATGCATTAGTTCTCTTTGGATAGATCCTCTAGTCAATGTTAGATCCACAACATTATTTCATAGTTGTAGAGGGTTGATGCAAGGTTTCCCTCTTTCCCCTGTCTTATATATCATTATAGCAGACTCCCTCAGTAGGAAGCTAAAATTAGAAAAGGTTTTAGGAAATCTTTTAGGGATCAAAATTGTTCAAGGCTCCAAAAGTCTCAATCATTTTGAATTTATGGTTGATACTCTTTTTCTTGGTGGTCCCTCTACCATTATTGCCTCTATTGTGGATTGGAAGTAACCCTAAGAGGAAAAATAACAAAATCTACAAAATAAAATAAGAGAAATAAACTTCGAAGAAGATTGGTGGTGTATGTTACCTTCTGGGGAGGTACCCTATGTTTTTATTGGCTACACCATTGTAAGCTCAGGAAAGATGCAACTCTAAAGCCTTGTAGGCTGTGTGGATGATTTTGTATGTTGACTCTTAGGACTTTATGGTTTTCCATTCCCACTTCTTCTAGTCCCCACTCTCATTTCCTTTCATCTTGGATAGGATTGGAGGTCTTCATATGCATCTATTGGGATACATGGTTTTTTGAAGCTAGATCATTTTTGTAGGGGTGATCGCACTATGTAGGGCTAGTCTAGCCCATGGTCTTATGTGCACCTATGTCTTTTCCCACATGTTCATGTGTTTAGAGTTTGTATGCATCTTCTTTTCCTTGGTGCACAGTTCATTTACAGTTCTCACACGACAGTCTCACAATTCGCAACATCTCATGATTCCTGAGGAAATTCATAGATCCCAATACATGAGTTACTGGGTAAAAAATACAACGAGGGTTAGAAGTGATCATTAGGATGTATATTTAACATGACACATCGATTTTTTGACATGTGGATTATCCTTCAAGGAAAAAATCAAAGGGGGTTGTCCATCTTTCCTAGCCTCATGCTTCTGTGCACTTTTATGAAGGTTTGATCATGACATCTATGGACTATATTTCCAAAATGGTGGTTATTGTGGACTTATGTGCTAAGTATTAAAGGTGATAAAGTCTATAGGAAAGGAATGCAAAGGTTATATTATATGATATAACAAGTGAACCAAAAAGGCAAAGTCAACATAAATAAAGAGGCTTCCCCCTTATCCTAAGTTTATGGTGAAAAGGTAAAAGGAAAACATCATATTATGAAGTTTTAAAATAAATTTTAACATACTTTATGAGAAAGGGGACGCCCCCTTTACTTAGTGATTTAAATCCATCCAATATAATGAGAAAGTGGGGTAGACTTGGTTAAAAACTGTGACATGAAGGTGAGCTGCCATATTTTAATGAACCACCACATTACCTAGTCGTGGGGTAAAGCAGTCATGGGTATACAAAGATGAAATGTTGGACCATTCAAAGTCCATCTCAACTAGTTGTGGCCTAAATTAAGGAAGCCACACATATTTCTAAGAGTAAATTGACATCACATTTAATCGAGCTAGCCACATGTACCTTTATTCAATCAAATTCGTCCTCTCCCAACCAAATCGAACCTCATTTAATTGACCGTTGAGCGTGTAATTTAAGTCATGGAGTCAAAGTGATAAATTGAGGTCGAAAAAGGTAATTGTTGAGCTACAAGTAAACATTGGGTGCCTCTTCCAAATCTAATAGGCCCCTCAAACTAGTCATTTGCACTCATTCACAAGCAAATTGATCTTCACTCAAATCGACCTTCACCTAAATTGACTCCATGTAATTAATTCGACCATGTTCAATGCTAGTCGTGAGCTTTAAAGTGGACAAGTCAAATAATTATTTTTTAATTGAGAGAGGAAACTAGCCGTTACCAAGGAAAACTATAAAAGGATAATCCCTATACCCAATTGGGTGGTTCTCAAATTGTGAGGTCATTCATGCCATTCAACAAAACTTTATTTTCTGTGAGAAAATTCATGGGTTGATTCTTTTATTCTCTTTCTTCTTGGTTAAAGGGTAAAGATACTTTATAGAGAAGACATTCTTTTTAGGTATTATTTGAAAGGCTATTAGATCAATCCATTGAGGGGCTACATAGTCACGTGGAATTAGAGGTCTTGACTTTTGTCTTATCTCTCCTTTGGTGGTGTCAAGTGAGTCAAATCCAAGGTTGGAAAAACACTTATAGAGGGTATCTTCGACAAGGAGGAGACTTTGTTTTACACCCATGTTGATCCAATGGTTGGAGACCATCCTATGAGAGGATCTGTACTGGAAATATTGGAAAATGATACAACTACTGTAGACTAGATTGGGGGAAATAGTCCATCAACTTCAAACCCAATTCCTAGTCCAAAGTTTGTGGCCGATTTAGAAGGAGTTTTGATTACAATCCAACGCTTCGAAGGTAAAGGTAAGGACGAGGTAAGCCTCACTAATTCAACCAACTTCATTTAAAAAAAGAAAATATAGATCTCTTTTATTTTCTATTTTGAATAAATAAAAAAATGTATATTCCTAGCTTGTGCTTGAATTTCCATCTTACATAGCTAGTAGATCCTTGGGATTTTGTCTCTAGATTTATTTATACCCAAGGCTAGTTCACCCTCTAGTTTTCTACAATTTATTTCCTATTTTATGAGGGTATAGTGGGGATTTCACATATATAAAATAATTACAATAGAGTCTATTATAGCGCAAGTTGTAGGTTGGGAAAATCCCGACCCAACCACAAAGAAAGTGCTACAACTTGGGAATCCTACACCCAATGTCACCTCGATATAGGTCCCACACTTCAAGGGTGGCTAGATCACTCTAGGGACGCAATACTGGTGACCCTAGGGGGAATGAGATGGAGATGGATAGAGATGGAAGTGGAGCCCATAGAGGTCAAGTCTAAGTGGATTGAAATGTGTGGAATTAAGTCTTGGGATGGTCCAAGGGTTTCCAAGTATGTTGAGTAACCTGTAAATGGTGAAATACCTGCCCAAGACACAAGAAAAACCACTTTGCAATGATGTATGTTAGTTGGATAAAAAATTTAAGGTTTTTGTCCCTAATTTTCAGAAATATATAACAATATATATTATCAATAATATGGTACTATAATTTTCTCAATAAATGTTAGAGATCAAGTAGAAGATACAAGAGAAAGACTAGTTAATGACTAGCTAAACTCAATATGAAAGACCAATATTCTAGCATAAAAAGATAAGGATGTTGTAAACACTTTCTTGCAGAAAATTATATCAGACTTATGGCTGTAACATTCAATGTATTATAGGCACAAAATCAGCCATCGAAAACCCCTCAAAATTTGCCAAAAAATGCGCTAGACCAAGAAGAGAAAGTGTGCAAACTTTGAGAAAAATCCAATGGTTGATAAGAGAGTTATTCAAGCAAATGCATTAGGGTTTCTGCATCCCTAATGGCCAAAAATGTAATTTTATAACAGCAGTAAGAAGTATCCCCTTTATGGGGATGCCCTAGTGGTTGTGAGGTTCCCAAGGCACAAGGAATACAATCTACTTTGCAAGAAGTAAAAATGACCAAAAATCATGTTTCCCAATGCAATATTTTATTTCTCCAATGCAATATTAGTGCCTTTAGCTATGGGTTAATGGGTTCAAGAAGAAAGATCTAGGGTTACTAAATCCTTGGGGGTGTAAACCCTCTTACTTCCCAAGGCAAGTAACCTAGCTAGGGTTTGAATATGAGGAGTGTAAATCCTCTTACTTCCTCAACTAAACCCTTTCAAAACAATTTTAAAAGCTTGACAATTATGGTGGAAACTAGGATAGGGGTGTATTCCCTTATACTTCCTATCTAGCCTCGGACAAAACCACCTTATCTTGAATCATAAATGATAATAACAAAGTAGAGAGACCATACCATTCAAGAAAAATAATTTAGGTGCCAAAGTAAACCTCCATAGAAGCAAGAGAATGACCTCCTAGAGATAGCGCACCATCATCTTTAGCACAAGAGGAAAAATACTCCAAGTGTAGAGAAAATTTTAGACCAATACTTCTCACAAGAGGGAGAATTGTGTTCAAATGAGATCTTATGATCTCTTGTTTATACAAAATGTCACTAGGGTGACTTGTCCATATATGAAGGGGTAAAACACAAGACTAGGGGTCAAAAAACCTAATCCTACCCCCTTTAACAAATTAATATTAAACAATTCATTAAAGTTTCACTTTTGCACAAATAAAACCCTAATTTTAGTAGGACATCACCCCTTTAGGGAACGTTTTGGCATTTGGAGGAGGTCGTTGGTGATGGAGAAGAGTAAAGAGGCTTCCCAAAGCCACATTTCAAGAATCCAACAACTTCCTTCATGATTAAGGTTCAGGCCCCTTCAAAACATCCAAGTGCTAATGTATGTTACGTCACCACCAAGCCCTAACCCCCCTAGGTGATGTCATGCCTCTAGGAGTGACGTTTTTCATCTCCTAGGAAAAATGTTTAACATGTGGGTGATATGATAAGTCATCCAAGTAATCTTCAAGGCCTTCCAAGTCCAATATTTTTCATCCAACATGTGAGCCCTTGGAATCTAACTTATGGTCTTGTAGCCCCATGGAAGCCCAATCTAGGCTTGTTCTCCCAAAACTGTCCACCAACTAGGTCCTACAAAGACAAATGAGAACGCCCTCCAAGGATCTCAAGTCATAACATCGTGATAAGTGAATCCAATCAATAAATGAGCCACCCAATCATGTGCATCAAAGATCACTATATCAAACAATTAATTTCTCAAAGACACTATGCGACTTGTCAATCTTGAATATGGGAGGGTTGATAAGGTGTCATATTGGATAGATTTTTCCCTAGGTCAAGGAAAGTTTCCAAGAGATCCCTCTCTAAGCCATGTAAAGTGGGTGAAGGGGTTGGGGTCAAGACTCAATGGGCATAGGGCTCATGACATACAAGGGGTCGTAGTGTCTCATTCACGGGTGCCTTTGTAGAGGGTGTGTGGTACCTTTGTCCGCAATGCACTTTTTCCAAGCCCATTGATTTCCATTATTTTATTCTTTTTCAATTTTAAAAAGAGGCTGAAGGTCACTGCCCTGGCATGGTGACCAGATAATAGCAATGTCACCCACAAACACTTAGTGGAAATGAGAAGGTTGGTTCATGATGAGACCCCCTTTCTCTCATCCATGCAACTGAGAGCCATTGCCTTGGTTTGGTGACTAGATGATGGAAATGTCATACCACTAGATATTCACGGACATGATAGGTTGGCTCGTGATGAGACCTCCTATCCTTCAATTAACCTTTTAAGGATTCTTTATTATAGTGTGGGTCCCCTTTACTCAAAGATAAGTGTTTCATTACTTTCTTGGGTGATCCCTGGGTGAAGCATCTGGAAGGTTCATACAAGGATTTTATATTTTGCCCAACATCAATCCATCTAGGCCTTCAGCCCCTTCTTCCCATAGAACGAGGTACAACCCCTTCTTGGGTCAATACACCCTAAAATACCAAGAGATAAGGAAACAAATGGGAATAATGATGGAAAGTGGTAAGTATGGTTGAGAGAAGTATGATGGCTCTTTAAGGGAGTTCCTAGTAGCAAACCTGTCCCCAAGGAAGACCACTTACTAAGACACAATGTCAAACACCAAGGTGAAGCAACGCAAAAGGCATAATTTCCAAGCACATATCATGAAATCTAGAGCAATCTAAGATACAACATACTCAACTGGCTTAAATATTGAAATGATACTCACCATAATACTGACTTGTACCTCATGGAGCAAGGCCCACTACCTTTTGGAAGCCAACTGATGTGGTGGATTCCATCTGGAAATATGTGACCATCTGTGGTGGTGAGAGGGGTTTCCAACTGTGAAAAAGGGTACTACTGGTCATGTAGTCTCTGGACACTCCATATCTGCAACCCGAGGGCCTCGAGACATAATCTCCTTAGTTATCCACAAAACGGGGATAACATATGGCTCCTACTTGGGGACATGTGCTCACCGTAGAGTGGACGAGAACCGCAATATCTCTTGGTAGACCTGTGCCTGCAAGGAAACATCAAACTATCAAGTGCATGATGGCCTACTGATCCTTTTTCTCATATGATCATAATCAGAACCAACTAAGCTAGAAAAATAAAATTTTGACATTTTTTCAAAAATTTCTAAACTAAGCATGAAATCAATACACAAGTAGAGAAAAATGAAAATGAAATGCATCTAAACTAGTATGAGCAATAAAGAGGAAAATGCAGGGAATCCAAATGACTTACCTACTTACATGGGGCATTAGACCTGAAGAAGTCATGTGACCTATATGTGAGGTTGGAGAATAGATCCATCTACTAGTAGTGGCATCTTCCTCATGTCTAATGTTGTCAGATAATACCTTTCCTTGTCATAATTCTTCCTGATGATGTAAGGGCTAAGCCATGAATTGTTGTCTTTTTGGTCATATCTGGGCTTGAAATTTCTCTTGTCCCACATGAGCACTATACTTCCTTCATTGAAATTGATGCAAGGTGTATTCTCATCATACATAGGCGTTGTGTGGACTATTTCTTTGACGATTTCTTCATGTTTCTCATCTTCTTCTTGCACAATATGAATAGACCCTAGCTCCTTCCCATGTTATTTTGTAGTCTTCTTATTTTTCCATGGGAGAAACATATATATGGAATCTTCTTGCATGAAGGGTAACGTGGATGGATCATACTCAATAACTTGTGGAGGCATATCATAGTAGTGTTCACTGACATAGCTAGGGCCCCTCAGATCCATCACGTGCGTATCTTTCTTTTCCCTATTATGTAATATCTCATACGTGCCATCGCCCATGGGAATATACGCATGTGTAAGGTTCATGCTAAGGAAACCTCCAAGGGATAAGGACCAAGTCCTCAACAAGAGAATCCCCCAGGCATCCAGAACATCGATCACCAATATGTCCATAAGGATGCTGATATGTGGAAATCCTATCAAAAATACCTCAATGTATTCACACACCCCCAAGACCTCGACTCTTCTTGAATCAATACCACAAACATTTCCATAAGGTCGAGTTGTCTTCAAACCAAGTTGTTTCATCACCTTCAATGACATGACATTTGCTGAGGCCCCTAAATCAAGCATGCAGTTGTTCAAGTAGAGTCCATTCATGCCTAATGAAAGATAGAAAGGAGGGTTATTTTCCTTTGTCCGATCGAGGTACATAGTGTTCAAGATGATGGGAGGATCCTCCTTCTTGGATGGCACCTATAATATTTTCAAAATTTCCCTTTTCAGAGCAGGGATCTTACACATCTTTGTCACTGGGACCGTCATATTCATTTTTCCAAACATGCTTGCAACATCTATATTCAACTTAATGTCATCTGTAGGAGTTGTCTTAGGAAGCAACTCACATACCGACGGTGTAGGTGGTGGAGCCACCTTTTTTGCTAATGGAAGAGGAGTATCAGGTTGTGATGGAAGGGATGAAGCATTTTTTCTCCTGTAGGTTAGAATTTCACTCCTCCTTAATTCCTTCTTCTGATCATCTGTTAATTTGTTTAAGGCTCAGAGTCTCGCCTCTCTTTCTCCTATTCTTCTAACTTCATTGATATATTCTTGGGGAACATGTTCATCGTTGAAATTGAAAATCATGAAGTTTATATCTTTAGGATAATCTTCGTCTCATCAGGGGAACTCATATTCCCTGTGTAGTTCTTGGCACGGGAGACACCAAGCTTCTATATCAACTTTCCCAACAGGTTTCAAAGTATCTGGGGCCTTTTCCTCTTGTTGAGGTCTTGGTTTCCAACCAGTGGCATCTCTTTGTTGTATGGAAAACTGAGGTCTGGGAGTAGATTCATATCTTTCCACTGTAGTCATACAATTCATAAGATGATCTGCACCTGAACAAACTAAGTATTCATTTGTTCTATCTTCTGAGTCGAGAGAGAAATCAGATCAAGAACACTGTTGTTGGAAACCTTCATTCTTGCTTCTGTCTTGGTACGAGGGTACTAAAAAGGTTCTATTTTTGAATCAAGGAGATTCTCTTCATTGTCAATACTGAAATCTTTAGACTCTGCCAATTATGTGGGATTTTTATCTTTGAGAATGTATCAAAACTTCCCTTCAAAATAATTCATGTAAAGGAGACGAACTGATGATGTTGTAGGATGATAATCTGTTGGAATTTGATTGTATAACCTGTCAAATATGGAAATGAATTCCTTTATTGTTTCATTCTCCTTTTTATTTATTTGATTGAAATGAGTCCTAAGTGTCCCACCATCTACCGTTTTCGACCATCTGCTCTTGAATAAGTTGGAAAAAGCATCATCGGACGTGATATGATTATCAGGGAGTCCTTTGAACCAATCAAGGGCTTCTTCAGTCAATGATGAAGAAAATAACCTCATGGCCACATCTTCATGATCAATACCTGCATTTTCCATGTCCTGAACCATGACATAAATGTGGTCTTCTGCAGTTATCAGATTATTTCCTTGGAAATTTGGAAACCACTTGTTGAATTCTGTTGGCATTTTGTTATGGTAACCTTGGATATTGGCCATGTTAATGGGTTTGTATAGGTCCCTTTCCCAAGGGAGAGAAATTGGAATAAGAGGGAGGGTATTATGGAAAAGGGCTTTAGCAACAAGAGACTTGAGAGGAGGCCTTCTTTGGTAAACCTTAGAAGGCTTGAACCTCTGGGGGGGGGAAAGGTTTGGGGAAAGAAGGATTCTAGAAAGGTGGAGTTGCTAGATGAGTTTCAAGATGATATCATCAAGGAAAAGGGAAAGGGAACTTACCTTAGGTGGAGTCACCATGCAAGCTAAGGGAAAGGCCTTGGGATAGCTTACCAAAGTGTCATTACGGTACGAAGAAGATTCAAAATATTCCCCTTCAATGACGCTAAAATGTTATAGTGCAAGTTTTAGGTTGGGAAAATCCTGACCCAACCACAAAGTAAGTGCTACAACTTGGGAATCCTACACCCAATATCACCTCGATGTAGGTCCCACACTTAAAGGGTGACTAGGTCACTCTAGGGAGGCAATCCCAGTGACCATAGGGGGAATGAGATGGAGATGAATAGATATGGAAGTGGAGCCCCTAGAGTTCAAGCCCAAGTGGATGAAATGTGTGGAATGAAGTCTTGGGAAGGTCCAAGGGTTTCCAAGTATGTTGAGTAACCTGTAAATGGTGAAATACCTGCCCGAGACACAAGAAAAACCACTTTTCAATGATGTATGTTAGTTGGATAAGAAAGTTAATCTTTTTATCCCTAATTTGAAGAAATATATAATAGTATATATCAGAAATAATATGGTACTATAATATGTTGAATAAATGCTAGATATCAAGTAGAAGATACAAGAAAAAGGCTAGTTAATGACTAGCTAAACTCAAGATGAAAGACCAATATTCTAGCATAAAAGGATAAGGCTGTTGTGAGCACTTACCTGCAGAAAATTATATCAGCATTATGGTTGTAACATTCAATGTATTACAAAAAGAAAATCAGCCACTGAAAACCCCTCAAACTTTTCCAAAAAGTGTGTTATACCAAGAAGAATAAGTGTGCAAACTTTGAGAAAAATTCAATGGTTGATAAGAGAGTTATTTAAGAAAATGAGTTAGGGTTTCTGTAGCCCTAATGGCCGACGATGTAATTTTATAAAATAATAAAGAAGTAGCCCCTTTATGGGGACACCCTAGTGGCTGTGAGGTGACCATGGCATAAGGAATATAATCTACTTTGCAAGAAGTAAAAATGACCAAAAATCACGTTTCCCAATGCAATATTTTATTTCTCCAATGCAAGATTAGTGCCTTTAGCTATGGGTTAATGGGGTCAAGAATAAAGAGATAGGGTTACTAAATCCTTAGGGGTGTAAACCCTCTTACTTCCCAAGGCAAGTAACCTAGCTAGGGTTTGAATATGAGGGGTGTAAATCCTCTTACTTCCTCAACTAAATACTTGCAAAACAATTTTAAAAGCTTGACAATTATGGCAGAAAATAGGATAGGGGTGTATTCCCTTATACTTCCTATCTATCCTTTTCCAAAACTACCTTATCTTGAATCATAAATGATAATAACAAAGTAGAGAGACCATACCATTCAAGACAAATCATTTACGTGCCAAAGTAAACCTCCATAGAAGCAAGAGAATGACCTCCTAGAGATAGTGCACCATCATCTTCATCAAACCATAACCAAAAAGAAAATTTCCATAGCAGAAGATGAAAAATACTCCACGTGTAGTGAAAATTTCAGACCAATACTTCTCACAAGAGGGAGAGTATTGTTCAAATGAGATCTTATGATCTCTTATTTATACAAAATGTCACTAGGGTGACTTGTCCATATATTAATGGATAAACCACAAGACTAGGGGTCAACAACCCTAATATTGCCCCCTTTAACAAAGTAATATTAAACAATTCATTAAAGTTTCACTTATGCACAAATAAAACCCTAATTTTAGTAGGACGTCACCCCTTTAGGGGACATTTTTGGGATTTGGGGGAGGTCGTTGGTGATGGAGAGGAGTAAAGAGGCTTCCCATAGCCACATGTCAAGCATCCAACAACTTCCTTCATGATGAAGGCTCAAGCCCCTTCAAAATTTCGAAGTTCCAATGTATGTCACCTCACCACCAATCCCTAACCCCCCTAGGTGACATCATGCCTATAGGAGTGACATTTTGCATCTCCTAGGAAAAACGTTTGGCATGTGGGGGATAGGTTATGTCGTCGAAGTCATATTCAAGGCATTCCAAGTCTGATCTTTCTCATCCAACATGCGAGCCCTTGGCATCCAACCTATGGTATTGTAGCCCCATGGAAGCCCAAGCTAGGCTTGTTCTCCCAAAATTGTCCACCAACTAGGTCCTGCAAAGACAAATGAGCACGCCCTACAAGGATCTCAAGTCATAACACCATGATAAGTGAATCCAATCAATAAATGAGCCACCCAAGCATGTTCATCAAAGATCACTATATCAAACAATTAATTTCTCAAAGACACTATGTGACTTGTCAAGCTTGAATATGGGAGGGTTGACAAGGTGTCCTATTGGGTAGATATTTCCCTAGGTCAAGCAAATTTTCCAAGAGAACCCTCTCTAAGCCATGTAAAGTGGGTGAAGTGCTTGAGGTCAAGATTCAATGGGCATAGGGCTCATGACATACAAGGGGGCGTAGTGTCTCATTCATGGGTGCCTTTGTAGAGGGTGTGTGGTACCTTCATCCACAATGCAATTTTTCCAAGCCCATTAATTGTCATTCTTTTATTATTTTATAATTTTAAGGAGAGGTTGAAGGTCATTGCCTCGGCACGGTGACCAGATAATGGCAATGTCACCCACAAACACCTAGTGGAAATGAGAAGGTTGGCTCGTGATGAGACCCCTTTTCTCTCATCCATGAAATTGAGAGCCATTACCTTGGTTTGGTGACCAGATGATGGCAATTTCATACCACTGGATATTCATGGACATGATAGGTCGGCTCGTGATGAGACCTCCTATCCTTCAACTAACCTTTTAAGATTCTTTATTATATTGTGGGTCCCCTTTACTCAAACATAAGAATTTCACTGCTTTCTTAGGTGATCCCTGAGCGAAGCATATAGAAGGTTCATACAAGGCTTTTATATTTTACCCAACATCAATCCCTCCGAGTCTTCAACCCATTCTTCCCATAGAATGAGGGACAACCCCTTATTGGGTCAATACACCCTAAAATCCCAAGAGATAAGGAAACAAAGGGGAATGATGATGGAAAGTGGTAAGTATGGTCGAGAACAATATGATGGATATTTAAGGGAGTTCCTAGTAGCAAACCCATCCCCAAGGAAGACCACTTACTAGGGCACAATGTCAACCACCAAGGTGAAGCAAGGCAAAAGGAATAATGTCCAAGAACATATCATGAAAACTAGAGAAATATAAGATACAACATACTAAATTGGATTAAATATTGAAATGATGCTCACCATAATACTGACTTGTACCTCATGGAGCAAGGCCCACTGCCTTCCGAAAGCCAGCTGTTGTGGTGGATGCCATCTGGAATTTTGTGACCATTTGTGATGGTGAGAGGGGTTTCTAACTGTGCAAAAGGGTAATGTTGGTCATGTAGTCTCTTGACACTCCATATCTGCAACATGAGGGCGTCAAGACATAATCTCCTTATTTATGTACAAAATGGGGATAACAAAGCCTACACTAGATATGGCAATAACCTCATTCCAAAGGGGCTTTCAGGTAAGTTTTCTATCATAAAACCCCCTTTTATATTTTACAAATTGTTTTCATAGTTAATATCTTAATTTTTGGGATAGAATAAGTGATTTTCAACCACAACAATATTATTTCTTGGCTGAAATAATTTTCTAGGTTTTGACCCTAGGGGGTTCGAACCCCAAACTCTGCAAGTAATTTCCAAATTGTTGGAAATTGCACTTAAATTGCATATTTGAATTTATGAGCCAAATATATCATTACTAACTTGATTCTAAAGCTTCCCAACTCCCATATTTGTTGATCCAAAGGGTTTTCACACTTCTAGAGGGGCCTAAAAAAGGCCAATTCTTTATTGTTTTTTGCGCTTTGTGTTCATTTTACAGATATGAAAGTTCAGAAAAATGAAGAATTGAGTAATGTATAACCATTTTCCAAGAGGTAAACTAGGGGATATTTTCTAAATTGATAATGGAATTTGTCACTCTCTTTTCATTCATTTATTGATTCATTTTGCGAAGTTTGAGTGATATTTTACTTGCTGGTCTGTGTTTTTTTTCTGCAATTTATTCCATTCTAGATCAATAGTATTCGAGTAATTAAATACTACCTTCACCTTAGAACACTTATACAAGGAACTTGTATACTAAGCTTTGGTGAAGCCTATTGTGTGTTACAAAGAAGCCTCCCGTAGCCTTTTGTAGGATTTTGGCTTAAAGAGTGGGGACTTGTGTCGAGGTGATAGTGGGTACTCGTCCTATGTGGTACCACCTTAGCACCTCAAAAACACCTTGACGAGACCACTAATCTGGGTGGTAACAATGTCTAAATACACCTTTAAGCACTTACACACAGTGCATCGTGATCAGACAATGCATCATTGAACATTGCTCACCATAATTTCTCATCGTGTTGTAATCAACCCATAGGGTCCTTTATTTATAGTCTCAAGATATAACCAATTTATATGAAATTGGGAATATCTTGTCCACATAAAACCATCGATGGTTGGAACAAATTCTGGTAAATCTTCATTGTTACCTCGACTAGTCGACTTACCAAGTCAACCTGACCATCCAGTCATCCAACACATAGTCTATTGCTCGGTTGGTCGATCCATCGATCAAATATCTTCGATCACTAGTCAATTTTTTGACCAACTATCTAGTCGACCACTGGAATCACTATCTCCAGTAGAAGTGGAATGAACCATCAAAACTTGAGGTTCCAACACCCCCCATCAACACATGGTTTTGGAGATTCAAGAGGTGAAATTAGATCAACGAGAGACTCCCCCATAATTTTTGTTGCCAAAATCCCAAGAATACTGTATAGCTTAACAAACCTAGCTTCAGACAATGGCTTTGTAAAGATATCAACAATCTGATCATTAGTTTTTCAATAGACAAGAGTGACAACCTTCTCTTGGACCAATTGTCTCAAGTCACGAGCATGTTAGGGACATAACCTCCCTAACCCCTCATGCAGGTAGAATAATATATTTTCCATGTAATAAAGGAAAATATTAATGAGGCCTAGTAATAAGGAAGAATAAGTCAAATGTAAGAAGACCTAATAGAAGCTTCCGCTTCTAGAAGATATTCCTCTAGATTGTTCTTGTGGTAGATAGATTCAGTATACATAAGAGTCGAGGGAATGAGAAGTTTTGTCTTGCAAATTATTGTAATAAAGTGTTGCTCTACTAGAGGTTTCCCCCTCGAAGATGCAAGTGAACATTGTTTCCTATCAATAAAGGTATTATTTTGGTTTTGTGGTTTCATCTATTGTGTTGTTCCACTGTTATTCTATACAATATTTATGCTTTCTGTTATTAGAATAGATTTGGTACCTAACAAGTGGTATCAGAGAAATTTCCTTGGCATAAAATGTGGGTAATTGTTTTCCAGGGTAGAGACGTTTCCAACATATTAAAGCTATAATGATTTGTTTTTCAACACATAAACCCACATTCAGGGAAGCATACATGCATGAACTACAAGTGGTACTTAAAAACACATTGTTTTCCACCCTTGTAACCCTTGTTGGTACCCCTTCGAGTGGTAACACATCAGACAACACCTATATACAAACTGACCTAGATATCCTGAATCCCTTAGTAGATAAATAGATCGGTCGCCTGACAGCTATAGTGCCACCAAGAAAAACACTCTGGAATATACATGTTAGAAAAACAGGACCGCGGAGCAATAAAATAAAACAAATGCAGAAACAAAACACATAAGACACACAATACAAGAGAGACACAGATTTACGTGGTTCACCCAATGTGGGCTATGTCCACCAGAGAAATTGCCAGGTCCTTCCTTTGTTATTATCCAACAAATGAAGGGATACAACCTACAGCAAAACTCGCTGTAACTTCCTCTTCTTTCTCTCACAGTCTCCTCTCTCAGAATACAATATTCACCATCAACCATAGCCGCAATACATTTCCCTCATAAAAGAGGGTTGCCTTCTAGGGAAAAAAACCTTAACATAATATCTACCGTTAGATATGCGACCTTATAATGAACGGTCCAGATTTACAATGAAATTATAATATACTTTTATAAGGCAATTTTTGCTTCGGGGGCTTCGCCCCCGAACCCCCATCAGGGTGTTAATGTTTTATGCCATTATTATAGTTCTTTGCATTTCATAAGATAAGAGCATAATAAGAACAAGATCATTGAGAAATACACATCCACAAGAGACACACATTTATCCTGGGAAACCCTCTAGGGGAAGAAAACCCAGCAAAAACTTCCTGATCATAAATAGCTTATACAATGTTCAAGAGATAACTCAACCAATACAGAAAAAGTCCTCCTCAAGAGATGCGCCACCCTTCTTCTCCTTTCTCCAACTTGGAATTGCAGCTTGCCTCATAAGATCATGAGAAAGTGAAGTGTGTGTAAGAAGTGAGGTGCTAGCCTCTTATTTATATCAATCTAGCACGTGTGAAGAGTCACCATCTGGCAGGGCCGACCTCTCACTCTGGGTGGGTAAACCCACCTTTAATTAATTCTGGCCCTTACATTATAACTGCCGGGGCCGACTTCTTATTCTGCACTTTGTAATTGTCTGATGACCAATCCGCAAAAGGGGATTTGGTCCTTATACAATTACCGACTTGATTAATCCTCATGGAAAAGTAGGAAGCAATTCAATATTGCTCTCAGCATAGCGGAAGCAGAGTACATTGCCGCATGTTCTGCTAGTTGCGAAGCTATATGGCTTCGAAAGTTGCTGACAGGCCTATTTGATTTGGATATGAGAGTAACCACAATTCTATGTGACAATCAAAGCCGTATTAAAATGATAGAGAATCATGTGTTCCATGACAGGTTGAAGCACATAGAGATCCTCTATCATTTCATCTGTGACATGGTACAGAGAGGAGCCTTGAAGCTCCAGTACATTAGCACGGATGAACATGTTGCTGATGTGATGACGAAGCCTCTATCTCGTGTAAAGTTTGAACACTTTCGAGATAAGCTTGGTATTGTCCGAAAGGACCTTCCCTGAAAGGGGGAGTAGATGTATTCCTTACTTCTGACCTCGCTGTTAGACATAAAGCAAGATGAGTTATGCTTCTGACCTAGTTGTTAGACATAAAGCATAACGCCGCTGACTCCTTGCTTCTGACCTAGTTGTTAGATGTAAAGCAAGATGAGTCATGCTTCTGACCTCGTTGTTAGACATAAAGCATGACGCTGTGTGATCCTTGCTTCTGACCTCATTGTTAGACGTAAAGTAAGATGAGTTATGCTTCTGACCTAGTTGTTAGACATAAAGCAAGATGAGTCATGCTTCTGACCTAGTTGTTAGATGTAAAGCATGACGCTCTGATTCCTCGCTTCTGACCTAGTTGTTAGACGTAAAGCGAGATGATGATATTACTTGCTTCTGACCTAGTTGTTAGACGCAAAGCAAGATGTGACTGACACTGAGCTGTGATGTTAAGCTAGTGTAGTACTGTGATGTGACAGCCTATTGCTGTGATGAGGTATCATTTTTACTGATACATGTTTGATGCAGATGATGATAGCATTCTTTTGAGAATGATGAT
>ML793596.1:338235-367174 GCA_009831015.1 Picea engelmannii
TGTTACCTTACTTTATCATTTCTTGATTTTGTCACTTCTCTTTATTATTTAAATAATCCACCTTGACTTTGTCACTTTACTTTATCATTTAAATAATGATTTCTTCTTTTAGGCCACTTTGACTTCTTTGACCTTGGGAGCTTCAAGCCTTCATGTGGGGGTCCTTCATCTTCGTAAGGCCATAACTCTCAAACCATGAGGAGTTAAGTGACATTCCACATACCACTAGAAATGACATGACAAGAACTATCCATCTAGGATAGTTTCACCAACAATTTCCTTGATCTTCATCTCGTTATTCCACATACAAGCATGGGTCCTCCAACCATTCTTCTAGGATAACTCAATCCACAAAGCGTCTTCCCGTGAGGGATTTCACCATAAGGGGACCACTCTGGAGTTCATCCATTTGTGCACCTTATCAATCATGATAAGACAATAATGAGATCATGGGTCCTCCAACCATTCTTCTAGGATAACTAAATCTACAAAGCATCTTCCCATGAGGGATTTCACCATAAGGGGACCACTTTGGAGTTCATCCATTTGTGCATCTTATAAATCATGATAAGACAATAATGAGTCATCTATACATTTTTCCAACAATGCATCATATACCAATGAAACCACATCGATCCATCTTCATCATGTATCAATGCCAACTCATTGATCCATCTTCATCATATCAATGACAACTCAATGATCCATCTTCATCTATGCATTCTCATCAAGGACAATACATATTATATTACATCAATCATCAATCAATCACTTGACATCAATCAATCAAACCATTGGCATCAATGACAACATGATCCAACAAAAGGAAGGAGGATGGAAAACCTCATCACAAGCATCCCACGTCGGGAAAACCATGTCCTCACCCTTGTCAACAACCGAGCACAGTGGTGGTCGAAACTCTTCTTCATAGATTGTATCCCATTTCTCAAGAGAATATTCATCAAAATCCTCAAGGTACGACCATAAGTCATTGTGACAACAACATTAAGTCATCCTTAGGTTTTTGGAATTCATCTGTAATCATGTCATTTCCTTGTTGACAAATGTTAGAATTAGTAGAAATCTCATATGATAGTTGTGAAGGAAACAATTGGAAATGGCCGTCAATGTTGTAAATGAGATCCCCATAATGACCAATCAAATACCATCTATGTCTCCCAACAAATATAAAATCCTCAACCATATCATCACCTTCATTACAACATGAAGGGTCTAGCTCATCCAATGATTCCTTTACTTATTCACCTTCCGAATCATAGAATAGGGCATCATAAAAAACCTAAAAAGGAAAACGATTGACCTCACTCTCTTCTTCTTGCGCAGGAGGAATATGATCTTAAATGGATTCATTGGAAGGAGGAACACACATCAACACTTCATCCTCATGATTGACATCTTCAAGCTCTCATTCTTCAACTAGGTCTTTGTTATCTTTGGTAGAATCATGAGTGAATTGTTGCTCCTCCTCTTGGGATTGGTAACCCTCTCTTCAACTTGTTGTTGGTTGATGGATTCTTGGTATTCCTTAACAGGGATAGAACACAACCCTTCCCTTTGGAGGTCCAAGGCGTCTTTACACAATCGCATGGTTGGGTCCCACCTTTCGAGGAATTTTCTAATGAAGATCTTAAGGGAAGTTATACTCTTTGGAATGAGAATATTCTTAAGCCACTCTCTTTGTTCTGTTCCCAGAGACAACAAAAATAGTCTTATTAGTAAATCTTGATGTCTTACTTTTGTCTCCAAAAAACAATCTAAGAATTTTGTGACATGAGGGCTAGCCAGGGATGGGTTTCCATCAAATTTTGGACAATTGTCTACCAAACCAAGAGGAAATGGGTTTTGGTATCCCGAAATATCCAGGGCAGGAAACCTTTTGTGAAGTGACCATTTTTTCAAGAAGTTTTCCTCAAATTTATCCATGGTATTGATGTCTTTATCAGGGAGACCCTCATACCATATTCTAGCATCTTCATAAATAGTGGATGAAAATAGTTTCATAACCAAGTATTCAACATCATCACTTATAGGATTGATTTAGAAGAAAGCCCAAAATTTATCCATATGTTCCTCAGCCGTGGTTACATCATTACCAGTGAAGCTTGACAACCATTTCTCATACCTTGCAGGCATCCGTCGAAGGTAACCTGAGATTTTACTCATATCCAAGGGTCTGAAATTACCCGGGTCCCATTGAGAAGACACGATCAGCTTTTTCATCAGTGGAGTCGCCAAAAAATCCTTCTAGTATTATCAAAAGAAGTGAGGGAATCACCTTCAGTGGAGTTTCCAGGTGAGCTTGTAAAGTAAGGGATTCGGGAAAATCTCACCAAAGGTATGTCATTAAGGAAAATTGACTCAATTGTCCATGACAACGGTGCCAAAAATGTTATCCCACAATCTATACTTGTCCAAAGCCCAAGACAAGTAAAGGATACTGGCATAACAAACAAGATAACCTATCACTTTCACCTTAATAGGAAATACCCACTTTTAAGGATAGGCAAGGTCTACCCAAGGGGAGGCATCCACGATAACCTAAAAGGATGGAAAATTAGGGTCATGGTCAAGATATATTCCCCCTCTCATTGGTTACCAAAGTCACTAAGTCTATGTTTAAAAAATTGAGGTTAATGAAGTGCTTGATGTACCTTCCCAGAAAAAGACAATATAACATGCATATACAACAATCTCAAGTACAAATATGATAATAATACCTCAGTAGACAATAGACAATGACAATAAGTGCTATATGATATGAAATTGCAGCAGTCAATACGTTTACAACAACAATTAATAAAATGTAACAAATGCAACGAATAATCCTCAGAAAATCTTGAAAGGACAATGAAAAGATAGCATTAACTATATAGAATGATAATGACTTGTAACAAGCAATTTCTGAAGTAATTAGCTTGAAATTAATGTGAATTATGCAGAAAATTTGCTGCTATTAGATGGATGTAGAAAACATTTATAACAACAACAATAAAGTTAGTGATTTAAGCTAAAATAGGGTTAGAGGTGGTTAGTAGAATCTTGAGAGAATAAGGTTTGAGTGTTGTTTGGTCACAATCCTTCACAAGAGCGAGTAAACAAGTGCCTTTTGGGCTATGGAGTCATTACAATAGCAATAAATAATTGGAGAAATAAAGTGATAATACTTGTCTAAGGAAAAGATGAATGCTATAGGTGTTGGCACTTCGAGGCCTCAAGCATTCAAGTCTTGGAGACAAAATTTGCTATAGTATAGACACTTCTAGGCCCTAGCAAATCCCTCTTTCCTTAAACTCTTGAAATATGTAATAGAAACAAGACTCTATAATAGGAATTCTAAAGTGCATCACCTTAGGGATTTAGAAGCCTTAATCTAGACAAGACGTTCCTCGGCAATTAAAGGGTGGAAAAGGCCTTAGGAGAGAAAGAAGCACCGTATGTTTCTCTTCAGGGATTTAAGCAAGAACTTTCATAATCTTCAATATGAAACAAGTAAATTTAACTACAATAATTCAATGCACAAGAGAAAGTTGCATATTTTACTCACTTCACCAAGAATAATCAAGCATTAAACACTTTACCACCACAAAATAGCCAAGAAACATCCAAAGCATTGCCTCTGAGAGATAGTGCATGAGCAAAATACACCATAAACTCCAAAATAACACAAATTTCAGACAAAGTATGCCACTAGGGTGAAAATTTCAGTCCTACCTCTTGTGAGAGGATATTTATGATCAAAATGAAATGAGGTTAGCCATATTTATATGGGAAATCCTAACCTCATTTACCCAAAAGTTGTGTCTTTTCATAAAATTGAGCCTACATGTCAATTTGCTCATAAAAATTTAAAATTTAAAACAATTTTCCAAAAAAGATCCCTAAAGAGGGTGACATCATCCTTCTTACAGTGAAGTTAGGCCTCCTCAAGGAGATGTTGAAATCATCTAGTTGAACATTGGGATTCCAAACCCTGTTTCCATGCCACACATGCCAAAACTGTGGTCTAGCATCTCCAGGTGTCAAACCCTATGATCCAGATTTTATGAGCAGAACGAAATGAATATAGATTATTATTAAAATATGCTTAACACAAAATAACAGATATACAGTAAAACTGGTTTCTATTCAATAAGGAAATAAGCTGAAACTATAAAATGCAGCGGAAAACTAGCTTGCTAGAATGGTGGAGGCTTATCTTTGAGAATAGATGTGATAGATGTGCTCATTCACCAGAAGATGATTACAATGAGGCTCTCAAGGCCTTTTTACAATAAAAAGGAATGTCAAAAACCCTAGACATCCAAAAACCTAACCCTAAGAGATGAAGCGCCAAAAGTCATGTGGGCCCTGTTTGGGTAAGTTAGTACATCAACTTCCTGGGGTCCTCCCCATGGACCCCATTTCTTTGGAGAAGGAACACCAATTGCATAGAAATCTCCATTTTTCTTGCCGACAGGAGGAGGACTATTGACGACAGAAATACAGGAGCCTTTGGCTCCAAGCTAGGGATAAAAACACCACTTTCTTCCACAAATAGGTGGAATGGCGAATGTAGTTTAACTCTATCAGTGACATCAAATCAAGATCAAATCCTTTCAAATTTTGAAGACATTAAGCAAGAAGCTCATACACATTTCAAGAATATTTACACAAAAGAGCCTCCACCTCTTGAAGATTCTACTTCCTTTTCTCTAAATATGATTCCCAAAAGGGTCACCATGGAAGATAACTCAACTCTCATAGTGACAATATCTAAAAAAGAAATTAAGAAATCTATAGCCAATATGGAACCTGAAAAAGCTCCAGGCCCAGATGGATTTACAACCCAGTTTATTAAAGTTTGCTGGAAAATAATTAAGAACGATCTCCACTGAATGATTCAAAAATCGCAATCATGTAGGAAGATTGGAGGAATCACTAACTCAGCTTTCCTAGCCCTCATTCCCAAGGAAAAAGGAGACAAATCCTTTGATCGCTTTAGACCAATCTCCCCGTGCAAAATTGGTTAAAAAATTATCACTAAAGTCATGGCCAAATGGATCAAAAACATATTTCCCTCAATCATTCCTGAAAACCAAGGGGGCTTCATCAAGGGAAGGAACATTGGAAATAATATTATTCTTGTCCAGGAGACCATTCATTCAAGCCAATCTCGGAAAGAAAAAGGTATGGTAATCATACTATATTTAACAAACACTTTTGACAGGGTAAGACATAGTTTTTTGTTCCAGGTTATGTAGCGACTTGGGTTTGACCACTCCTTTATCACCTGGACACAAGATTTCATTGGAATCCCATGGATTGCACCTTTGGTTAATGGCCGAGCAGCTGGATTTTTCCAAGCCTCTTGAGGACTTCGGCAAGGCTACCCCCTCTCCCCACTCCTTTACACCATTCATGCATTTGTGTTGAGCTTCCAGCTGGATCAGAGTCAACAACTTCAAGAAATAATGGGACTATGCATAGCCAGAGGAGTCAGAGACATCAATCATGCCCAGTTCGCCGACAACACCATTCTCCTTGGAGGTGCGAGTATTGAATTAGCCAAAAAATTCAAATATGAACTAGACAAGTATCAAGCCATTTCTGGTAGCAAAATCAACTACAGGAAGAGTCAAATTTATGGATGGAACTGTACTCCGAGGGAAATGACTAAAATCACCGGAATTCTAGGAATAGAGGGAAAAACTCAGTGGGACTCCTTTAAGTATTTAGGAGTCCCTATATTCAAGGAAATGTCCAAGTATTTGTGTTGGGCACCCCTAATTGACAAAATGAAAGCTAGAATAAGCGCCTTGGGTTCAAGCTGGTTAAACCCAATAGGAAAATTAGTTCTTATCAAGTCAGTCCTTTCAAGCATCCCTATTTATTAGTGTTCAATCCTTCTAGCTCCAAGAGGCATCATCTCAAAAATTGAAGCCCTCCTGCTACGCTTTCTTTGGAAAGGAAAAAAGAACAATGACAACAAGCTCCCGTTGGTCAGTTGGGGGAAGATATCTCAACCCATTCCTGAAGGAGGTCTTCAACTTAAAGATCTAAAAGTTCAGAATCTTGCTCTTGGAGATAAATTTCTATGGAATGTAGTGTCAGGGAAGAGCTCTTGGAGCAAAGAAACCATCTGGAAGAAGTACTTTTCTGGCCCAAGGCTTCGTTGTCTAGATTCCCCTCCAAAAGTCACTCATGTCTCACCAATTTTTTTCCATTTGCTTGAAAGCGCATAATTTCTTCACTTCTGCACTTACTTGGATCTCGGGTAATGGAAAGAAAATCCAAATCTGGGAAGACTCCATCTTGGGGGATCCCCCGCTCAATTCTATTCCTGACACTCCTCTCCGGTTGGTAGTTTGCAAATATTGGCTCCCTCTGCATGGTATCTGGCTCTATACACACCACCTAAATTATCATTGGATCCCCTCATGGCTTCTAGCTCTGAGTCTACTACTCCCTCCAATCCTCCCCCATCGTTGGAACTGGAAATTTGCGAATTAAAAAGGAAATTAAGCGCGCAGAGAAGACTCTTTCTTCAACTAGATGGGGAAGGTGGTAAAAGGTTCGACATGATGGAGGAAGACCTCAACCAAATCGGGGAGGATGCTTAGGAATCTATCACGTAGGCTGTGCAGATGGTTATCGACTGCATAACAGATTTAGAAGTCAGGATGGAAAGGCTGGAGTTGCAAGTCCCCAGGATGACCCCTCATCAAGATGTAGGGGTGAAGGGCCCATTGGGTGTTGGTCCTCCAAATACCGAGCATCAGGTGTAGTGACTGGTTTTTGTTCATTTTTGGGTTCCTTCTCAGTTTATGTTATCACTGAAGAAACTCTATTTACTGGTTTTAACTTTCATAGTAGTTAATTTTTTGAACTTTAGTCTGAACAAGCATTTATGGACTTTGTTATATGCCTCCTATATATGTAATTTTGGATATTATGCACAATATGCATACCTGAACTATGTATATGTTTTTATAGTGGTCATACCACTACTTTTTTAATACAAATCTCCTTTTCTTGTTAAAAAAAAAAACATTGCAAGGCCTAGACTCATATACAACATGTCGTTTCCATAAATATGGTTGGAAAAAGTAATCTTTTATATATTCGAGAAGTTATGGACAGAGAAATACCCTTCTAGAATATTCAATCATTTGTCTACAACATCTAGGTTTATCTGACCTTCAAATATATGAATATTGAAGTTGATTTGTACCTTGAAGGGGGCGGTGCCTCCGTTCGAGGAAGATGCGTTGCATGTTGGTAGTCGTCGAAGGATTTGCGCAAAACTATCCATCATATCATTCCTCTGTTGCATGAGGGCTTCCTCGAGCAATATTTTGAAGGGATCTCCTGTCTCATCGTCTTTCTTTTCTCTCGCCATGAGAGGTCGCTTGGTCATGCGAGATATTTTTTCCTCAAGAGAAACAAGCTCGAGACCCAATTCTTTGTACCCTGACCTCGTTGGGGACATGCATTAAGAACGACAAGGAGCATACCGCTCTGATACCATTGATCCAGATTTTATGAGCATAATAAAATGAATATAGATTATTATCAAAATATTCTTAACACGGAATAACAAATATACAATAAAAATGGTTTCTATTCAATAAGGAAATAAGCTGAAAATGTAAAATGAAATAGAAAACAAGCTTGCTAGAATGGTGGCGACTTATCTCTGAGAAGAGATGTGATGACTATGCTCATTCGCCAGAAGATAATTACAATGAGGCTCTCAAGGCATTTTTACAATAAATAGGAATGAAAAAAAACCTAGACATCCAAAAACCTAACCCTGGGAGATGAAGCGCCAAAATTCATGTGGGCCCTGTTTGGGTAAGTTAGTACATCAACTTCCCGGGGTCGTAACTTTTGCATATGATCTCCGTTTTAGGCGCATGATAGCCCGTTGGAAAGGTCTATCATAGGAATACACATGTTTCATGTGGTGAACCCTACATATGTTGATTGTGGTGATCCCTACATATGTTTACTGTGGTGAGCCCTAAAAATGTTGTTTAGGGCCTCAAAATGGCCCCGAAAGTCAGGGACCTAAAACTAGGAAAAAACTKTCAAATTGGAAAACTGCCAAAATGAGCTAGTTGGATTAGGTGGGAGACCACTGACATCCATATGGATCACCCTAGCCCTGGGTGATGTCATGGGACACTAGGGTTATTTCCAAGGACTGCAAGGGCTAACGTCTAGGTGGGAAAGGCAGGTAACTCATCGTCTAGGCATGTAAGAGTTCCTCCAAAGGCAATGTCTTCTTCTTTCACTATGAAAATTGGTCATCACGATCTTGCCCCATGCATGGGGTATCTGCATCCATCCTTGGGATTCAATCCCTCATGAAGGTCTGAGCTAATAATCTCCTCATGAATATCGATCCATCGGGAAAGGTCCTGCAAAGACAAACATATATGCCCTCCAGGGGTCCATGAGTCACAAGTATCATGACAAGTAAGCCACATCTAATAATCAAACCACTCAAACATGTGTGCCAAACCCCCCTTTTCAAACTAAACAAATGGTCAATGATGTTATACAATTTGTCAAATTTAGTTGTGGGARGGGTCTCAAGGCATCCTATTGGGTCAATCATTCRCCAAGTTGATCCAGATTATTTTCAGAACGTAATGAAAGCAGAGATATTACAATGAAATACACATGAAAATTGCCAGAAATAAAGAAATACATCAATACATTATTTCTATTAATGAAATAAATGTACAAAGACTATAAAAATATAGAGTGMAAGACTCGCTAGAATGGTGGCAACTTTATCTTTGAGAAGAGATGTGATGATTATGATCATTCACAAGAAGATGATTACAATKAGGCCATGAAGGCATTTTTATGATAAACATGAATTCCAAAACTCAATACATCCAAAAACCTAACCCTATGAGATGAAGCACCAAAATTCATGTGGGCCCTGTTGGGGTAAGTTAGTACATTAACTTCCTAGGGTCGTAACTTTTGCATACAATCTCTTTTTTAGGCATGTGATAGCCCATTGGAAAGGTATTTTTGAGAAATATGCATTATGTCATCAAACTCTAACTCCATCTATAGTTTGACTATGGAAAGCCAATAAAACACTGTTTAGATCCCCAAAACGGCCCTGGAAGTATAGAAAGATGTACTGAGATGAAACTTCCAAAATAATCCAATTGGAATAGGTGGGTGACCAACAATATCCACCTAGATTCTATGTAGGGATTCAGGACAACCTCATAAGTGCAGAACCCAAAATTACAAAGAAATGTCCCCATTACAGAGAAACGTGTTGAACTTAAAATTGTCCATATGAGCCAGTTGGAATTTTGAATAGGTGGGTGGCCACCAATATCCACCTGGATCAATCCTCCCCCTTTAGGAAGAAATGGTATCCATTGTGTTGAGTGTCTAGGGAAGAGGGGAAAGCATTTTATGAATCTGAAACTTGGTGAGTTGCGTGCCTTGTTGGAGAAGTTGTGCTGCTTGGTCTGTGGAAGGCTGTCACAAACCTGTTGTTGCCGAGGTTGAATCTGTTCCACCAACCTGTTGTCTATGGGATTAATGGGGCATTGTGTAGGCACCATTGTAGGTGAAGAAATAATATATTCTTTCTCTTCTGCAATCTGCTTCTACTGGATAGAAGGTGCTGAGACTGGAGTGGTTGTAGTGGCCTCCTATTCATCCTTTGAATAGACTGTGAAGAGGATGAATTTTGCAGTATGAGAGATTACATTGTGACATTGTTTTGGTGGAACAATAGTCAGAACTACCTCTGGTATCCTGTAGAGCTAACCCCCCAGAGTAATAATGACACTACGAGGTTGAGAATAATAAACAACATGACATTTCCACATGTACGGTTGGCCCAAAACAACATCATAGACATCAATAGGGGAAACATCACACACTACCTCATCCTTGAAGGGATGGATGCCATAGGACAGGCAACACTGCTATCTGACACAAAGATATCGTCCATGGTGAAGCCACCCAATGTTGTATGGTTGCGGGTGTGGTGTTTTTGACAACCCCAAATGTTTGACAACCTCATTTGAGATGAGGTTCTTCTGGATTCCGCTATCAACAATGAAATGCAATGGGGTCCCCTTCACCCACATCTGTGAATGGAAGAGGTGATCCCCCTCTTCAGGATCTACTGGTTCCTCTGGTTGAATTGTTGTGGTCGTGATGGTAGCAATGGGTCTGTGTCAATGATATGTTTGTTTTCAATATTTTCTATATCAGATTATAAATTAGGGTTCAACTCCTTGTCTTTGACCTCGGCCACCAATGAATATTTCAAGCAACATTCATTGGTGATGTGCCTAGGGATTTTGTGGAATTTACACCACTTCCCAGTGTCATTCTTCATCTTTCCTTTAGCCTTATTTTCCTGTGTCTTGGCCTAGTTGTTGGGAGGCTGTTGGTTAGGGCTGTCTTTACCATGCTTTGGTTGTTGTGGATTTGCAGACCCAAACTCCCATTTGTTCTGGTGCCTAAATTTCTGCTCAATTTTGACAACATATCGATAGGAAACTCCCAGTGATGAGATGTTTAGGAAATCCATTTCAGTTTGGATGTACCTATGCAGATCCCCACGGTATTTCAGAACCAGATGTCACTCAGAGTCTTTGATACCCATCTTGGTGCACAAGGTATGGAAAGTATTTGTGAACTTTGACACTATTTGGCTCTTCTCTTGCCACAATGTGGTCCATCTCATGTATTGGTCTTCATAGTTATCAACAAGGTAGTATTGTTCCTTGACCACATCCACAAACAAATCCCAAGTGGGATCAACCCCATATATTCCAGATTCCTCTGTGGAACTTTTCTCCCAATAAGTTTCCCACCAATGTTTGACATGGGTGAGAGCCTTGAGCAGTGCGAAGGTGATCTTTTCCCTGTCAGAAAAATTGTGAACATAGAAATAACCTTCTAGCAAATTCAACCATTTTTCTAAGGCATCCGCATCTATTTGACCTTCAAATATGGGAATATCAAAATTAACTTTTACCTTGAAGGGAGAGGTTCCTCCAAAGTGGCCACTTGTTGAAGATACATTTGTTTCTATTGACATGCATTGAAGGATGTGGGAAAAATTATCGATCATTTCGTCCCTCTGTCGTGAGAGAGCTTGCTCAAGAAACATGTTAATAGAATATTCTGCTCTGTCATTTTTATTTTCTTTTTCCATAGAGGGTTTCTTAGGCGTGCGAGAGTGATTTTCCTCAAGAGAGACAAGATCGAGACACAACTTGCTATTCTCGGACCTCGTTGGGGACATGCACTAAAAAACGATCAAGAGCATCCTTTTGTGATACCACTGATCCAGATTATTTTCAGAACAAAATGAAAGTAGAGATAATACAAGGAAATACACATAAAAATTTCCAGAAACAGAGAAATACAACAATACATGATTTCTATTAATGAAAGAAATGTACAGAGACAGTAAAAATACAGAGTGCAAGACTGACTAGAATGGTGGAAGCTTTATCTCTGAGAAGAGATGTGACAGCTACACTCATTCGTAAGAATATTATTACAATGAGGCTCTAAAGGCCTTTTTATGATAAAAATGAATTCCAAAACCCTAGATATCCAAAAAACTAGCCCTAGGAGATGAAGCTCCAAAAGTCACATGTGCCCCGTTGGGGTAAGTTAGTACATTAACTTCTCGGGGTCACAATGTTTGCATACGATCTTCATTTTAGGCGTGTGATAGCCCGTTGGAAAGGTATTTTAGAAAGCTACACATTATTCCATCAAAATATAACTCTATTTACATTTTGACTGTGGAAATCCAAGAAAACACTATTTAGAGCCCCAAAATGACCTTGGAAGTACATAAAGATGTATTGACATGAAACTTCCAAAATAAGCCAATTGGAATAGGTGGGTGACCACCAATATCCACTTGGATGTTGTTTAGGGCTTTAGGACAACCCCTTAAGTGAAGAACCCACAGTTACAAAGAAATGCCCCCATTACATAGAAACGTGTTGAACTGAAAATTGTCCAAATGAGCTAGTTGGAATTTGGAACAGGTGGGTGGCCACCAATATCCACCTGGATCATAATTCCAATGTGTTTCCCGAGAGAAACCCCCCTAAGCCATGTGTGCATGTGAAGTGGAGTGTGTGAAATTCTAGGCATGGGGTTCATGACATACAAGGGTTTGTATTGTCTCATTTATGGGTGCCTTTGTAGAGGGTGACTTGCCCTTTGTCCACGATGCAACATTTTTCCAAGCTCATTTATTTCCATTAATTAATTAATTAAGGTCGAAACATTGGGTACTCCCAATAGTTAATCGATTAGCTTGGGGGGAAGTTCCATAGAGTCAATTGAAGGGAGAGGTACACAAAGTGCCATGGGGTATAATCTAGCTTGTAAAGCACTTGTGTAGATCCCTCAATAAGCGAGACATCTATAAATGTGAAATTATGCTTTTGCAGGTCTTATAATTTTTAGAGATAATGGTTCATTGTTTCTCAAGACCTCCTGGGTGAGCATATAGAAGTTTTTATGTTTATATTTTATATTTTTCTAGCTACTTTCCGCTCTAGGCCTTTATCCCCTTATTCCCATGAAATGAAGTACAATCCCTTCTTGGGTCAATACACCCAAAAATCCATAAAGATAAGGAGACAAAAGGAAAAAAGTATGAAAGGTGATAAGTATGATCGGGAATGTGCGTTGACTCTTCAAGGAACCCCCAGTAGCACCCACCCTCAGTAGCACCTTATTCCTAAGGGTGACCAACTTACTAGGGTAGCATGATTCCCACCAGGGTTAAATAACACAAAGAGTATAAATTCAAAGAAAACGCTCTATAATCAAGAAAGAGTCTTTGCAACATGTTCAAATTCTTTAAATATTAGAGTGACACTTACCATGATACCCTGAATCATTACCTCATGGAGAAAGACCCATTGCCTTCTGGGACCAAGTTGGTGTGGTGGATCCTGCTATTGTTGGTTATGTGTAGAATGCATCATCATGAAAAGAAGGGCCCTCTGGGGCTATGATCTATCCATATGGACCTTGACACTCCATGTCTACAACATTTGGGCCTCAAGACATAATCTCCTTAGTTACCCCTATTTTGGGGGGTAATAGTCACATCCTAGAGTTATTGGGCACATGGGGGTTGAGTACAATAAACTTGGGGAAGAGTGTGATTTAAGAAAGGCAATCAAAAGGGAGGAAATTCATATGGGTTGGGACAACAGTTCAGGAAAGGAATTTTGTGTGTAGGAAGAAAAGGAGAGAGAAGGAGCGAGAGATGGTTGCGGGTGCAGCCATGGAGAGCAGATTCTAGAGCAAGCTAGAACGTATTTGGATATTTTGGAGCTGAATATTGAAGAGCCAGGTTGTTAGGCATGGAGAGTGAACTCCTGAGTGAGTTGAACTATAACAACAAGTGTTTGTTGTTGGTTTTCTTGTAGTTTTCCTATAAACAAGTTCCCTTGAGTTCCCAGTTGAGATATTCCTAGTTACTTGTGTCAGAGAAACCCTGATAAAGAAATGGTACATTCCTTGGGATAATCTTGATAAACAGATGGTACATCCCTTGGGTTATCCATGATAAAATAATGGTGCATTCCTTGGGTTGGGTAGGTTAGGAGGAAGAGAGCTGGTAGAAAAATCAGGATAGATGTAGGAGAATATCAGTTGGGTTATGAGTTTTATGAGCTGCAAATGGAATGTGAGAGACCACCCTCTTTTGTGGATTACTAGCTTCAGCTCGAGGGTGACTAGATATTGATATTTGGAACAGTCAGTCTATGATTGGGTGGAATTTCTATCCCAAGCAATTGGTTGTACCATTCTTGTTTAAAGATAAGTGCTTTATCTTGTTATTGAGTTATTTGCATGTGTTATTGTTGTGCATGAACTCTATGTGAATGAGAATGACTTATATGTTGTTGTAATGAGTGGTTTAGCTGCATTTCATGTTGATTATTATCATGCTTTCGATACATATGTTTTATGTTTATAAACAATAGCTAAATCCGTTTTAAATTTGTAGTTGTAAGCTACATGAAATCGGCTAATAGTAAAAGAATTACTTTAGTTAGTAGAAATTTGATTTTTATGTGTATTATGCATTGTAATGTCCCTCGGTTGGGTCGAGGAATGTTACATTATGGTATTAGAGCTGTAAAAAGAGAGATATTTTTGTGTGGCATGGACCAACCTGGGTGGCTGGGAACATTAGAAAGTGGTATCAGAGCCAAGTTTTCAATGTCGGGCCTGGATGGGCCGAGTTAGCAGAATGTTGAAGCGGAAATTCATAGAGAATTAATTTTGGAGTATGTCTACAACTTGTTTTTATTAAATTACTGCAGTAAAATTGAGAGAAATTTCATGGGTAATGTGAATAATTGAGCGTCTTTGGGAATTTCAAACATAAACAAAATTAGAAAAAATTGGGTATTTTTCCGTACGATGACGTCGACATGACGTGGAGGCCACGTGTTAGCTGACTTGGTAGAAGAAAGATGTGTACTTCCACATTGGAAGGTACATGTTATATGGGATGACAATTGGCAGGTGATGTGGATCCATGTGGCAGACAAACTACCAATCCTAGCAAACCGTGGTAAGAAGTGGGAAATCGGCTAAGTCCTAAGGATCGGTCGGGCAGACAGGTGGATGGATTTCCAAGAGTAGAAGAAATATGGGATCATCGAACCTGTGGTGAAATTTTGAAAATTCACTAAGTACCAAGACTTCGAGTGTGAAGAGCATGAAGGGTACACAGATATGGGAAGGTTACAAGATTATGAGTTCGCGAGTCTGCGTAGATGGAAAAAGGGTTAAGTGTTGAAACTTCTCGGATGAACTTATGAAAGGAAGGTTACAATATTATGAGTCCACGAGTCTGCAAAGTAAAAAGAAGCTAAGTTTTGGTGGTGGTTTCATGGAAGGTATGAAGATATACTATGATTCCGTGAGTCTGCCACCCACGAGTCTTTGAATACTGTAAGGAATATAAGTACAAGCGCAAAGTGAGTGCGACAAAACTAGGGGGTGCAAATTGGAGAATGTGAAAGCCTGGAATGAAGAAGATATATGAATTAGATCTATGGTGAATCCATTAATGCAGATCAACGATGGATATCTAATCAAAAAATTATCAAATGATTGTTGAGTATTTCTACTATGTTGCACGTGCTAATGAATATTCCTTCACTTTTTTTCCACCATAACTTTCAGCTCAGAGCTCGGATTGGAGAAAATGAATAGCCATTGGAAAGTTGTTTAAAAAATGAATGCATTTAAGTAATCCTACTTGGGAGTAGTGCATTAATATTCTTCATAATTTAAAATGAAGAATGACATGTAATCTAATAGATAAATATTTTTCAATATGGTTAATTTCAACAACAATTATTGCATGTACATTCTTGCAGAATTAGAGATACAAAAAAGTAGAGTTTAGTTCATACATGAGAACTAGAGACATGGAGGATGCTCAAGGGTTTTATAGCCATGAAGAATAAATTGGAGGTATGAATACTAGCATGGGTAATGCTAAGACTGAGTCTAATGGGAGAAGAGATAGGAAGGGGATTGTAAGTATGAGAAGCTTGCAAAAAGAAGTGCATAGCTATAGGGCCGATAATGAGAGGATCATGAAGGATCAATAAGAGATACTTCAAAGCCTAAATATGCTATAGAAGCAAGTTAACAAGGACTCTAGCACCATGCAAGCAACTAGTGATAGAAAAGTATCAACATCAAGATCCCATAGCAAAATATATGATCATGTGAATGATAGGCAATCAATAAGCATGAGTAGATGCCATCATTCTCCAAGGCATTCCATCAGAATAACTCATGCAAGTTTAGGTGCAGGGAGTAGCCCAAGTGCGTCTCATGTTCAGAGGAAAAGGAGAAGACCTGAGATAAACATCTTGCAGGGTGAACTCAGAAATATTAAGCCACCAACTTTCAATGGAGAGCACAAGAAAGGAGAAGATGTTGAGGCTTGGATGTTGGAAATGAATAAATATTTCCAGACACATGATTACCCATCCTGGGTAGAAGCTAGAATTTCCACCTACCACTTGCAAGGGAATGCAAACATGTGGTGGGATCAACTTAAGAAAGCCAAGAACCTTGATGAGAAAAGAATCTCATGGAGGAAGTTCAAGGGATATTTCCAAGAGAAATATTTGTCCAAGAATTACTATGAAATAAATATGAAATAGTTCTTTGAACTCAAGTTGGGAACCATGACAATGGAGGAATATGAGAAGCAGTTCCTTGAATTGTTAAAGTATGTTGACTTCATCAAGGATGCGAAGGTCAAAATCCAACAATTTCTGAGTGGGTTACCCTCTTTCTACATTGATAAGATTCAATATGATAACTCCAAAACCTTGGAGGAAACCATAAGGAGAGAAAGGCATCTATATGAGAAGATCAAAGGAAGACCAATTTTCAAAAAAGCTTGTAATGATAAGATGAAGGGTAAAAAGGACCAACGACATAAGGGTTTTAAGCCACCCTTTTTCAAGAATAATTCCCAAGAAAATCCACAAGGTCAAGTTTCCAAAAATGAACACAAGATTGCAGATTCATTTGGAAAAAGGCCAAGGCAACAATTGGTGCAATGTTGGGGATGTGAGGGAAATCATCTATATAGGGATTTCCCTCACAAAGGATAAAGAATGAGAATTGTCCACAACATTCAAGAGGCTGAAATAGTGGAAGACATGGGCATAAGCATGCCAAGGATTTATGTAGCCTTGGATAACAAGTAAGCGAAATATCAATCTCCCATGATTGAAGTGGAAGGTAAGATCAATAATGAGCCCATAACAATTTTAATTGATTCTAGAGCTAGCCATAGTTACATAAATGCTAACATCATTGAAAGATTTCACTTCTAAATAAGTAAGCATAATAAATCTTGGTTAGTTCACTTAGCCACGGGGGCTAAGAGGAAAATTAATGAGTTGGTTAAATATTGTACGATAGACATGAATGGACTCAATACAAAGGTGGATGTAAAAATCATACCATTGGGTTCATATGATTGTCTAATTGGCATGGATTGGTTGGAAAAACATCATGCTATCATAAACTATTACAACAATACAATCACATGTCTTGATGAGGAAGGGAAGTAAGGAAAGATTCAAGGCATTCCAAGAGTTGTAGCTGTTAGAGAGATTTCAACTATGTAGTTGAAGAAGAGCTTTAGGAAAGGATGCCAGATGTTTTTAGCCCATATGGAGGAGGCAACCAAAGACAAAGTGGAAAGCATTGAAGACCATCTAGTTTTGAGGGATTTTGAAGATGTTTTTAGAGAAATTTCGGGACTACCACCAAAAAGATACATTGATTTCTCTATTGATTTGGTTCCAGGAGTTGCCCCAGTGTCTAAGACACCTTACATTATGGGTACACTAGAACTAAAAGAGTTTCAGGTGCAACTTGGAGAAATTTTTAAGAAGGGGTATATATGCCCAAGTGTGTCACCTTGGGGATCCCCGATTATTTTTATGAAGAAGAAGGATGGAACCTTAAGGCTGTGTATTTATTTCAGGTAGCTTAATAAGGTCACCATAAAGAATAAGTATCCTTTGCCAAGAATTGATCATTTGTTTGACCAACTAAAAGGTGAAAGAATATTTTCGAAGATTGACTTGAGATCAAGCTATAATCAAGTAAGGATAAAGGAAGAAGACATCAACAAGACAACATTCATAAAATATATGGGAATTATAAATTCACGATAGTGCCATTTGGGCTATCAAAATCCCCAACAGGTTTTATGTGTCTGATGGATGGAGTGTTCAAGGAGTACCTGGATAAGTTTGTGATTGTGTTCTTAGATGATATCCTCGTCTATTCTAAATCAGAAGAGGAACATGAGAAATATTTAAGAATGGTGTTGCAAGTTTTAAGAGAGCATAAATTGTATAAACAACTAAGTAAGTGCATCTTTTACCAAAAGAAGATTCACTACTTGGGGCATATAATTTTAGAAACATGGATATAAGTTGATCATGAGAAGATAGAGCCCATTAGAGGATGGCTAGCGCCAAATAATGCGACAGAGGTAAGATCATTCATGGGTATTTCTAATTATTATCAAAGATTCATAAAAGGGTTCTCAAGGATTGCAAGTCCAATCACGTTTTTGCAAAAGAAGGGAGTGAAATTTGAATGGACTTCCAAGTGTGAAGATAGTTTTCAACAGTTGAAGGAAATATTGACAGGTGCACCGATATTGAATATTGTAGATCCAAATGAAAATTTTGATGTGTGCATTGATGCATGCAAGGAAGGACTCTGTGGAGTTCTCAGTCAAAGGGACCATGTGGTATGCTATGAGTCCAGAAAATTAAAAGAGGATGAGAGGAATTATGCTACACATGACTTGGAGTTAGCAACGATTGTACATGCATTAAAAATGTGGAGGCATTACCTTATGGGTAAGAAATTTGAGCTAAGAATAGACCACCATGGTCTGAAACATTTGTTTGGACAACCAAAAATAAATGTTAGACAAACTAGATGGATATAATTTCTGAGTGAATACAACTTCGAAATTAAGCATATAAAAGGCAAAGAAAATCAATTAGCAGATGCACTTAGCAGGAGAGCTCATGAAGTGCATGTGAAAGCCATCAACATGTACAGGAAACATTTGAAAGATCAAATTATTGCAACAACAAATTCAGATCAACAATATGTGAAAATAAAAGAAACATTAAACCAAGGTAATTTTCAATAGAATTTTTTTTTTATGAGTTGAAAGAAGATGGAATTCTCATGTACAAGGGAAAAGTGTATGTGTTGAATTCTAATGAATTGAAAAATGTCATTCCGAAGGAAATTTACAATGTGCCATATGTCGGGCATCCAGGATATTAGAAGACAATTGTAGCTGTGAGAAGCGAATACTTTTGGCTGAGAATAAAGAAAAAAGTGGCTAATTACATAGCCAAATGTCTAGAATGACAAAAAGTGAAGACGTAACATAGAAATCTAGTAGGTTTTCTACAACCATTTCCCATTCCGGGATGGAAGTGGGAAGTTGTCACGGTCAATTTTGTTACTAAGATGCCCATAACAGTGAAGCAACCTGATTCCATCATGGTCATGGTGGATAAATTGACTAAAAAAACACATTTTATTCCAGTAAAGACTACACACAAGGAAACAAATATTGCACATGAAAGAAGTTGCTAGGCTACATGGAGTACCTAAGGAAATAGTTTCAGATAGAGATCGAAATTTCACATCCAATTTTTGGACGGGTTTGTTCAAGGGATTTGGAACAAATTTGAATCTTAGTACAACATGTTATCCCCATTTTGTGGGATAACTAAGGAGATTATGTCTCGAGGCCCTTAGGTTATAGATATGGAGTGTTGAGAGACTACATGACCAAAATTGTCCACTTGTGTAGATGGAGACCCTTCTCACCACCACATAGGTCATATATTTTCAGATGACATCCACCACACCAGCTAGCTTCCGAGAGGCATCGGGCCTTGCTCCATGAGGTACAAGTCAGGTATTATGGTGAGTGTCATTTAAATATTTGAGACATTTGAGTATGTTGTATCTTAGACTGCTTTAGATTTCATGACATATGCTTGGACATTATGCCTTTTTCCCTGTTTCACCTTGGTGGTTGACATTGTGCCCTAGTAAGTGGTCTTCCTTGGGAATGGGTTTTCTACTAGGAACCCTTGAAGAGCCTGTTGAGCACTCAACACACCCTAAAATATTTGTGAAGAATTTTCTCTTTTGGGTACCACTTTATTTTCCTGAATTGAGTCAGTTGTATATGGATCATTAATTTTTTTGTTCTTATGTTTTATCATCAATCACATTCAGATTGGTTTGGGCTCGTTGAATAGATTAAGTTCTCTTCTAAAGAACACTCGACATTTTAAATAAATATACACAACTAGAATTTTAAGCCATGCACCCATTATCAGCACCAACACAAACTGCGTAGTAAAATCGACCATACAACAATGACAAGCGTCGATAGCCGATGTATCATCGACATTGGGAGAATGGAAGAGAAAAGCGTTGATCACTGATTATGTCTTGCAAAGAAATTGTCGAAATATCGTAAATGTATCATCTACATTGGGGAGGCACGAAAAGGGAAATGCTAACATCGACACACTTAATGAACCTCTGATCGCCAATACATTTGGGGTCGGTGATGTCCGAAGGAAACCTTAAACTGCAGAAAGTCTTTACTTCGACACAACGTCGAGTGTCGATCGTCGACGATAATAAGTTATCGACATTGGAGAAATCTGAGGGATGAAATCATGAAGTATAAACATAGAGACTCGTCGATCGCCAATCCTTGACTCATCGATCGTCGATCGCCAATTGAGGTTCTTAGATCCATGTCTAAAGAAAATCCCCGATTCCGAAGAAAATTTTAATGGAGGAGCCAAAATCAAATGCCATGTGTCATGATCTCCCTTCCAAGTCACCATTTTCATGTTAGCATTGTGCGACAGTCTGGGTCGGCATCAGAGATTTTGCTAAAACAAGAATTAATGAACGTTGTCTAAGAAAATTGTCGACGCCAATCCACTTGTTTAAACTAGTGGACTGATAGGACATCGACAGTAGCATGGGACATCTTCGACAAAAAATAAGATAGGATTTTGTTATTTAATAGGAAAATCAATGCGTTGATTAAAACACATTACTAACCCACATGCTGACCAAATAATAGGAGTTTGAAATCGTCGATGAAATACGTAGCACTCTTCTCCTGCACTGCCAGCCTGCGATTGCATTTAATCTCGAGCATGATTAAGATCTTGGTGATGGATTGTGTAGACCGCATTTATGCCTTGAATTCAAGAACTGATGCGACAAGGTAAGTATGCTCCACGTTTAAATTATAAATATAAATTCAAACGCTGCATCCAGTACCCAAGTCTTTCATTGCTAGAGTAGTCGAAGGAGTGAGAAAGAATTTCAAGAGCTCACAGACAATTTTCATAATTCTAAACCAGGTTAATCTTGTGCGAAGAAGAGGTATGAACTATCTGTATCATTTATACAGTCACAATTGTTTGTTTTTCAGTATCATTTCTACAAGTCGGTATCTCATTCTGTTCTTTGTGCAAAAAAATGCCTCCAAGGAAGCCAACGACCAGGCGCTCCCTGAGAGCACCAAAAATAAAATAAGCGGAGGTTAGTGAAGGATCCTCGCCCAGTGCTGCTAAACAATTCGATTTTTCCACTAAAGTGGAGCTAGTCATCCGAACGACCACTAAAAAGGCATTTGCCCAACTTCCTACATTTGACGACACAGAGGCAAGTACTGGATAGAAAGTGGTGCTCCCACAGTGGGGATATTTGTTTAACATGATTAGCCGAGAAGATTACCCAGAGTTTATAACACAAAGTGACTCGGATGTTAGAATGCTCGATGACCAAGTATTCTTGAACATTCGATGATCCTTCCTGCACATGGTAGCTTGCCAAACATCGATCTTGCCTTGCATTGAAACTCTGGGGTGGATAATCGACCACATGGATGCGACAAAATGCATGGTAAATAATGAAAATGGCGGATGTGTTGGGGTTTTTCTCCCAATAGAGGTCCAAAAATATTACAAACTCAGAGACCTGGAGGAAAGGTTAAATACCGATTTTGTGGTAAAATTCTATGAGTTCCATGACACCAGTAGATTGATGGCCTCATGGTGGAAGGAGGATAAGAATTTTATAAACATGAGCAACGGTTGGTACGGTACGACCAATATTAGAGAGCCATATATTTATCTGATGGCTCTAATCTTTTGATTATATGGGGAGAGGGATTGTGCCAAGTTTTCAGAAGCTTGGATGCTCCTGGCATACACTCTGGCAATCTCTGGTAGCAACTTCAACTAGGGAGTGATTATTTCAAAACAACTGAGCACCAATATATTGCAAGCCCAAACACCAAAGGATGGAGAAACGCCAGCTTTCCACATGGTGTCATACCTACTAGACGCGATCTGTGCAAGGAATGTCTTCGCAGGCATGACTCTAAGCTGGCATGTTGTGGAGCTACCCATGCATGTATATTTCAACATTTTTTGGGAGAACAGGTACAAGAGATATTACACTCTCATATGTGATGAATTTATAGCTCGAGTTTATTTTATTCTTTTTAAGAAATAATTCCCAAGGCTTACGACAAAAACAAAGAAGATGATTTCCAAAGTAGGCCACTGGTAGTTGGAAGAAACCACCACCTACATCAGAGTGTTTGGGGCCACTGGTGCTCCACATTTACTCCCCACTCATGTCCTGGACAAGATCATTGTGGAAGAAATCTATTACCAAACCATTCTTCAAGGCTATAATGCTACTCCGGTGAAGGACAGAAAGAGAGAATTCATACCCTATGGCTTTCATGTAGGGTTTTACATGGTAAAAGACATTGCACAAGAAAAAAAAGAGGGCTTGATCCAGTTGGAGTATAGATTTCCCGCAGGCTGATTTTGCAAACATGACCTAAAGGGCCTAGTACCTCACCATGCATTACAGGTGTCTTCCTGCTAACCGTATTCCCATGATAAGTTTGAAGACAAAATATTTACAGAAGGTGCTCCAGAGAAAATATAACCCCAACATGACGAGATTTAAAGCCATGAAAATGGATGAGTAATTTTAAACGATAGAAAAAACAACTCAAGAAGCCCTTAGGATTAGGGAAGAAAACAAATCAATATAAGCCACAAAGGCACAAAGGAGAGGGATGCTTCTACTAGAAGAATCCCAAAGAGTCATCCAAAGTTTAGAAAACTATCCCCAGCTGAACCCTTTGATAGAGCCCATAAGGTTCATCCCGAAAGACAGGATCAATCTCAGAGAAGAGTTAGATGGCTCAGAGTCAACCCCACTGGAGGGGACCTCTCATCTAGAAAAATCAGGCAATATGTCACAATAAGAAAGGTCGTCAATCACTGCTACAATGAAGTTGGGGGAAACAAGAAAATCAAGTGGGACAGATGTGCCTGAAATCCTCATAGACGTAATTACCATATACAATGATGAGGAAAGCTCAAGGGTTTCTCTCATAAACCCAATACCAATCACTGAGTAGGAAGAACCAAGGTAAACATCTACTCTAACTCCCGAAGCTTTGACCTCAATTCCCTAAGAAGGAAACGACAAGGATGAAAACATGTTGGACACTGATTTTCTTGACCAATCGGGAATTCAGCCTAAGATGGACAACTCCAAGGAGGAGTTGGGCTCTGGTGAATAGGAAGAAGAAACACAACAATAAAAAATCAACATCTTAATAGTCGATCCTCAATTAAATGTTGATCCTTTTCCCCTATCCCCATCTAAAATCGAGACTCTACCAACCAACAAACCCCAACAGGAGGATGAGTTACCAGGACATACATAAGTCCCCTGCTAAAGAACTACAAGAGCCGGTCATAGAACACATATATATAGCAGGAAGCCTAGGCAACACTCTGACCTCGGGAGACCAACAGATTCTTGAGCCAGTGGATGAGGTCACTGACATACAAGCGATCACTTATGATAGAAAGAGGAAAGTTGTGATGAGAAGTAAAACCAAGAAAAGGAGGCTCATGCTTGATAACACACTCCTCATTACCATAGAAGAAACACTTCTCAACACAGAAAATGCTAAGACAATTGAGTTGATTGGGGTGGGGATGGATATAACTGATGCGAAGATGGACAAAGTGAAAAGGGATGAAAAGGAATTAGAAATTGTAAAGAAGGAGTTGGATCATCTGCTCCATCTAGCAAAGTATTATTAGGATTTGACGCAGGCAGTTGTATTCATGAGGAGTGAGTTCAGAGAAGCATATGCACAATTCACAAACAAACAAAATCTCTTCACCACATGCATACCCAATTTTCAATAGGATACTCTCATGGGTCTGGCAACTTGTAAAGGCGTGCATAGATGGTATGAAAAGTCACATCAAGCCTTAGAACATATTAACTATATCAGCGCGGTACAGAAAGGCCGAGACTCAAAAGAGCATGACATCTCAGTACTGATGTATAGCAGCATCTCCCGAATCAGGAAGGCAGCTGAATACTGAGTGAGAATGGTTCAACAACCTCAACAACAGATACATGAAAGGTGGGAAGAATGAGAGAAAAGATGGGAGAAGATCAATAGGGATATAGAAAACATTGGCCTACCAAAATTCGGCCCACCAGAATTTTTTTCCAATTTGCATGACATAGTCAAATGACATGCAAAGAATGACTCGACATGGGAGGAAAAGATCTCACAGATTTCAAGTATGACTCCAGGTCAAGTAAAGAAGTTCATGGAACACCCAATCAAAGCCCTCGCAGTTCTGCAACGCTTAAGTGTCAAGCTCATCATGTGTAGAGAACACACAGTGGAGATAATGGAAGTCTTCTCCACACCGATGGATCAACATAGGCTTCCCTGTGAAAACACATGCGAAGATATTTTCTTCAAGTGGGTGGAGTATGAGAGAAATCATCCACTGTAGTAAAAAATTGGATGATCTCAAGAGAACGAGGAGATAAAGTCTGCCACGTGTCAAATGTTTTTTACTTAACCCAACTTTTAGCAATTATTTTTAGCAGAGTGATCCTTTATAAATAGGGAGATCGACCTTGTGCAAAGGGTCGATGGTTTTGGGAAAGACCCTCTTTTTTGAGAATTGTAAAAGAATTATTTCTGTGCAACTTTAATTAAGAATTTTTGTTTAGAACCAAAGACAATTTTTTCCATCTAAAGCGTCAACTTGGTTGGATCGAGGAGGGATTGTTTTCATCTTCGAGTTTGATAGTGATGTTGTATTGAGTAAGAGTTTTTGTATCTATTATTAAATTATCTTTCAATATTATAACAGTTCTTTTGTTCTAGATGATGAAAATAAATCTATGTTTATATGTGATGGATAGTAGAGCTAAGAGAACTAATTTTCTTACACTCATGTTTGTTACGTATTTTCTTTCCTTTCCTTTCTATAATTGTTATCTCAGTCAATGATGAATGTTTGAAAGTAAAAGTATTGTTGTTGTTGGATTACTGAGAGGAGGGGGGGCGCGAATCAGTAATAGAGCAATTGGTAATCCTTTTTAACCAAATAATCCAAGTGTTATATCAATGTAGAATTATCATCCAATAATGAGCAATGAACAAATGAACAATCATACAGATACAAAGTACACCGGTGTTTTACGTGGAAACCCAAAGTGGGAGAAAACCACGAAATGCTTTTTCTTATATGTCTTGAAGAATTACATTCATTGGAAGCATCAAATTCCTTTGTTTTCTAGCTGCAATTGGAAGGAGGCTCCAACCCCTAGTTTCTCAGTCTACAACCTTAGGGAAGCTCCAAATCCCCAATTCTCTAGCTACAACCAGAAGGAGGCTACAACCCCCTATGTTCTCCGGCTACAACCGGAAGGTGGCTAAAACCACCTATCCTTGCCCCGTCCAAATGCCCTAAAGTATAAGTAGAATGATGGAACCACTGTCACATTATCACTATGAGATATAATTCTCTAAACATGTACAAATAAACCCGAACCATGCATCAACCATGCATCAACCTCTATCTCAACCTGTACCATAAACATGTGCATCAACCATGCACCAACCTGTACCAAACAACCTGTAATCAACATGTACCATAAATAAGTGCATCCAACCATGTACCAAGTATGTACCAATCATGTGTCAACTACTCATCAACTATGACTCATCAATATGTACCAACATCATGAACTATACACCTCATGTATGTGCCAATTCATCAACTATTTGTCTCAACCATGTACCCAACATGTATCTCAACCAAAATACCTCATAAATTTTATCATCCAAATATGATTTGTAACTCTGTAATATACCTGGTGTATATGATCACATACATTCAAACCTTCCTTAACTTTAACAACAAGAGACTAGCATTTTCATCAAACTTTTCTTTAGTTTCACATGACTAGTTTTGGATTAGTCAACAACCCTAAATTGAAATAATCATAACTATGTACCTGTAATGAATAAATATCTGAAAACACAATGTTCTTTAGTGTGTTTTATGCAGTTCCTCTAGGTTTCACTACTTGGAACCTCTCATAAAAAGAGTTATTGCAAAAATTGCATACCTTGCTAAATTTTGGTTTATTCTAGAGAGCGACCTTATAGAGCATGCTCCACACAGAATATTTGTTGAATGGAACTGAAAATGTTACAAAGAATAATAAAAATGGTACTCTAACCAAAAAAAAAATTCTTACACAATTAGTATCTGTTATGAAGAAGTTATGACATTTTTACCCGAAACACCTGTTTTAGACTAGTTTCAGGACTAGCCACAAACCCTATTTTCCACGGAGTGTAACTCCAAAAATAAAATGACCCACAAGATGAATTTTTTTACCAAATATACTTGGATATGTTTCCTCAATGGAATATCAATTTCATGGTCTGATTCATTCTAGAAAAAAAGTTATTGCGAAAATGGTGAGATGACCTGTAAATAACATACCTTAGAAAGCATCATCAAAATAATTTATCCTCCCTTGAATTCCAGCCTTCTTTTCTTCACCTTCCCTCTGAAATTCGGCTTAGATATCCTTTGGTTACCTTAGACACCTATAGATGTTCAATATTCTCAAGTTTGATCTAAAATTAGAGAGCCTTGCCTCTTATTTATACTCTCCAAGTAGCTTCCTTAAAAACATCTTCTATCACTTTGCCCACTTTCCTTATTTTAGGGTTAACCCACTTCTAATTTCTCCATTAAATTTATTATTTAAATAATTTATTTTTTATTCAATTTGAATTATAGTACACTCATCACTTCAATTTATTGTTTACCTTATAAAATATCTTAAACCAATTTGACTACTTTGACCTTTTGGGGCTTCTAGATGACATATGAGGGTCCTCCAACTTCGTAAGGCCATAACTCTCAAACTGCAAGGAGTCATGTGATGTTCCACATACCAATAGAAATGTAATGACATTTAATATCCATATAGAATAGTATTACCTACAAATATATCAAAACTCATACCATTATCCATCAAACAAACTCGGGTCCATTACCCAAACCAGGGTTCTCCAACTTCTCATGGCCATAACTCTCTAACTGTTAGGAGTTATGTGACGTTCCATATACCACCAGAAATGGCATGACAAGCACTATCCATATAGGATATTTTCACTAAAAAATTCATCGACCTTCATCTCATTATTCCACAAATAAGCATGGGTTCTCTAACCATACTTCTAGGATAACTCAATCCACAAAGCATCTTCCCGTGAGGGCTTTCACCATAAGGGGACCAATTTGGAGTTCATCCATTTGTACTTATTATCAACCATTCCAAGACAATAATGAGTTAGCTTTACATCAAACAAACTTGGGTCCATTACCCAAACCTTTGTGCTACCGAGCATTCTTCAAGGGTTGACATCAATGACAACCAACCTTAATCAACAATCTCCCCCTTTGGCATTGTTGGAAACACTCTGATGCAAAAATGAAATTATGTCATGTAATACTGAAGCCATATCACTCATGCTCCCCCTGGAAACATGCCTATGTCCTCTACATCTTTGTGACCATTTCTCCCCCTGGAACCATGCCTTTGTCCTCTGCATTTGATGAATCTCTCCCCCTTTGTCATCAATGGAAAATGTATCTTTCCATCCGGGGCTGCTCCCCCTGATTGAATTGTCCTCTTTATGGTTCTTCCTCATGTACATCTAAGACATATAAGATAAGCATTCAAAATAATTCATTTTGGAGTAGAAATAACTCTGAGTCTCTTGCGAATATACTCAAAGGGTTCCCGTGGAAGTGGTTTTGTAAAGATGTCTGCCACTTGTTATTTTGTGCCCACATACTCAACTCTGGTGTTCTTTTCTGCAACTTGCTCTCGTAGAAAGTGATACTTGATTGGAATGTGCTTCGTCTTGGAGTGCATCATCGGGTTCTTTGAGATACTGATGGTGCTTTTATTATCACAATATATTGGAATGGGCTCATCATACTCAACCTGTATATCTGTCAGAGTTTGTTTCATCCAAAGAACCTGTGTACAACATGATGTTGCTGCAATATACTCTGCCTCGGCTGTAGATAAAGATACTGATGATTGTTTCTTTCTTATCCATGATACTAAACACTCACCCAAGTAGAACGTTTCTCCACTAGTGCTTTGTTGGTCATCAATACAACCTGCCCAATCTGCATCTGTGTAGGCAATAAGTGATAGTTTCTTTCCTTTTGGATACCATAATCCAAACTCTTTTGTTCCTTATAGATATCTGAAAATCCTCTTCACTGCTAATACATGTGATTCCTTTGGTGGTTCTTGAAATCATGCCACCTGTCTAACTGCCTGCATTACATCTGGTCTAGATGTTGTCACATATAGTAGGCTCCCAATCATTGACCTGTATTGCCTCTGATCTATAGACTTTGAATCATCATCTTTGCTCAACTTGCAACTAGTTTGCATGGGAGTGATAACTAGTTTGCAATCTTCCATTCCAAACCTCTTTAGCATTTCTATGATATACTTGGTTTGAGAAATAAAAATTCCTTGGTTTCTTTGACGTATCCGAATTCCTAGAAAGAAGGATAGTTCTCCTAGTAACAACATTTCAAATTCATTCTGCATATCCTTTGCAAATTTTTGGCTTAACCTGTCATCATCACTACCAAAAATAATATCATCAACATAAACTTCAATTAATAAAATATTACCTTGACTTACCTTGATGTAGAGGTTGTTTTCTGCACTTGCTTTTCTGAACCCTGCCTGTTGTAGATACTTATCTAATCTAGAGTACCATGCTCTAGGATCTTGTTTTAGACCATACAAGGGATTCTTTAATTTACACACA
>ML793596.1:367412-378880 GCA_009831015.1 Picea engelmannii
TTTGGTCTTGGAACCAATTCCCAAGTGTCATTTTTCTCTATTTGATCCAATTCTTCATCCATGGCCTTATTCCAAAATTCATCCTTGCTGGCTTCTTCAAAACAGTTTGGTTCAATTGTAGATAAGAGTGCTAGGTGTGTTTGTTTTGGTGAACAGATTCTTCTTCTAGTCTCAACTCCTGCATCTTTGTTTCTGATAATATGATCTGAAGGATGATTCTTATGTACTCGTCTGCTAGGTGTCTTTGGAGACACTTGTTGAACTTGATATTTTGTTTCTGTCGGATTCTCTTCATCTTCCTCTTCTACTTCTTTTTCATCTTCTGCTTCTTCTTCGAAAGGTTGTTCCATTGATTCATTTTCTTCTTCCTTTGATTTTGGTTTGCCTGTTTCATCAATTGTTATGTTGATGCTTTCCGCAACTTTGTTCAATCTCATATTGTAACAATTATATGATTTCATTATACTTGAGTAACCAAAAAGTAATCCTTTGTCCACACGAGAGTCAAACTTTCCCATTCTTCCATCTTCTCTTTTGTTGTATCATTTTCTTCCAAATACTCTAAAGTGCTTCACATTTGTTGGTCTTCCTTTCCATTGCTCGTAGGGAGTTTTGTCGGTGTTGTTTCTAAGAATTACTCTATTTTGAATGTGAATTTTTGTATGCACTACCTGTGTCCAAAATATATCTGTCAATTTGGAATCCATTAGCATTGTTCGAGCCATTTCATGTACTATCAGGTTCTTTCTTTCAACAACTCCATTATGTTGAGGTGTCCTAGCAACGAAGAATTGCCTTTTTATTCCATGACTACTGCAGTAGTCCATAAATTCCTTTGACGTGAACTTTCCTCCATTATCAGATCTCAAGCATTTCATTTTTGAATCCATTTCATTTTCAACCATTTCCTTGTAGATATTAAAGTTTTCAAAAGCTTCTGACTTATTCTTGAGAAAGAAAACTCCAGTCATTCTTGTATAATCATAAACTAATAACATAAAGTATTTCTCAACTTTTAAACCCTTTGTTGTATTTGGTCCAACTAGATCAGTGTGCACAATTTCTAGTGGTCTTGTTGTTGAATATTCCTTTGATTTGAACCTGGTCTTTGTTTTCTTTCCTTGTTGACAATGTTTGCATAAAGTGTTGGTTGGTTTCGTGATCTGGGGCATTTCTCTGACTGCTTCTATTTTGATGACTTTGACAAGGTTATCAAAATGTATGTGACCCATTCTTTTGTGCCATATCCAACTTTCATATTTAGTTGTTCAAACTGACCTATGTAAGTTTGAAGCTTTGCTGCTTTGAATTTTGAATCTCCTTCATAAATATTTCGAAGCTTGTCCCAAATCTCTTTAGTGGATTTACAATGTGCAACTTTGGTGAATACTGTTTCATTGAGACCATTCAAAAGTGAATTTGTGGCATTGGAATTATTCTGAACGAGTTTCATTGCTTTGTCATTTGTCGGTGGAACTGCTGGTGATGTGCATCCATCTACAATTGATTGCCAAATTTCAAATCCCCGTGACTGTATATATGTCTTCATCCTTATGGTCCAAAAAACATACTGTTGTCCATCAAACTATGGTATTCCATTTTTATACAAGTTGTTGCTCTCCATGATCTGCCTTTTAGTGGTTAAACTGACTTCTGAAGGAACCTGCTCTGATTCCAATTGTTGGATTACTGAGAGGGGGGGTGAATCAGTAATAGAGCAATTGGTAATCCTTTTTAACCAAATAATCCAAGTTTTATATCAATGTATAATTATCATCCAATAATGAGCAATGAACAAATGAAAAATCATACACATACACAATACACCATTGTTTTACGTGGAAACCCAAAGCGGGAGAAAACCACAGAATGATTTTTCTTATATGTCTCAAAGAATTACATTCATTGGAAGCACCAAATTCCTTTATTTTCCAACTACAATTGGAAGGAGGCTCCAACCCCCTAGTTTCTCAAGCTACAACTCGAGGTAAGCTCCAACTCCCCAATTCTCTGGCTACAACCAGAAGGAGGCTACAACCCCCTATGTTCTGCGGCTACAACCGGAAGGTGGCTACAACCACTTGTCCTTGCCCTGTCCAAATGCCCAGAAGTAGAAGTAGAATGATTGAACCACTGTCACACTATCACTGTGATATATATCGTTATAAACCTGTATTAATAAACCTGAACCATGCATCAACCTGTATCTCAACCTGTAATAAACATGTACCATAAACAAGTGCATCAACCATGCACCAACCTGTAATCAACCTGTACCATAAACAAGTGCATCCAACCATGTACCAAGTATGTACCGATCATGTGTCAACTACTCATCAACTATGACTCATCAATATGTACCAACATCATCAACTATACACTCATGTATGTGCAAACTCATCAACTACTTGTCTCAACCATGTACCCAACATGTATCTCAACCAAAATACGCCATCAATTTCATCATCCAAATATGATTTGTTACTTTATAATAGACTTGATGTATATGATCACATACCTACAAACCTTCCTTAACTTTAAAACCAAGAGACTAGCATTTTCATCAAACTTTTCTTTAGTCTCATGTGACTATTTTTGGATTAGTCAACAACCCTAACTTGAAATAATCATAACTATGTACCTGTAATGAATAAAGATCTGAAAATGATATACAATGTTCTTCAGTGTTTTTATTGCAATTCCTCCAGGTTTCACTACTTGGAACCTTTGAGAAAATGAGTTATAGAAAAATGACATACCTTGTTGAATTCTAGCTTATTCTAGAGATCGACCTTGTAGAGCGTGCCTCGCACAGAATATTTGTTGAATGGATATGAAAATGTTACACAAAATACTACAGAATCCACTCTAACAAAAATAGTTTGTCTTACTGAATTTGGATCTGTTATGAAGAAGTTATGACACTTTTACCCGAAACACATGTTTTAGACTAGTTTCAGGACTAGCCACAAACCCTATTTTCCACAGAGTGTAACTCAAAAAATACAATGAACCACAAGCTAAATTGTTTACCATAGATAATTGGATATGTTTCCTCAATGAAATATCAATTTCATGGTCTGAATCATTCTAGAAAAAAACTTATTGTGAAAATGGTGAGATGACCTGTAAATAACATACCTTAGAAAGCATCGTCAAAAGAATTTATCCTCCCTTGAATTCCGACCTTCTTTTCTTCACCTTCCCTTTAAAATTCGGCTTAGATATCCTTTGGTTACCTCAGACACCTATAGATATTCAATATGATAAAGTGTGATCTAAAATGAGAGAGCCTTGCCTCTTATTTATACTCTCCAAGTAGCTTCCTTAAAAACATCTTCTAGGTCACTTTGCCCACTTTCCTTATTTTAGGGTTAACCCACTTCTAATTTGTCCATTAAATTTATTATTTAAATAATTTATTTTTAATTCACTTTTAATTATATTACACTCATCACTTCACTTTATTATTTACCTTCTAAAATCTCTTAAACCACTTTGACTACTTTGACCTTTTGGGGCTTCTAGATGACATATGAGGGTCCTCAAACTTCGAAAGGCCATAACTCTCAAACCATGAGGATTTATGTGATGTTCCACATACCATCAGAAATGGAATGACATTTACTATCCATATAGAATAGCCTTACCTGCAAATATGTCAAAACTCATACCATTATCCATCAAACAAACTTGGGTCCATTACCCAAACCTAGGTTCTCCAACTTCTCATGGCCATAACTCTCCAACCGTGAGGAGTTATGTGACATTCCACATACCACCGGAAATGGCATGACAAACACTATCCATATAGGATAGTTTCACTAAAAAATTCAATGAACTTCATCTCATTATTTCACAAATAATCATGGGTTCTCTAACCATACTTCTAGGATAACTCAATCTGCAAAGCGTCTTCCTGTGAGGGATTTTACCATAAGGGGACCACTTTGGAGTTCATCCATTTGTACTTATTATCAACCATAACAAGACAATAATGATTCATATTTACATCAAACAAACTTGGGTCCATTACCCAAACCTTTGTGCTATTGGGCTTTCTTCAAGGGTTGACATCAATGACAACCAACCTTAATCAACAATTTCTAATCTTGAAATAGGTTTGATTATCGTTGCCTGGATGCTGAGGTATAAGGGTTATCCTAAGATCAACATTATTCAGTCTTTAGTAATTTCCCTCTTTCAGTTGTCTTATGTCATCATCTTTATTTTACCTAGATTATTCAAGAATACAAAAAATACAAAAAGAGAATCGCTTAACCTGAAGAAGAAAATTTTCATAGAAAGACACACTTGTCAGTTAACTGTAAATCCCATCGATAATTTGGTCGGACCAAAGATTTGGAGAACAATTACACTCATCAAACGATTATGAGTCTAATTGGGCCTCTTAAGTGGGTTTGGTTCCTACTGTTGAGTTAAAGGATTTCTGAACCCTCAACAGAATTGGCGCTCGAAGGAGGGAAGAACGAATGAATGGCTAACAATATTTCTGATAATATATTTTGCATAGCCTGTAGATTCAAAACAGCCCACATGCATGGCTAGTCATTCTCAAGACAACCAACATACTAAGAGTACTCCCAAAACAAGTAACTCACCTCATCACGAGGAAGTAGAACACCTATTCCATGAAATACCTTACACTCTTCCCCACGAGGAGTTGAACTAGTTCAGAAGAATCACAAGAGCTTACGCCCAACAATTTGGAGTGTTACCTTTAGCTCCTTTACTTCCTCGTATGAAAAAAGTAAGTAGAATAGTTGTTGACACCCCTGACCAGGTTTTTGTTCACATGGTAGAAGACCTGACATATTTTTCCCTCATTGAGATCGAACAACCCCTTAATCTAATCCCCGAAACACCAGCTGGAAACTACTCTGAACCTAACTATTTCGAAACTGTCGAGGAAGGGTCTAACTCGAATCGCTCAGCTTCTGAATCAGAAGACATGAAGGATAATAACGACACCAATGAAGAAAGGGTAAATCAACCTCAAGATAATCAACCGTGGTTGGTCAGATATGCTCTAGTAATCCCAGGATGAGTGCATAACCTACCCCGACATCCAGAAAAATTACTCCCAAAATTTGACCCTGAAACCTCTAGATTGCCTAAGGACCATATCAAGAAGTTCATATTAGCCATAATATTGATGAACGTAGAAAATGAGGATGTAGTGTGTAGGATTTTTCCCTATACCTTTGATAATTCAACCTTGACTTGGTATTTTAACTTGCCAGTTAGATCCATAACTAGTTGGATGAAGTTTCAAAAAGATTTCTTAGACAAATTTGCAGAAGACACCCCCACATGATATTTAATGGCTGAACTTTCCGTTGCCACCATGAGTCCAAAAGAGAAGGTTAAATATTTCAACCAATGGTTTAGCACTATCTTGAAAAAATTTCAACCCGAAGCTAAACCTACCCAAGAGTTGCAGATATAGGAATATGCTAACACTCTCCCTACTTCCATCTCCATGTTCATAAAAAGGGCTTCCAAATATACCCTTGCCAAAAGTTTCAAGGAAGCTAAGAAGATTGAATTCCAAATGAAAGGATGCAAAGAAGGTCATATCTCACTGATGAAGAAAGAAACCCAACCTCTACCTAAGAGAGTAATTTTGTTAACAAGGCCCTCGGTAAAACAAACAGAACTAGGTCTTGATAAAGAAGGAAGAGATCTAGAAAACCTGCATCGGATGATTAAAAAAATCTCCAACGATATCGTAGATATGAAAATGAGTGTTGGGGAGGGAAACCAAAATTAGATATGTTATAAACCCTTTTTTAAAATAGATCCACCTTTCAAGGCTATAGAACCTCCCCTAGCTAACCTAAACATTGAATTAGAAACTGTAGCATCTGACTCTTTCTGCACGTACCACCAAGAGAATCATTCAGAGAGGGACTACCCTCAATGGGTGCATGCTATGAATTTAATGGCTAATCTATTCCTATATGAATTCTCCCTAACCAAGCAACTCAGTGGCTCGACAATAAACGACATTGATCAGGAAAGTCATGAGCCACTAGAAGAGACAACCATGTTGTTATGGGATTCCAACCACCTGATGCCTTTCAACGACGACACTGAAGTGCAGGAACCTCCCGTTGAATTCCTAGTTGTGCAGATGTGAGGTATAATTCAACCGCTCCAAACTAATCCCACCACCACTTGGTTATCTAGAGGGAATCAAGCGACCAATCGTCCAAAACCCCCATTTTCTTCTCAAAAGAATCCTACTAACATACACACACTTGAAGCTCCTAAGATATACTATAATGTGGTGGAGGACTTGAAGAATATGAAGGCTAATGTGTCTGTCATGGACATGTGTAGGATCCCCCAACAAAAGGATTTTTTGTTACAGGCCTTAAAATCAATAGAATCCCCTATGACAAGCACTGACCTAGGTGAGATCCCATCCCCCACAAATTTAAAAAATAAACCGAGTGTGAATTATTTCTCTTTAGACAAAAGAGGAAATCCTTTTGTCCTCCTTTCCTTTTAACGTTTGAAGTCTTTAACAGAAACCTGCATAATTGCCTAGTCGATTCAGGGGCATCCTCCAATGTCGTGCCATTGTTAATCCGCAAGAAATTGAATGCAACCCCACTCAAAAGTGATAAACACGTTATACAACTAGATAGGACTTAGGTGAAGTTTATTGGGGAACTTAAATGTGTCATGATCATAATGGATACACACTCGAAATTTGTTCAAGTAATTGATATAATAGTAGTAGACATCCCAGAGGCCTAAGGACTATTACTTAGCCAAGACTGGTTTGAGAAATTAAATGGATACTTTAGTACGGACTGGGATCACCTCTGGATGCCATTAAAGGGACATAAAAACATGATTAGGATCAATAGGGAAAGATATCTCAAACACACTGTTACTGATTTAGAAGCTTTCAACAAACCCTCGTCGACATATTTCCATGTGTTAGGAAACTACTCATGCGATTCTGATTTCAGTAATTTTCCCCCTCTCTTGTGTGATGCACCTCTCACTAAAAACTCCAAAATGATTTTTCAAGTAAATCTACTATCAGCCGAAGAAGAAAGAATCTTCTATCAGGATCCTCTGTTGGGAGAAACAAACAAGGAAGATGAAGGTGAGAAAATAACTAGGCATGAAGAAGTTACCTAATTCTTCTAAGAAGTTTGGACGTTGTATTTTGATGGGTTTAAATCAAAAGAAGGGTCGGTAGCAGGATGTATTCTCATTGACCCAAATCACAAGAAGGGTCGGGAGTAGGATGTATTCTCATTGACCCAAAGGGGAAGCAAAACTTCCTATCCTGCAAACTAGAATTTGAATGCACCAATAACACTGTGGAATATGAAGCTCTAGTTCATGGACTGAGGAAATCCATAGACTTAAACATTAAAGAACTGAAAGTTTTTGGAGACTCTGGAATTATCGTTAGGAAAGTGAAGAATACTATCTATTGCAATTGACCTTACTTGAGAAGTTACCAACAAGAGGTACACAGACTAATAGAAAATTTTGAGTCCTTCAACATTACTGTTGTTCCCAGGACAAAGAATACTCTTATTGATTCCTTAGCCACCACAGCCTCGTGATTATCTCCTTTAGAAGATTATGAAGCCTCCAGGTTCACAGTGGAACTTCTCTACAAGTTGTCGATGCCTAACAACATTTCTAACTAGAAATTCTTTGAAGGAGATGAACAGATTGTAGATTTCTTGACTAACCAGGAGAATTTTAAGGATTGGCCATTGATGAAGAAATGTTCCAAGAACTACTCACAAAATCAAATCTCCATGAAGAAAAGAAGGGAACATATCACTCTGATAATAAACCAAGGTTTCACACGATACCGAAAGGGGTGGCCAATTTGGAGAACATTTTTGACCTAAGGGAAATATTTAGAGTGTCAAATAATGCAAAAACAGGGAGTTCGTGTCCTATATACGAGACTATAAACCTAGGAACTACCGAAAACCACAAGAATGTAAATCTAGGAAAAAAAGTATCCAAAGAAGACATGAAAGCTTATCTCAAACTTTTTAAAGAATATCAAGATGTATTTTCATGGTCCTAACGAGAATTAAAAACTTATGACACTCGCATTATCCAACACACAATACCATTAAAATCTGGAGTAAAACCATTCCAACAAAAACTCAGGAAGTACCACCCATCTCTGTAACCTCTGATGTATCAAGAGCTGAAGAAATTGTTAGATGCCAAGATTATTTTTTAGTTTAGACACTCTACCTGGGTATCCAATTTGGTCTCTGTCAGGAAAAAATATGGGGAGATCCGCCTATGTGTGGATTTTAGAAACCTTAATAGAGCATCAGAAAAATATAACTACCCAGTCCCACCCATGGAACAACTCCTACAAACGGTATCCGACTTTGAAAATTTTCCCTCCTAGATGGTTTCTTGGGGTATAACCAGGTCCTGGTTTCAGAAGATGATCAATTAAAAACTACCTTATGAACCAAGTGGGGAACCTTTGCTTATAAACACATGCCCTCCTGGTTGATTAACGCAGGAGAAACCTTACAGAGGGCCATGGACATAGCTTTTTGAGGATTGATTAACAAGTGTGTGGTAGTCTATTTAGATGACGTAATAGTATACTCAAAAAACAAGGAGTACCACATTCAACATTTGACTCAGATTTTAGAAAGGATTTTTTCCTTTATACCTTTTCTTTTGACCAATCCTTGGCTGCAATACTTACCCAAAAGGAAAATGGAAACAATGAGGCACCAATATCCTCTATGATCACCAATATTCAACGAGATCAACTAAACTACCTTTCTATAGACAAACATGCTTATGTAGTATATAAAGCAGTTAAACATTTCAGATCCTATATCTTGAAGAATCACACCAAAGTCATAGTCCCTCACCCCGTAGTCAGATCTTTATTCACCCAACAAGATATGGGATAAAGGAGGGGGAATTGGATGGAATTCGTTCAGGAATTTGATCTAGACATAAAACCTGCCAAAATAGTCAAAGGACAAGGATTGTGTAAACTAGCTGCTAAGGCCCAATATCTTCTTAACGCAGAAGACCCCGGTTGGGAAAATGAGCTATCATTATGGTGCAACGAATCCCTATACGTACCTCCCGGATGAGAATCCTGGTATGGAAACCTATTTTATCTCCTACATCATGGGTCTTGTCCCGAAAATCTAAACCCTAGAGAAAGGAGAGCCCTTATGTTAAAATCCATTCAATATCGCCTAATAAATTATGTGCCTTTTTGTGTAAACTATGATGGAGTACTTCTTAGATGTCTTGAATAAGACGATGTAGAAAAGGTGTTGAGAGAACTCCACAATGGCCCAGCAGGTGGGAATTTTGTAGGAGAAACCACGACTCATAAAATATTAAGGGTTGTCTATTATTGGCCCACTTTGTTCAGGGATGATCACGCATATGCCAGGAAATGTAAAACTTGTCAATGAGCTCTGGTAGGGAAAAATGAGCAACCATTCCACCCCAGCCTGTGACTATATCAAAACCATTCAAGCAATGTGGAATAGACGTCATAGGAGAAATTACTCTCAATTCTTTGAAACAACATAAATATATCTTGACTGCTACAAACTATTTTACAAGATGGACAAAGGCTATCCCTCTCACACACATTAATGAAAAGGTAGTAATACCATTTCTAGAACAAAATCTGATAAGGAGGTTTGGACTACCCTCTATCCTCGTTTTTAACAATGCTTCCTACTTTTCTTCCATACGCTTGAACGAATTCTCTCTTGACAAGGGGATCATAATAAGATACTCTGCAAACTACTATCTGCAAGGGAATGGGGTAGCAGAGTCAACTAACAAAAACCTGGTAATAATTTTAAAAAAGACAATTGTTGAAAATCAAAGGAATTGGCATAATTCACTTCATAACGTGCTATGGGCCGATAGAGTTACACCTAAAGAAGCCATAGGATACTCTCTGTACTTTCTAGTATATGGGCAAGAAGAAATTCTACCAAACATCTTGTATCTTCCATATTTACAGCTTGCCCAGGCATCAAGAGGTCAGCCCTCATCCACTCTACAACAAAGGATTGATACCCTTCTCATGCTAGATGAAGAAAGAGAAAATGCTAAAGCTAAGTTCACCGCTCATCAACAAATAGTTAAAAGATGATTTGACAAACCTAAGGCCAGAGAAAAAAAATTTGAAGTAGGGGACCTGGTTTTGAAATGGGATAAAGCAAACGAGTCTGAAGGAAAACACTCGAAATTTCAAAATTTATGGCTCGGACCTTTACAGGTATCAAAGAAAATTGGGGCATGCACATACAAGTTGCAAAATATGAGGGGGGAACCTAACACCCTCCCATTGAATGGTCAAGCCTTAAAACAATACTTCTCTTAAAAATAAAAATAAAAAAAATATGTGAGTCTTTTCATGTTTTCTTTTAGCATATATTTCGATCAGGAGAAGTGTGTAGGTTTAGGGTAGGCCGATTGCAAACTCCTCCTTATTTTTATTTATTTTTTCTTTTGCTCGATATTTTCTTGTAATTAAGTTGTGTTTTGTGAAGCAGTGGCTGAAATTAATAAATATGGTGAAGCAAACTCTGCTCCTAACTTACACTTATGTGCAACATAAGAGATGTTGGGAAAACACAAATTTCTTAAAGAATATCTATATCTTGTCTTTGCAAAGCATACGACCTTGGTAAGTGATGAAATATTTTCCTGGTGTTCTAGTAAATCCAAAAGGAAAAAATGGCTAGTTGGAAAGGATCTCATGTACCTCTTGACAGAGCTAGGAAGGATTTTGCCTTAACAGTTTCGCCTTGCAGATAACATACATCCTCCTCTCTAACTCACTCATGGAATTTCTGCCAGAAGAAAATGAGATATATTAAAAGGAGTACAAATTCTGAGACGGTATGCAGATAACTCCACCAGGGCTATGGCCCGGATGCTCACTGGCAGCGGAGCAACACTGTAGCGAGGGAACAATAATAACAAAAAATGGCCTCAAGCCAGTGGATGCCTTACCCAGCTCTTGTCAAAGAAGGGCATGGGGCATGGTAAAGAGGAGCGAAGGTGGGAAAATGGTTGAACTCCATAGGTGGATCTAGATTCACGAACTCGAGAAATTGTGTGCGCATGGATAGGAAATGCTCTGTTAAATGCAAATCCAGTTAGTTTCTCAACCAGCTTTTGCATAAGCTAAGCCCGAATGAAGGAGAAAAAATATTATGTTTTCTTCTAGAGAATCTCCATTTGTTGAGCACTCAACACACCCTAAAAGCTTTGTGAATAATTTTCTCTTTTGGGTACCACTTTGTTTTCCTGAATTGAGTCAGCTGTATAGGGATCATTAAGATTTTTGTTCTTATGTTTTATCATCGATCACATTCGGATTGGTTTGGACTTGATGAATATATTAACTTCTCTTCTAAGGAACACTC
>ML793596.1:426838-442683 GCA_009831015.1 Picea engelmannii
TTACAGCTTTAGCTTCTCATTATATCAATATTTTGTTTCATGTTGTGTATATCAATTTGTATCTGGTTAATGACTACTTTAGCTATCTTAATCATGTGCAAATGATATAATTTAATCATTGTTATCCATATCTGTTTTCTTCTCAGTATATAAAGAACATAGCAATTGTTTGATTCAGTTTGTGAATGACAGATTTCTCTTCTTCATAAGTTGAATTATCAAGTATAAGTTTTTGCATAACAGGTTTCCCTTATTGCAGAGATTTATAAATCATAAAATTGTTATGATTTTTTATGTCTTGTTTGTTCTGTAAACAACTCATAGAGCAGCGTAGCCTATCATTTACAAAAAGATTTTGGACTAACCGGTGCGAGTTTACTTCATCCGACTAGCTTCAGAGTCATCACACACAGGACAAATTAGGAGCGTTTTCGGGTCAGTTAGTCACTTATTTGTTTACTGTTCTTATTAGTAGTTTAGTTTAGATATAAGTTTAATTAGATTTATATTAGATTGTTTAATTTCAGTAAACATATTAGATCGTTTCATTTCAGTAAGTTTCATTTCTTTTTCATAAAATATAAAAATCAAAAAACATATCTTGCTGTCTTAGGGAAGAAAACACATGAGTTTTACAGGTTTTATTCAAATCTGCTACTTGTAGATATTGTATATTTGTGAATAAGTTGTAATCCAATTAGTAATTAGATATTTAATTGTTAGAGTTAGTGTAATAGTAATTAGTAGATTGTATATAATAGTTAGAATAGTTTGCATTTAGTTTAATTTATTTAGTAGTTTGTTTTAATTAGATTAGTTTTAGTTAGTTTTAGTTTGTTTAGTTTGTTTTATTTGTTTTAGTTAAATTAGTTAGTTTAGAATAGTTTTCTCTTTGATTTTCCTAGGATCTTAGAGCGGCCAATGGAGCCGTTAAACCCGTCAGGGTGGTTCATTCCAAACGGCTTGGGTTATTGGACAACCCCGGACCGGTTCCACTCTCTCAATTGACGGATGGACAATTTCGCCCATCAACACAACCCCCTTTGTTAACACAGCCTTTTCCTCAGCAACAATCCATGGTTTCTCAAACCCCCTCTCCAGGGGGAAATTCCAACCACCCTCCTAATGATGAAGACTTAACGAGTGCTCATATTTATATGTTCAATGGGATTGATTTAACCACCCTCTCTACGACATACGACACTCCAACTAAACCTGACAAAGAAAAGGTCACTAATGGTTCTTTACTAGATCCATCTCCTATATCCATTATTCCTCCTTCTATTAGTCCTCCATCTGGGTCACCTCAGATAGATAAACCTACGTTCAAATATATATTATTCCCTCCCAAGAGCACCATCTATAAATCTACTTTTAACCCTAGTTCACATGCCACCCAAAACTACAACATTGTTGAAGATTTGGCTCAAGCACAGTGTGTTATGTCTGCGTTGGAAGTTCTATAGCACTGCCCAAGTCAACGTAGAACGCTCTTGGCTGCTATTAGAGCCATTGATCCTGAGTCGTCCAACAATATCATGTTTAACCTGGACAATTTTAAGTCACGACTCTCTCACAAACTCACTTTTCAAATTGATGTTGTTGTTCATAACCAACACATTCACTTATCTTGGATGAGGGAGCCTCTACTTGTGTCATGTCTTTATCTTGTTGGAAAGGATTAAAATCACCCTCACTTAACAAATCCCCTATGATGTTACATGCCTTTGATGAGCAAGGTTTTCATCCTCATGGACTCTTGCAGTCCTTAGCCGTTCAGTTGGGCGACAAAACCGTCTATGTTGATGTCGAGGTGGTCGATGCTCCCCTCGATTACAAATTGTTACTAAGAATAAGTTGGTTTTATGCCATGATTGTCGTCGCTTCCTCGATGTTTTGATGTGTACAATTTCCTCATCAAGGTAAAATTGTCACTATCGATCAGTTATATTTCTGTACACCCGACGCTCGCACTCCTGCTACCAACAATATTCCTTTCTTGGGAGATCACAAGATCACGTATGAAAGTGTTGGTGTAGGTATGTTTAAATACTCTTCCCTTATGGGTACTTTCCCTACACCACTTGCTCCTACCACGCAACATATTTCCACAATCAATATGATTTTGACTATGGCCTATCAGTCTTTGGAATCATCTGATCCTTGGATTGTACCTAGTCCTTTAGAGTTTGATACACTAGGTGACACTATGCCACTTAGTCTGGACGAGGCTTCATACGTTTCTATTCAATACGCCTCTCCCTCCATGGGTGACCAACATCTATTAGCACCCGATACTTACTTGATTCCATATTGGTTGAACTCCTTGTCTTCTACTTTTGACTACATTTCCCAGATATTTCCTTCATACAAATCTATTATGGAAATGCTTAGCATTGACGAAGTACCTTGGGATGATAACCATCATTGATCTTCTTTTCTTCCACCTCTCGAAGAAATTCAGGAAGATATACACTCTATCCCACCCCGATGTTGTTGATTCTCCACAATCTCCTATACTTACCCAAGATACCATTTTTGAGGGGAATTTAGGCAACATATCTTCTATGGTCGTTATTTATATTTCGATCAAAGAAGGTATCATGGAAAATATTAATCTCGGTGCTAATTGTTCACCCGAGGAAGTGATTTCTTAAACCGCTTTATTTAAATAATTACGTGGTGTCTTTGCTTGGAGATATGAGGAAATGCCAGAGATCGATCCTTCAATCATTGTGCATGAAATTAAAACTTAACCAGGTGTTAAACCTATTCGACAAAAACTTCGCCTGGTTCATCCCAAGAAAACCGCGACCATAAAGGAAGAAGTTGAGAAACTATTGAAATCTGGCTTCAACTATCTTGTCCCCTTGACAGAATGGGTTTCTAACATTGTTCTGGTCACTAAGAAACAAGGGACCATTCGTGTCTACATTGATTATAGGGATCTTAACAAGGATTTTCCAAAATACAATTACCCCACACCCTTCATCGACCAAATCATTGATAATTGCACTAGCAGCATGATTTTCATTTTCACGGATGGATTCTCAGGGTACAACCAGATTGACATTTTACTCGTTGATCAACATAAGACAACCTTCATCTGACCGTGGGGAACTTTCGCCTATAGAAAACTATTGTTTGGTCTCAAAAATGTTGGTGCTACCTTCCAGTGGGCCATGTCATATGCTTTCCACGATATTAAACATATTGTGGAACCTTACCTCGACGATTTACCTACCCATTCATCTAGTCGATCAGACCATATTGGTCATCTACAGGCTATTTTTCTTCGATGTCGGTTCTACCATATTTGTTTGAACACACACAAGTGCATCTTTGTTGTCGAACCAGGTTGACTCCTCAGTTTCATTGTCTCCAAAGACAGGATTAGGGTGGATCCTTTAAAGATTAAAGCTATCATGGCTTTACCTCCGCCTAATAATTTGACCCAACTACAAAGTTTGCAGGGGAAAGAAAACTTTCTTCACCATTTTATATGTAACTATGCTGATATTACCAAAGGATTTATGTGATTGTTGCAGAAAGACACTCCTTTCATTTGGGATGACACTTCTCAATGATCTTTTGATGCTCTTAAGCATGCATTGACCAACACACCTCTGTTGCATCCTCCGAATTATACGCATGACTATATCCTTTACTTAGAAACCTCTACTTCCACCATTGCTATGGTGTTAGTTCAAGAGGACCCTAACGGTGAGGAACATGTGATATACTATCTGAGAAAAATTCTATCCGGCCCCGAGATCTGGTATTCACATGTTGAAAAGTTGGCTCTGGTAGCCGTCATTGCTGTCCAAATATTGCTCCATTACATCTTGCTACGCACTACCATGGTTATCGCAGAATCTAACCCCATGTATCATATTTTGACACGTCAAGTCCTTGAGGGAAAATATTCCAAATGGATCATAATCCTTCAGGAATTCAATCTTGAGTTTGCTAAGTCCAAAGCCAAAAAATCCTTGGTGTTTGTGGAACTTATCTGCGATCTTCCCCATGCTGATGAAGATACTGAGCCTAGATATTATCTCCCTGATGAATCTTTATTCCTCATTAGCGCGTCTGATCCTTGGTATGGAGATATCCTTCTTTATCTTCAAACCCAACGTTTTCAGCCCGATATCTCCCATGAAGAACATTGTCGTATTCATCACCATTCTAGATGCTACCTTATCATCGATGACACTTTGTATCGCCGAGGTATTGATACTATCCTACGACATTGTTTAACTCATGATGAGGTTGAACACATCCTTAATGACTTTCACCTTGGAGCATGTGGCGGAAACCTTTCTGGGATGGATACAACTCAAAAACTTTTACGTGGCGGTTACTTTTGGCCCTCTATTTTCAAAGATTGTATTGAGGCTATCAAAAAGTGCCCACCCTGCCAAGTTTTTCATAAAAAGGAACGAACCCACCCAGCTCCACTACATCCTATTTTTTCCATCGCCCCCTTTGCAAAATGGGGCATTGATTTATGGAGTGTAAGCCTACCTCAGCTAGGGGGCATGGTCATATCATTGTTGTCTTTGATTACTTCATAAAATGGGTTGAGGCTATGCCTACCTTTTTGAATGATGGTCGTATTGTAACTCTTTTCATCTTCAACCACATCATCACTCGCTTTGGTGTTCCACAATCCATTGTCATTGATCACTGTTCACACTTTCAAAACTAGATGATGAGTGAGTTACATGCCAAGTTGGGTTTTCATCATGAAAACTCATCCCCTTACTATCCTCAAGCAAATAGAAAAGTTGAAGCTATCAACAAGGTCCTTAAAACCATGATTCAAAGTATGGTAGGGGAAAACAAGACATCTTGTAATCTACAACTTTTCTCCACTCTTTGGGATTACCGCACCTCAGTGAAAACTGCTACTGGATTCACTCCTTTCCATTTAGTATATGGCATAGAAGTTGTATTACCAATCGAGTGTGAAATTCCCTCATTGAAACTCAAAGTAGAACTCTTGCCTCACACTTCTACTGAAGAAGAACATTTCCTATATCTAACTAGGTTGGATGAAACATGTCATGATGTTGCTCTCATTAACGAGATGTATCAAAATAGAATGAAGAGTCAATATGAAAAATTTGTCCACCCTCGTAATTTTGCAGAAGGAGACCTAGTCCTTGTTTATGACCAGGCTCATGATAAGTTAGGGACAGGCAAGTTAGAACCTGTGTGGCATGGTCCTTACATCATGAAACATGTATTACATAGAGGTTCCTACGAGCTAGTTGAATACGACGGAATCTCCCTTAGTGAGCCTCGAAACAGGCTTTACCTTAAGAAGTACTATGCATAGAACATCTAGCATTCGTGCTTTGTACACTATTGTACTTTATTTTTGGTGTGTCTTTGTCTCTTGCGTGTACGAGTTTTGTCTTATCCGCTTATACTTTGTCTTGTGATTTCATGCGAAGATGACATCTTCATTTCCTATCTTTCTCAGGTTTGCAGATGGTGCTAGTCGACACACCCAGAATACTGCTTCTGCAACTTGGGTAATTTCCACTCTGATGAGTTAGTGAGTTCAGGAGGCATTTTCCTAGGATAGGCAACCAACAACATGGAATAATATCATGTTGTCATTGGACTTTTAACCGAAGCCTCCTCCCTAGGTATATCTCATATGATCATCAACCTAGACTCTCAACTCGTGGTTTGTCAGCTTAATTGGGTCTACACCATTCGCAATCCTATCCTATTGCGTCTCCACCTACGAGTTCATCGTCTTGAATGAATGTTTGAATTTATAGAATACAGACACATACCAAGAGGACTTAATACAACTTCAGATTCGCTAGAAAATTATATCATGGATCGTTATCTCGCACATAGATGAATTTTTATAAAAGAAAATAAATTATATAAAACACATCACATGTAAAATAAATGCATCACACAAAGATTATTTCCAAACATCATTGGCTCCACAAAACTCGATATCTGTATATATATACTGCGTGATAGAAAATGTTTGGCTACATAAAAAATGTACATAGAAGAGAAAAATTTGGGTCCTCATGCCCATAATATCATCGTACATACTACACAAAACACCAGGAGGATCCTAATCCTCCTGTACAACATTATGCTCTGAGTAGCACACTACTGCACTAGCCACTCGCCGCAGGTAGTTCAGGCTCTTGGGAACTCCTACTGTGTGTCTCTGTACATGCAAAGGTACATCCCACCTCCTGAGAGGAGGGACACCCATCATAATACCATGGAGGTTTCTCTCAACCTCTCGGAGCCCCCCCACTGCTACCTCATGCTCTACAACCATCTGAGCATCTCCTCAACACCCCAGTGTCGACATCTCCACCAGACGTGTTGCTCCTCTATCTGCATGGTGAAACAATACATCTGTTAAAATCCCCTCTAAGTACACACAAAAAATAATATAAACTTTAAAATAAAATAAAAACACTTGATAAGGTATTTGGCTTCATACCTGACACATCCCACTCTGCTCCATTCGGCAGAACCAGGTCCATGTTACCCTGGAAATCTACTCTGGCATATGGAAATTCCTCAATGATGAGTAGTTGACGTCTTACCCAAGTGAAGAAGTCACCTCTGAATCTAAACTATTTATGTTTCCCCAACCTCGGAGACAAACTCGTCCAATGCTCCATGCGTGGTTCACCAATCGATCATACTACCAGTGTGATCTGGGGCTGCATCTGTGGGATCCATTCTAGGAATAACGAAACCAAAAATGAACCGTACCCAAACTATTTATGTTGCCCCATCCTGCATCTCGAAATTTGATACTTCACATTGTGAAGGAAAGCTGTGCTCCAGTTAAACAAAGTTGGCTCTACACATTGTAGAGCATAGGCCATCTGGGACATAGAAGCCAAGTGGGTGCTGGTACTACCTACCAAATTTGTTATGGAAAATAAAATGGATCGAAGAGGAAGATCCCTAACATCTTTTATCATGATTCTTCCTCCAACCAATTGTGATCCTAGATTGCAGTGTTTTGCCACATACTCTTCAACAGGAACTAGAAGTGACCACTGTCCAGATAAGATAATAGGGGCCCCTCTCTTTGAGAGGCCAGTCATAAAGTAAACGTCCTCTAACTCAATGCGAAGAATCTGCGGCCCAAATTGTAATCCCTGTTCAGTAGTATTCCATAACCCAATCATGTACTCCAGTAGAAGGACCTCCTTCTTCATCTTTTGCAACTTAAAATATTTGAGGAGGCCACAATTCCTCAATGTGGACCTTGATTGGGGGTTTTGTAATCTCACTAAGTCATTGAGATCATGCTCATGTTCCTTCCACTCGATCATGGCGTTTTACCAACACAAATTGAAAATACAATCAACAAAGATCCATTAGTCATCTTGTCATAACAATTTCTTGGGTAATTTTTGTTGTAGGAAAATTCCCCTGCAGATAGGTGAATTCCCTCTTGGAACTTAGACCCCTATGACCAAGACAGAAAAGTGCTAAATTTGAACACTGACTTTCCTTTAAACACAACTAAGCTAATCAATAGAGAAGAGGAAGAAGATATTAGTACCTTTTTTATGAAGTTTTTCCTCACCCGGTCCAAGTTGAACTTGATCTCCAAGTCCTTCAACGAGTCCTGCAATCCAATAAACAACAAAGACAAAGCATACTTCCTATTTTATCATGATTAATTCAAAGATATATTTAACCAAAAGATACAAGTTCATGCAAATGTACACAATCTTGAAGGAAACAGGCCAAGCACATATATTAATGAGAACAAAATAAGGTGCTTACAAAGTGTAGATACAGATGTAGCAGCCTCACCAAGCTCTCATTGTCAAATCCCTTGATCGAATGATCCACAATCAAAATGAAAATACTTTTCACTGATTATTCCCCCTCCTTCACCATGAGAATGCATCCTTATATAGGCTTTGAGAGGCCTAACCATCTTAGATATTCTTGGGATAAGTTGAGGATCTTTCTCCATCAGTTGTGGAACCCCCCTTAGATCTAGCCTTTGTCTTAGATTCAAGCCAAATTGACTCAGATATTTCTCAGCTGACTTCAGAGATAAGGGGGATTTGTCACATGATTTCCTCAACAGCTCGACGCTCCCTCAAAGTGGGCCACAGAGCGTTGCAATGCTCCCTTCTAGGAGGGCAAGGAGTGCTAGTGCTCCGTGCAGGTGGGCAGGGGAGCACCGACCTTCAAAAATCCTTTAAAGATGGTGATTCCTCAAGGCAAAAGCTTGTACTCTTCGCCAAATGATATATTTCCTTCTTTTAACTAGTCTTAGAGGATATCTCAAGTGTTATTGTAATTTTGTTCATGATGCGACACGAGCGAGATGATATTATGAATTATGTCACACTTGCGACACTTGTGATAAAATTTATACACTTGCGACACTTGCGATAATGGCAGTGAGACATCATCGAAGTGAGTAATTTTGACGTGTAACAGATTGCCCCCCAAAGTGCAAAGTCAGAAGATGCAAATTGATGACTAAAGTACTGTGTAGACTTTTCAAAGCAAGGGTATGGACTCGGAGAACCTGGTAGAAGCTGGAAACAACCATCAGACAAATGTTATGACATGTTCCAAACCCAAGGCAGACATACCTATGCTTGAGTGATAAAATATTTTCAAGGTATGGCCGCCATAAAATACATTGCGGATCCATAATCATATTGAATTAAAAGGTATAGACACCAAAGATACAATGTGGATCTATACATTTATGACATGAACTAATCGTAGCCATGGATAATACACAGTGGATCTATGAGATGATAAAACATAGCCACGGACCAATACAAAGTGGATCTATGTGACAATGTATATATCAGTATTCTCAAAAGAAACTTCGTCGCAACCTGGGTAAAGTAGATAACAAAGTGAACACTCAACCCAGGGTCTTCTTACTGATCCTGATGTGGTACGAATCTAACCATGTGAATAGATGTTCTAATGTCAAACATGGTAAAGACCACTTGATTACCGTTCAATGAGGTAAACCATTAACAAGTGCGATGGAAATCACCATTGATGTCAATGAATCCCAAGGTACCCTAGTACAATCCAGCAAATTTGAATAAATTATTTGAAGTCAAACATTCATGGAATCATCCGATCAGGGGTCAATGATGTAAACCCATTTTCGGAAGCGAGGAGGCCTGCCATTGAGACATGCATGTCCCAAGGTACTAACTGGTTTCTAAATCTAGTTCATGTATTATGTGTTGAAGTCGACAGGAACAGACTCGTCGAAGGAGGGCCTTGATGTATCCTCGATCAATGACACGAAGCAGACACAGAGATGTAAGGTGGTGGATCAAATCAGAATGGATTGACATGGGTATTGAAAAAAGAAATTTGTGATGGTTGACCTTTGAAGAGGATATTTCCCTTGAACATTGAGGCACAAACAACAGAAACATGACACAGACCAAAACATGATGTAGTGGATACTGTGACTTTCGTCGGGTGACCCAAAGGAGCGAAGAAACTCAGAGGATTGGTTCAGTGCAAAGGTTCAACTATTCAAAATGTATTCAAAGACAAAGTTTTGTGTTCAAGGGAAACCGTAAGAGTGACCTGTTATGTTTCCAAAAACTGCTTGGCTTGCTTCCTTCACATTTTCCCCCCATCCAGATAGATGAGTACCTCTTTTTATTTTTATGAGCTCGAGGAGGATAACACATGCTCTATATAACTCACCTTCGGTAAGTTCCTCTTCTTTTATTTAACGAACCAGAAGAAGTAAGGGTTAGGTTCCATGTGGGCCCTTCAATGTGTGATTTTTAACGAGTCCAAAGAAGGCAAAATTGGTTGTTTTTCATGTTTAGAGAGTCTGGAAATAACTTAAATATGACTCTAGGGGATTCCTTTTTCGTGTATCCATGCGAGTCTGAAAAAGAGATAAAATTCTACTCGATTGCGTTCTCATGTTTTTTCGAGCGTGAGAAGGAACTAAGACCGTGCTTGTTAATGTGAAAAAGTTAAATTGAACAATATTGCTTCGAAACCTACGAAAAATGACAAAATTGCATTCCAGGGCATTAATAATATCTCCAAAATGATTTTAAAACCCAAAAAATATTATAGGTTTAGAAAAAATGAAGTCTTTATCAATGAAATAGGGTCAAAAAATGCTTTTACCAATTCATTTGTGCCAAAACATCTAGCAGTGGAGAAAATTGACTTTGGAGAGTGATTGTTGAAGTCGTCAGCATTGGAGCTACAGTTAGACATTTCTTCTTCCGTCCGAATCAGGTTGGTCCTAAACACCTTCTAGTCATTTTACATGGTTTAAAAATTAATTTTAGGTAATGTTTTTGTTTTATTTTGATGCCCTAGAGAGGCCTAGGTGCCAAAAAAGATCGGCTCTCCCCCAAAGGGCTGGGGGGAGAGCTGCCCGCGATTTTGGCACTCTAGTGTACACTCTAGGGGGGCACTAGCACTCTGATCACGCAATTAGGGGAGCGTTGACGCAACAAGTAAAAATGCATTGAATTTTAAGCAAAAATTACCCAAGAAATTGTTATGACAAGGTGACTAATGGCTCTTTGTTGATTGTATTTGCAGTTTGCGTTGGTAATTTACACTCCCAAGGAATTAGCAAAACTATCCATTTAATTTTTAAAGACTCCATAACCCAATAGTTAAAGGCACTAATCTCTTACATTGGAGAAATAAAATCATTGCATTGGGATACGTAGAATTAAGAGATATTGAAATTGTTTAAGTTGGAATCTTTTATGCATGCTAAAAGCTTGTCAAGGCCACTAGGGTGTCTTGTTTCTCCAAGTATTTATTTCTGCTATAATAACTTTAATATACAACCATTAGGGCTGCAGAAAATTACTTCATACTTTCTAAATTTGCTCGTGTTCTAACCGTCAAATTTTGCTAGAAAGTTGCCAAGTTAATCTACTGGTTATTGTGCTTCTTTTGGGTGGTTTACTCTCAGGTTTTGGTGGTTGGATTTTTCTGTAGTAAAACTTGTTTGATACATCCATAAAGATATAGAAACATCCCTTCAATAATTACATCAAACAACCTTTAAATGTTGCTAAATTCTTGTGCTATCATACTTGAGTTTCACTAGTAATTGCTAGTTAGTCTCTTGCATATTTACTTAGAATTTTAGTGACTTGTTTAGAAGATATTATATTTATTTCATTGCTGATTTATATCATTATATACTACTGCTAATTAGGACAACAATATTTACTTGTTTTTCCATTGGATTGTTGGGCTTGCATCTCGTCGTTTCTTGTGTCTCAGGAAGGTATAATAATATTTTGCAGGTACTCGAGCTCTTGGAAACCATTGATCACTTCCAAGAATCATTTCCAAGCCATTATTATACTTAGTAACTTTAACTATAGGGGAATCAATTCCATCGTCTCACTTTTCATCTCATTTCCCCCTAGGGTCACCCAAGACTCCCCCCTTGTGTTGGATTTTTCTTTTACTAAAGTGAGGGGAGGGTTTATCTAAGGTGACAGTGGGTAAATTATCCTAAAGTTATCACCATATTGTGGATTGGGTTGGGATTTTACCAACCTATATTTTGTGCGATAACATTTTGGCATTGTTTCCGGGGAGGGTTTGAATCCTCTTTTGTTCCCTAATGACACTTTGGCAAGCTTACATCCCAAATCCTTTACCCCTATATTTTCTAGGGAATCCATTTGAATAGAGTTCCCCTTCCATCCTTGATAAGTTCTTCTTGAATATCATCTAGAAACTCCACCACCAAAGAACCTACCTTTCCCTGATTACCCTTTCTATCCTTTGATGAGCCTTGATCTCATTTGACAACTCTATTGAAGTATTTATCCAAGTGATGTAAAGATGTCTTTGTGGAGCTTTCATGAGGCATATAAAGCCTTGGATGTTCAATATGTTTATTGGTATCCAAATTAATGCCCGATGAAACAATTGATTCATGTCCCTAAGTTTGACGGTGATCCATCCTCGGATGTTGTACATGTTGTTGAGTTTATTGAATTCATCATACACTACAACATAGAAAAATAAGATGTGATTGTGCGATTGTTTCTCTTATCTCTTGAAGAAAGGAAAAGAGATTGGATCAAACATTCGTGAAGCCCTAAAATTATTTCTTCTTCAATAATCCTCATTCAAGACTTCCTCAATCATTGGGGTCCTAGAAATTAGAAGATCGAAGATACTATTCAAGACCTTGAAGACGTTCTCTCAGAATGTTCATTTCTTTCATATCTTATTGAAGGTTTGAAAGAAACACTTCTTCTAAAAACTGATGAAAGCATAATTGAGGAAGAAGAGATTGAGGATGATAGTGCTGAGGATAATTTCAAGTGCCTCGAGGAAAACATAGAGGAAGAAAATGATTTATGTGAACAATTACTTGAGCATTGCCATAATAAGGACTTCCTAGTCAATTTATGTGTGCAAAGAAAAGAAGAATACAACGTTATCCTTCAAAATTATGAGAGGAAACCTACCTTGAACATGGCATGGGAGGTTTCCATTTCCTATTACGGAGTAAAGTCACTGTGTGACGTTGCGACAAAGAAATACGGTTACTAGGAGGGATTTCCAAGTTAGGATCGATCATTCTTGATGCCTGAAGAAGTCTCCAGACTCATTGAATATCAAGATAAACTTTTTCTCAGAGAGCAAGTCCACAATGAAATCTATTGAGAAGGATAAGATCCTTGTGAAGATGAAGCGCTTGTGTTTTTCCTCCCCTTTGATGAAGAAATCTAGTCTTTTTTTCCTCTTGTAAATCAAAAGGATAACATGGAAAGTTATAATCCTTTTGAAAACTTTGATGATACTTTATTCCATGATTTTGGAAATGAAGAAGTGCTAGAAGAAGAGATCTACGGAATAAGTTGTCTAGAAGATATCGATGAATTTTCTCTTGCAGAAGGCCTAGACAAAACATTGATATATAGTTTCCCTCTTGAAGAAGATAAAGTTGTCCAATCTCGTAGAGAGGTAATCAGCTCCGATGATCCAGTTGAATTCATGGAACAACCTCTATATATAGTTGATGATCATATTGATGATTTCATTTACAATGGGAGATGTGGATGGGATCTAGATAATGTCATTTTTTATAAGAACCCTATCTACGACATTGAGGGTATCTCTCCAATAAATAATTGTGAGTTGTCACCTTCAATGAGCTAGTATTCATAATGGGATGATCCAGGCATTTGGCAGTCGGATGATGATATAAGCACAAATTGGTATCATGTATCTAAGGATGACTTATTACCGCATACTTGCGACTACTCTCAGTCATCCCTTTAGAGTTGTGATGAATATCCTTTCGGTGACTCAGAGTTGTTCTATGAAGATTTCCAACCACCCTTGTGTTGGGCCCGAGATATGATCAATTTTATGACAATTATTATACACTTTTACCGAATGTATATATGTGTTTTTCATCTTTTGAAAGAGCTTTTTGAAGAATTTCATGATAAAACGGTATGATCGACACTCGGTACGTATAATTCATGTTTAATGATTGTATCGAGTATAATTCATAATGTTCTATGATTTCCAAGAGCTAATTCACGTTTTTATGGTGTTACAGGGAAAAAATGCACTACATTTCTAGTTCCGGCACTTGATCTGGAACTCCTTCCAACACTCATTCCGGCACTCGATCCGGCACTCCGTCCAACACCTCTTCTTACACAAAAACATAGGGTGACTTGGAGGTTATGGAATTGGTGTCCAGTGATGGGCAAATCAGAAACGTGGGTTTTGTTCGTGTTTATCCCCTCCAGCTACTGAACTCTTGACAACTCGATTTTGGGTTGTTATGGTGGGAGATTATTGGCTCGCTCTGTTTCGGCAATTAGGCACCATTAATATGCAGGGTAATTAGCATTGTTTCCGTAGTAGCCAAGTTCTCATTAGATTGTTTAATCCATACATTTTATTTTTCTATTGAGATTAGTATTGAGCTTATACCACTTGAGTTATCTTTTGTTGTCAAGTGTCATTGAGATATTATTCAACACCAAAGACACCCACACAACCACCAACACTATATTTGAGTTTTCATAGGTTAAAAGATAGTTTCTTTCTTTTGTAGATCAGAAGATAGCTTTCTTGCTTTCATAGTTTAGAAAATAGTTTTATTGCTGCTATAGGATAGATAGACTTTGCTTTGATAGATTAGATAGTAGTTTGCTTATCATAGATTAAGAATTAGTTGTTAATCTTTATTGCTTTCAATAGAATAGATTTCCTTTCATGCATTGCATCGAGCATTTAGGTTTCCTTTCACGCATTAGAAATAGTTTTGCATTAGGCATTTAGTTCACTTGCCTCTTAGGCTAGATAGTTGTTCAATGAGAAGTTTTACTTGCAGTAGTTAGGTGCCTTTGCTTACTTGTATTTTGTTTTAGTAGGTTAGTTAGGTGTCTTTGCTTACTTTTCTATTTGCTTTAATAGGTTAGATAGGTGCTTTTGCTTACTTGCTTATTTATTTGCTTTCATAGGGTAGTTTCTCATTGAATGTAGGTTGGCAAGTTAAAATAGTTTGCTTTTGTCATTTGCTTATTATGCTTAAATAATTGCTTTTTCTTATCGTTAAACCAATTTGCTTTACATAGAGTTTTCATTTGCTTTCCTAGGAACTATCCATCGATCCTTGGCCCAAAAGTACTTAGGTTACATAGTTTCAAGTTGCTTAGTAGGGTATTCTTATTAGATAGCTTTGCTTGAGTAGATTAGCCTTAGATAGCCACCTTCCTTAGTTAGGCTATACTCCTACCAACCCTTCTACCTTTGGCATATATTTTGCTACAACTCTAAGTTTACTTACCCCAGGTTGACAATTTAATTGAGGGTTTTTACTGTGTTTTTAGTGCATATATAACACCCATCATTTTTTGCGTCGTTGCTGGGGAGTTGTCTCAAGGTAGGAAGTAGTTAGGAAATAGATCATACCTATACCTTATCATTAGATTGGTGGCGGGGGGACTTTAAGACAAGAGGTAAGAACATGTGCATCTACTATTGCAGGATCCCCCAAACCCAATGGTAGTTTTTCTTTTTGTTTTTATTTTTCATGAATAGACCTAGGAATCAAAGGGTAGCATTTTCTTTTTGTTTTTTCTTTCTTTCATGAATAGGCCTAGAGACCCACAAGGTAGATACATTAAATCAAAATCAGACCTTTCAACCAAGGTTCCTTCTGATCTATTTGGGGGAAGGAACATTCCACTCATAAACTCCACAGACTGATACCGAAAAAACAGGAGTTATCTCAACCCAAAAAGCTAAAACATTCTCTAAAGAGACTAAAACAGGGAGCACTATAGAACAATAAATTGAAGTAGGAGGCAAGACCACTCGAGACTTCCACAGAACCAAACAATACAACCTTTGTTTTCTTACCACCATCAGGAGATCCTAACCTTTTTGACATCATCTTTGTGTGAACCAAGTTTTATCAAATGGCAAGATGAACTCAAAAGCAACTTTTAGCCTGAGGGAAATTTCTCAAATCCTAGCAATAGCTGGGATCTCTTCTTCTCAAGAAGAACACATCTTGACAATAGCCAAGAACTTGAATACCTCTCCAGAAATATTAGAAGAATCAAGGTCCTATGAGATACAAAATGATTTTCCTTTCCAAAATGCGAAGGAAACTAAGAAATTATGGACTACACCTAGTGGAGAGCAATCATTAAGACCTGATATTGAGGAGTTCTCAAAATCCATCTCATTAGATCCTTTATGCACTTCAGAAATCAATCATCCAAAAGAAGAGAATCTGCATAGCATGATGAAGGAGATCACATAAATTA
>ML793597.1:2711-13482 GCA_009831015.1 Picea engelmannii
TAAAGTTTTTATATAAGTGTTTATGTAAAAATAAGAACTTGTATCTTGATGCAAGCTGGTAGCCCCAGTTTCAAGTACAATGTTTTTATTGGAAGTCACCTTGTGTAAAGGAATGTTGAAGACATTCAGTATACAAACTGTTCTTCTATATACTGAAGGATAGCCGAAAGCAAAAATCCTACAGATGAAGGCAAGTTCATAGAATGCATCAATAATTGTCAACTTTTATCACGGAAGCCCCGATGAGCCGAGTTGTCAAATTGTTCAGTATACAAATGCTCCAATGATGGTCAGAGGCGTTTTGACTTTAAGTGTGTCAGTGGGTAGCTCGAAGAAAAGGGAGAAGAAAGAGCGGAAGCCATGTAATTGCAGAGTGGGTTTCAGTGCTGAGGAAGACCAGATCAGACAGACAGATGAAAGTTCTAGTGTTGTAACCTTTTGTTATGTTTTGTAATTTGTGATTGAGATATTTGTAATGTAAGCATTAAGAGAGGGTGTTAGAGATAATGCTTATAGCTGTTGTAATCGTGAGTTTCTAGTTTAACTATTATTGTTGTAATAGTTAGTTTCAACTATGACTGTTGTAACTGTGAGTTTCTAGGTTTACTATTTTTAGCTAATCAGATCCACTTGAGTCAGTGATCTGCATGTTATATATGTAACCCCCATTTGTTTGTTAAGTAATGAAAAACGTTTTGTTTTGTGTGAATTAATTCTTCCAATTTTATCTTTCCCTATCCGAGTTCAGGCCCGCACTCTCTATCATCTGAAGATGCCATCTTTCCTCTAGCAAATTTTCCACTCATTTTCTGCTCAGTTTAATGGTTAATGACGCCACCCTTTCATGTGCAAAACGTCACCCTTTCACTTGCAAATTGACTATCTCGATAGGTACCCTTATCCAAATATATTACGGATTCCCCAAGTTTAGTGAAGCGATTTCCTTCCATTGAACGAAGCGAGCCCTCGAGATCCCAGTCCATGCCTTGCTAGATAGAGTCCCAGAGAGAGATCAACGAGATTAAACCACTCACTGCCTTACCAGAGAAAGATAGATACAGGCATGAATTGAGAGAGATAGAGCGAGCCCCCAGAGAGACCACCCACTTTCTCTTCCTTGTGAGGCCTTCCTCCTTCAAGCAACACAAGCCACAAAGATAGGCCAGGGAGAAAGAGCCTACCTCCATTATGAAGAGAAAATGCATCTAAGCTATGACCCGTAAACGTGACATTCCTTACTTTTCCTATCGATGGGAAAAGAAAAAGAATAATTGTTTTGGTAAGATAATAAATTTATGTCCGACAAGATATCTTTGCTTTTATAACTAACTGTAGACGTAGCGGATTTTTTTACCACTAGTTACACACCATACGGAGGGAATCTTACCAGCGATTCACATTAATTCCTATAACATATTAAATATGCTTATTTGTGTGATGAGGCGTAAGTATTGAGATTGGATTGCATAAAGAGAGGAAGGAGATAAAGTATATTGTAACTTTATCTTTTGTACTTATTTTGCCAAAAAGGCTTGGATTTTATTTGATTTCATTATGGAAAGACATGAGAGTGGCACATGTGTTCACCTGAAGTTTTAATAACACACTCCATGACCAATCCATGTGGCGTGACTGGATGGAAAAACAAAAAATGTCAACCTTAATATTAATGTTTTCCAAACATTTTTCTCCCCTAACTTTGAAAAACATTAAGTTACACGTGGATAATTGATACCTATGGATTTTGGTGGCCTCCCACTTATTCCAACTGGTTTATTTTGGCATTTTTTCAGTTTGGCAATTTTTCCTAGTTTTCGGGTCGTGACTTTCAGGGCCGTTTTCAAGCCCTAAACAACGTTTTTAGGGCTCGCCATAGTTAAATTGTAGCCGAAGTTAGAGTTTGATGGAAACATGTTTAGTCCTCGGATACCTTTCCAACAGGCTGTCGTGTGCCTAAAACAAAGATCATATGCAAAATTTATGACCTCGGGAAGTTGATGTACTAGCTTACCCCAACGCGGCATACATGAATTTTGGAACTTCATCTCCTAGGGTTAGGTTTTTCGATGTCTAGGGATTTAGAATTTTTGTTTATTGTAAAAAGTCTTAGAGAGCCTCATTATAACCATCTTCTTGTGAATAAGTGCACCCTTCACATCTCTTCTTAGAGATAAGATGTCACCATTCTAGCAAGCTAGTTTTTTGTTACATTTTACAGTTTCAACACATTTTCTTATTGAATAGAAACCAATTTTACTGTATATTTTTTATTGTATCTATGTTATTCTTGTGTCTCTTTGTTAAGAATAATAATAATCTGTATTCATTTTCATTATGCTCATAAAATCTAGATCACTAGTATCAGAGCAGTCTCCTCCTTGTCGTTCTTAATGCATGTCCCAAACAAGGTGAGGGTACAAAGAATTCAGTCTCGATCTTGTTTCTATTGAGGAAAAAAGCTCTTTCACGCCCAAGAGACCTCTCATGGTGGGAGAAAAGAAAGACAATGGGACAAGAGTTCCTTTCAAAATGTTGTTAAAGGAAGTCCTCACGCAATAAAGGAACAAAAAGATGGATAGTTTTGTGAAAATCCTTCGGCAGCTACCAACAGGCAACGCATCTTTCTCAAACGGAGGCTCCGCCCCCTTCAAGGTACAAATCAACTTTGATATTCCCATATTTGAAGGTAAGATAGACGTAGATGTTGTAGACAAATGGTTAAATCTGCTAGAAGGGTATTTTTTTGTCCTTATCTTTTCAAACAGAGAAAATATTATATTTGTGCTCCTCAAAGTCGTCCCCCAAGTCAAAGATTAGTGGGATACTTTCTGTGAGAAAAAGGAAACAGTAGAACACTCATTATTTACAGTCGCGGTCACCTAGGAGTCCTTCAGGGATGCTATCAAGGAACAACACTACCCTGTCGGAAGTTATGATGACCTGTATGAAAAATATCTTCCATACCTTGTGCACCAAGATAGGTATCAAATATTTTTAATGACATATGGTTCTCAAGTATTGCGGTGGTCTACATAGATACATCCATGCCAAAATGGATTTTTTTGGAATCTCGTCCTAGGGCGCGGCCTATCGATATGTCGTCAAAATTGAGCAAAAGCTTAGACAAAAGATGTGACAATGTGGGCCTGATAACCCCTCACATCAGAAGAAAGTAAAGTGAAGCCCCAACCCGTAGAAAAAAGGACAGAGCAAATACGGACAGTCTCATGACAACCAGTTTAGGCCACAAGAAAAGGACACTAGAAAGACAAAGAAAGATATTGGGAAGTGGTGCGACTTCCATAAGAGCCCTAGCATAACATTGTTGATTGTCGCTCCAATCAATTGTTGGTGGCTAAGGTGAGATTCTCTAAATCAAATGCATGTTCCAAATATGAGTTAGAACCATAAAGGGGGAGATGGATCATTGATGTGAAACCCATTGCCACTTTTTCTACCACCAAGGTATAGCCCGATGAACTAGACGAGCCAAAAGAAGGAGAGGACCTCTTCCATTTCGAGATGTGGGTAAAAGGCACCCTGTTGTACTTTATCATTGATAGTGATAGTCAAAAGAACCTCATCTATGAAGAGGTCATCAAGTGGTTATTCGTGCCAACAATGTCGCACCCACGACCCTACACCATTGGATGGCTCTGCCAAGGAAGCGATCTTTGCATCATCCAACAATGTTGTCTTTCATACAACATTAATCCCTTCAAAGAACAGGTATTGTGTGATGTTTATCCTCTCGAAGTTTGTAATGTTCTTTTGGGACACCCTTATTTATAGAAACGTCATGGTGTATGAATCTAGGTCACACAGTGTTATTATTACTTTGAATATGAAATTATATAGGATACCCGAGCCAGTCCCACCTAGTGATATTTCCTTGATCTCTGCCAAGCAATGTAGGAAGGCCATCTCTCATACTGGGAAGTTTATCTTCTTCGTGATTCACTCTCTAATTGAGCAGAAGAGTGTGGCCACATCCAGAGCCTCGACGGCCGACCTCTCCACACAGCAAAAGAAAGTGGACAAGGTTATGGCATAATAAAAAGATATATGTTCCTCGCCTATAGAGGTACCTTTGGATTGTCAGGTTAGGATTCCCATCGATATGAACCTTGGTGCACCATTTCCCAATGGGATAGTCTACCGCCTCTCTCTGTTAAAGAATGAGGAGATCAGGCGATAGATCAAATAATTTCTCCACAAGGGACACATCTTTCCCATATCATCTCCTTGCGGGAGCCAAATCGTGTTGGTGAAGAAGAAAGACAGGAGATAGTGAGTCTGCATTGATTATCGGGCCCTAAATAAAATCAGAGTTAGGAAACGGTACCTGATTCCTAGAATTGACGATCTCCTTGATCAGCTCAAGGGGGGGAAATAATTCAGTAAGATTGATCTAAAGTCTAACTACCACCAGGTCCCCATAGAATAGACAGATGTATGGAAGACTACCTTCAAGTCAAAAGAAGGTCTTTTTGAATGGTTGGTCATGCCCTTTTGTTTGACAAATGCTCCAACAAATTTCATTAGAATGATGGACGATATACTACGACCTTTCACCAATACTTTTGTAGTGGTGTATCTAGATGACATCCTCGTCTACATTAAGACTTGGGCGAAACACTCGTAGCATATTCAATAGGTTTTGAACACCCTGTGACATCACAAGCTATATTCCAACTTGGAAAAATGCTCCTTCGACATGGACAAAGTCCAGTAACTAGGCTACATCATGGATCAACATGGTGTGCATGTGGATCTAGCCAGGATCTAGGTCAGTCGTGACTAGCCAGTCCCAATCACACTCACTGAGCTTTGAAGCTTCTTAGGCCTTGCCAATTTCTATTGTAGGTTCGTGTTGGGTTTCTCCCATACTACATGGGCCCTCGGCCATGTAACCAGGGGTGGTGGTAATAAAAAAGTTGTGTGGGGCCTGTCCCAACAACAAATGATCGATGATTTAAAGCAACGCCTGCGCTTAGCCCTAGTACTTTCATTACCGGACCTACAACAACCCTTTGAGATTGAGACAGATTCTTCAGACTATGTTTTGGGCACAACACTCACTCAACATGGCCACCCCGTGTCCTAACATAGTGAGACATTATCAGACATTTTCTGTAAGTACCCTATTTAAAAAAAAGAAATGTACTCCATTGTGTAAGCTTGTCGCCAGTGGAGACATTACATTTTCAAGAAGGAGACATTCATCCACACAGATCATAAACCAATTCAATTCATGAAAACACAAGGAAAATTGTAGAATGACTGCCATTAGAAGTGGTCCACATACTTGCAGTAGTTCCACTTCAACATCAAGTATAAAACAGGTAGTACCAATAGAGTCCTTGATTTCCTCAGCCGACCTCCATTCATGAAACTCACCACGGTGCTCGACTCTTGTGGCCACGAGACCTTTGGATGGACCAACTTCTAAGAGATAGACCCTGACTTCACCACCACATACCAAATGTTGGTCACAAAATCAGTTGTCGCTAATTTCCATCTTCAGGACGGGCTATTGTGTTTAATGGGAATTATGTGTGTTCCATTAAGAGAGTGATAAAACATGATTTGGGAGTCCCACTACAATTGGATTCAAGGACAGTTCGGCATCGAAAAGATAATGGCACTCATGTAGAAATATTTCTACTCTCTGAAACTTCGACATTATTTCAGCAAGTATATCAAGTCTTTCACTTCCTACGCTATTTCCAAACTGACCACTTGCCTACTCTTGACATGCCATGGGAATCCATCTCAATGGACTACATCTCGGTTCTTCCATCCACCAAGAGGGGAAATGACTATGTCTTTGTGGTTGTTGATCGCTTTTCTAAGATGGCGATTGTGGCCACCTGCAAGAAGATACTCATAGTAGAGGCCACTGGCAAGCTCTTCTTCGAACGATTCTGGGTAAATTTTTGAATCCCACAAGCCATTGTCTCATATTGGGAAAGTCGGTTCCTCAACACATTTTGGTCGAGCCTATGTCCACTCCTGGATACCAAGCTCAACAAGTCCACTTTCTTCCACCCCCAGACAGATGGCCAAAATGAGGTTGTCAATTGCATGATAGTGCATATCCCGTGCATGTACAATTCCAATCACCCCCGCACATGGGATGAGAGTATTCCTTATGTTTAACATAGCTACAATAGAGCCCTACATAATTCAACAAGCCACATCGCCTTTTAGGTCATGTTGGGATTCCAACCATTAGGTCCCATGGATGTTGCACTACCTCTTGTGGCCACCCCAACTGATTCATCACCTACTCCAACTAAAGCTGACAAAGCCTCTCAGTTCATTAAGAATATCCAACGCATCCACCAATAGGTTCATCATATTTTACAAAATTCCAATACCAAGTACAAGCAGTGCCATGATCAACACTGGGTTCCACATAAGTTTTAGGAGGGAGACAAAGTGTGGTTACACTTGCAAAAAGAACACCTTACAGGGCCAGATCAGAATCTTCTCCCACTCCGCTATGTACCTTACACCATCACCAAGGTTGTGGGTGAAAATGATTTTGAGCTCAACATTCCTCCTTTCCTTAGCCTGCACCCAATATTCAACGTGGATCTCCTTTGTCCATACTTCCCACCATTGTTGGATACCTCAGAATTAACAGAACAATTGACACCAACAGAGATCAACCCTGAATGCATGCAACAAGAATCCAATGATCATATTGCATAAACATAGTTCAAGGGCACTCTCCAGCAAAGGATCCATCTTTATCGAGTTGTCAAAGTTGGGCACCTTCTGCACCAAGGCAAATAGCTCACCCAGGGCCAAATTCAACATAAAATTCTTCATCTGATGGGGGAACTCAATGAAATGGAGACCTTTTCTTCCTAATGGGGGATGATTTATCTATATGTATGTCAGTGGCCTCCCTCGTATTCCAACTAACCAATTTTGGCAGCTTTCCAGTTTGGCATTTTTTTCCCAGTTTTCGGGTCCCTGACTTTCGGGGTCGCTTTGAGGCCCTAAAAAACATTTTTAGGGCTCACCACAATTAGACTGTAGATGGAGTCAAATTATGATGACAACATGTGTATTCCATGGATATAAATTTCTAACGGGATATTGTGCACCTAAAACGAAGATCATATGCAAAAGTTATGACCCCGGGAAGTTGATGTACTAGCTTACCCCAACGGGGCCCACATGACTTTTGGTGCTTCATCTCCTAGGGTTAGGTTTTTGGATGTATAGGGTTTTTGAATTCTTTTTGTAGTAAAAATCCTTATATAGACTCAGTGTAACCACCTTCTTCTGAATGAGCGCAACCATCACATCTCTTCATAGAGATAAGTCGTCACCATTCTAGCAAGCTTCTTTTTCGCTACATTTTACAGTTTCGACACATTTTCTTATGGAATAGAAACCATTTTTTTTGTATTTTTGTTATTCTTGTGTCATTGTGTTAAGAATAAGAATAATTTGTATTCATTTTCATTATACTCATAAAATGCATATCAGTAATAGATATTCCTCCATACAAATTTTGCAAATTTTTATCCTTCCACAGTGTCGACAACTTGGGTTGGAGGTACTGTCCTACTCTCCATTAAAAGTCTATTTTCTTTTCTTTTCCATGATTATCTATTGAATGGACATAGTTTTCCCTCTTCTGATAGTTAATATTATGTATTTCATAATAGACCATGATAACGAGAATATGCACATACCCACTTGAGAATATAGTAAGTATATACACATAAAATATTTCATATATTCATTCTACTTATTACATATAATGGAACTGAAACAAGATGTCTCCTCAATGATACAGTTTGAATATTATCTGGAATTCCGTATTTGGTTATGGGAGGGATAAATTTATTTTCTTCTTATTTGAGGCTCATTATGGAGTAGCTTCTCAATATGAAACATTATTCACTATTTTGGCTTTAGTGAGTCTGATGGTAAGTTTTAGAGTTCCAGTTGTGAGTGTATTGTATAACATGAATCAGTAGGTGTTGTCATAATCTTGTATGTGATAAATATTTATGTTTTTGGATTATGGTTCCATTACAAATTTATATAGATGAAAGATGGATCACAAAGATACCTAAATAGAAACACAAATATCTTGACAAAGGAGATTAGAGAAGAAGATCTTAAATTTAGGAGTTGCCAAGAATTCAAAGAGGTTTCAAATTCTGGATATGAACATATTCAAGACTTCTTCATACTTTTAGAAGGAAAAGGACCAAAGTGTTATTCTCTAGTAAAATTTAATGATGGGTTTACATTTAGAAAAAAACCTGTCATTCTCAAATGAATAAGATTATTTCACTGAAGGGAGGGGAGTATATTGGGGTTTGATTGTATTCCAGAGGATGACCTGCTAGATCTTTGGAGTGTATTTTATGGTTCACATGGTGTGGCCCTCTATTTAGGGTTTGGATGATTTGCAAGAATATATGTTGTTGTTGTTGCATGTATTTTCTTGTCAATACTCAGATTAGATCAGGTCATCGGAAAGGTTATTTACTTTGGGGCCTCTTTAGGATGTTGTTGGTTATACAAACAAATTATCTGTTTCAGTAATTTTCTTTGATTATTTGGTTGGGACTTTTGTATCGGTGAGTATTATATGTGTTTGGATTCCTATTCACATATGTGATCGAATTTGGAGTTCAAATCCTTAATATTCCATCGATAATGAATTATTTGTTATAACATGTTTTTCAATCATGAATCCACTGGTTTCATTTTAAATTTTTGTTTTAATGCTCAAAGCCTTAGTATCTAGTAGGGACATTGCCACATGTTTTTTATCATAACTTTTTCGTTAAACCATTAATTAGTTTATATGGTGCTTGCATATGTAAAAAGAGGTTGGAAGGAAATTGTCGCGTTTTCATTCACACTTCTTTCATGTTTATAAATATTTTTTATTGAGAACCAATTCAGTTAATCCTATGTCTCTTTGTGTATAAGGACCAAAATTTCTTTCAATTATTTTACTTTAAACATGCTTTCCTAACTAACTTTTCTTGCAAGGTTTCAATAACCATAAATCAAAGGAAAAATCAATATGTGGGTGTTAATGTGAATCTAAAATTATACCACCATTAAAATTAAATAATAAGATTAGTATAACAAACCTTTAAAATAGTGGATTATATATATATATATATATATATATATATATATATATATATATATATATANAGAGAGAGAGAGAGAGAGAGAGAGAGAGAGAGAGAGAGAGAGAGAATCAAAAAAATTAAGGTACCACATCTAGGGCATTAAAGTTGGTGAAAATTAATTCTTTGCTCAAATTGAAAACTATATGCTCAACACCAATCTTTGATATTCATTCTTTTAAGGAAAAAAATAAATAGGTCTAAGAAACTCTTAATTGAATTGATTTTATTGTGTGAAAGAGAAGAAGTTTATAGAAAATGCATAATATTGAGGAAAAATTGAAGATTCGTAAAAAACAGTGTTTTATGCAAATTCAAAATTGATAGCTAGTTTCTACTCATCAAAATGTATTCTTTTAACATGTAGATTAGAATTCTTAAAATTTTATTTATAATTGAATTATTTCAATCCGCCAAACTGCTCAACTAATACACTTATGCATCAAAGACTGAAATTTGGGGAAATCATCGAATCATCAAGATAATATAATTTACCCAAATCGATGCATGGATATGACTTTGAATAAATCAAAATAAACATCCAAGCATTGTTGGAAAACTTTAGAGCCAAAATACTCAAACGACACCGATAAGAAAAAACACCAAATCTTCATTTCATGAAATATAATCCAAAGAATCAATCGTAATAAACGTGGAGAATCAAAAAATAAAACCAACAAATCAATGTCTCAAATCAAATAAGACAAGATTGAAAGAAATTTAAAACAATGTTTTCCAAAATTGAAATGGGGGTCCCTTTAGTTTTTGTAAAGAGTTTAGGGGATATGTTTAAGCCTCAACACATGGTAGTGACTATTTCATACAAAAAACACATTCTCTTGAAGCCATGTTGCATGTCATCTCTCAAAATCTCTTATGTTGGCTTCACTTCATACTTTTTTCCTACATGTTTAATATTCCATTACAAAGAATAGTCAATATAATTAATATAAATGTATATTTTTGTTCCATTAATTAGAAAAAGAGGGAATTTAAACAACATAGCTAGTTACAAGTTGTTCAATTAAACCTTGATACTTCAAGATATACTCACAACCCATACTTAACCAAATGTTCGTCAACTCTTCAATTGACTCTTCATTATATGTTAGTACCTATTAGAAGAGGTCCATGGATGAGTGTAAATTAACTTTTTAAATATAAATATCACAACAAATATGAAATCTTAAGTAATGTTTAAAACATAAGTACTTACCCCCGGATGGGGTGCCATCGTGGGACACCTGGCAGAGGATGGAGGAGGGGGATGGCCAGCGGGGCACGGAGCCATGTGCCCAGCTCGTGCCCCACGCAGCCGTCACCCCGGGGTTTTAATGCCTACTTACTCCGATGCCAGAAGCATTAACGCCTCCCTCCTCGACCGACTCTTTGTATTGCATCATGCGGCGATCTCTTGGCATTTCTGTTCGGCGGTGTGGTCTTTTCCAGTGCTCTGCGTTTTTCATGGTATCCTGGGTAATTTTTGTCATTTCACTTGGCTCTGCAGATCCCCTGCAGAAGCCGAGTCCGACCATGCCTCGCCTTCGCCTTCGTATGCGTCCTCGCCGGGGCTCTCCATGGCACCC
>ML793597.1:13532-57855 GCA_009831015.1 Picea engelmannii
AGAGAGAGAGAGAGAGAGAGAGAGAGAGAGAGAGAGAGAGAGAGAGAGAGAGTTAATCCAAAAATTTAAGGTACCACATCTAGGGCATTAAAGTTGGTGAAAATTAATTCTTTGCTCAAATTGAAAACTATATGCTCGGCACCAATCTTTGATATTCATTCTTTTAAGGCATGAAATAAATAGGTCTAAGAAACTCTTAATACGTCTCCTGGAATTGTAGAGGACTAGGGAGCAAACTGAAAGAAGAAGCCTTGAGGGATCTAGTAAGGCTTGAAAGACCAGAATTCCTCCTTCTCCAGGAGACAAAATTGGAGGAGGATGACCTCCTAAGGATAAGTCATTCATTTTGGAAGAAGGGCCCTGGAAGGGCAGTTAGCGCCAGAGGAGCCTCGGGCGGGTTGGCAACCTTCTGGGACTCTTCAAAGCTGGAACTAGTTGAAGAAGTCGGCACCACTCACTGGCTATTCACCAAGATGCACCATAAAGGATCTGATCACCAGGTAAGCCTCTTTAACTTGTATGTTCCTTCCTTATTCAATGAGAAGAAAGATTGTTGGGATTCTTTAAATTCATTTCTTAACATGCACAATATTGAGAATTTAGTAGTGGCAGGGGACCTAAACGTCACCCTTTCACTGGCTGAGAAGAAGGGGGGCTCTATCGTTCGAGACCCCACCAGAGAATGGGTGGAAGATCTGATGTCAGAATGGGAGCTGGAGGATATTCCTCCAACTAATGGAAAATTTAGTTGGTCAAATAAAAGATTAGGCCCTGGTCACATAGCCGCCAGGCTTGACCGGTTCCTTATCCAGTCCTCCTTCCTTACCATCGGTCTGAGGGCCTCCTCTAAAGTTCTCCCTGATTACACTTCTGACCATAAACCCATCTCCCTTTCTCTTCGCCCTAGCACTTCTCTAGGACCCATTCCGTTCAATTTTACCCCTTTATGGCAAGAACAAGGCGACTTCCTCAACCTGGTTCAAAACTCTTGGAACATTTCCATCACTGGTTCTCCATTCTATGTGTGGGAAGAGAAACTCAGACAACTTAAAACCAATCTCAAATCGTGGGCCAAAAAGATGGACTCACCCCTGGAGGAAAGGAAACATGTACATAAAACCTTGGAAATCCACCAACTGGTTATGGAAGAGACTCATATCACCCAGGCCCTCCTTAGTCAGGAATCCGAAATCCAAAGTAAATTTCATAAAAGTTGCAGAGAGGAAGAGACCTACTGGAGAATGAAATCAAGGGTGTTATGGCTCTAGGAAGGTGACAAGAATACAACCTTCTTCCATAAGCACACTCAATCTAGGATAAATTATAATTCCATCGACGAGATTCATTAGCAGGACCAAGTCTACAGGGACGCCCACAGCATCAAGGAGGCTGCTCACTACTACTTCAAAAATCTGTATTCAGCCCTGGCAATGGAGGAAATGGACTCGGGCTCTTATCCTCTTTCAGAGGTTCCAGAGCTGGTTACCGAAGAAGAGAATGGGTCGCTGAGCAGGCCGATCAGTGAAAAGGAAATCAAAAAAGTTGTCTTCAACATGCATCCAGACAAGGCTCCTGGGCCAGACGGTTTCACAACTCATTTTTATATTCATTGCTAGGACATCATCAAAAAAGACTTATGCAAGATGGTCACGAAATCTCAGAACTGCAACAAATTGGGTGGCAGCACAAATTCTTCATTCCTAGCACTCATTCCAAAAGAGAAGGGGGAAAAAAATTTCAATAGATTCAGACCGATATCACTCTGCAACACCGGGTACAAAATCATCACCAAGATAATAGCAAACAGGCTCAAGAAAATTTTGCCAAAATTGATCCCGGAAAATCAGGGAGGGTTTGTTAGAGGAAGACAAATTCTTGATAATATAATCTTAGTTCAGGAAGCAATACACACTAGCTGTAAAAAAAAGAGAAAGGAATGGTAGTTAAATTGGATCTAGCCAACACCTTTGACAGGGTCAGACATGACTTCTTGTTTGCAGTAATGAGGAAATTTGGGTTTACCCAGAAGTTCATGGGGTGGATTAAGGCTTGCATTTCTGCTCCGTGGATCGCCCCCTTGATTAATGGGCGTCCTGCCAATTTTTTCTAGGCCTCTCGGGGGCTCAGACAAGGCTGCCCGCTCTCCCCTATGCTCTATGTCTTACAAGCCTCTATGCTCATCTTCCAGCTATAGAGCTGTCTCTTAAACAGAACTCTTCCTGGAATTAGAATTACCCCTTCAACCAACGAGGTCAGTCACGCTCAGTTTGCAGAGGATACCCTCTTATTGGGTGCTGCCAGCATTAAAATAGCTCAGAACTTCAATTCTGAACTCGACCTCTACAAAGCCTGCTTTGGCAGTGAAATTAATTACCACAAGAGCAAGATTTTTGGCTGGAATTGCACCCCTCGAGATCTGCAGCAATTAGGTCGCATCCTTGACATGGAAGGAATTTCAATTTGGGATAATTTCACTTATCTCGGGATTCCAATTTTCAAAGGTCGGGCTATGGTGGTGCACTGGCTGCCCTTGGTGGATAAGCTTAAACTCAAGATACAAGCGTGGGGAGAAAATTGGCTAACCAGAGCAGGCAAAGTGGTGCTGATGAATTCTATCATTTCCAGCCTTCCTATATATCAGTGCTCGGTGTTGCTCGCCCCCAAAACAATATCAAACAAAATCGATGTAATGATGCGTAGATTCCTATGGGAAGGAGGTAAGAACTGTGCGAGAAAACTCCATCTAATTAACTGGGACAAGGTCAAGAAACCAAAATTGGAAGGGGGGCTGAATATAAGAGATGTGGTTGTTCATAATCTTTCTATGGGAGGCAAATTGCTTTGGCGAATGATCATTGGAAAAAGAACCTGGAGCAAGAAAATCCTCAGAAAGAAATATTTTCGAGGAGATAGAGACCGCTGTCTAGAGAGACCTCCCAAAGAAACGAAGGGTTCCCCAATCTTCTATCTGTGCGAGCGAGCCCTGTATTTCTTTCAGCCAAATCTCACCTGGATCCCGGGAAACGGAGCAAAAATTCGGATCAGGGAGGACTCCATTCTTGGAGACCATCCCCTCTTAGGAGTTCGAGAAATAAAGAATATTGGAGATTGGCTCTTAGCCAACAATCGCAAAACTCTTTGGGACATCTCCCTCTGGAAAAGTGATGACCATCATTCCTGGCAAGGTTGGAACTTGGGGTTCTACCCGGAGGAGCTCCATGAGGAAGCAATGATCCTCCTAGAGTTCCTCCATGGGAAGGCTCCGATTAGTGCCCGGTCCAAAGACAAACGAGGTTGGGGCTCCCCCACATGGATTTACACAGCCTCAGCAGGCTATAAGGCAACCCTTAACATCCCTTGGGTCCCCCCAAACCTAGGGCCGTGGAAAGCAATCTGGAACTTCCCATCAATTCCCAAAGTGGACCACTTCGCCTGGAATTTGACTCACAACAACATTCTAACTTTTGATAATCTTAAGAAGAGGGGCTGGGAGGGCCCCTCCCGCTGTCCACTTTGCAGACATAAAGAAGAAACCCCTGCACATCTCCTCTTAGAGTGTCAGTTCTCAAAATAAGTTTGGGGCCTTCTAACAGGTGTAGCCTGCCCAATTATCCCCACCTCGGCATCGGAATTAATAAGAAATTGGCAGTCATTATCCCCGTTTGACCTAAGAAAAAAGCATCTCCTCAAAACAGTGTGGATGTGGATTCCCAAATTCACTTGCCGGAAGATCTGGTTGGAAAGGAACAACAGAATTTTTAATGAAGTAGGAAGGTTGCCCTCCCAGGTGGCAATTAAAGCCAGGACGATGATGGTAGAAGCCTTAAAAGGCAAGGCCAATATTAGGAACTCGGCCCCCCTCTCGGAGGAGGAAGGCAGGTGGCTTAAGGAATTCAGCCAAGACCATTCTGGCATCAATCAAATCAAACCTCTGCAAAATCGAAAATGGGATATAAGGATGGAGGAGCAAGAATTTTTAAAGTGGAGATCGTCGCTCAAAGAATGGTGCCTCTTCTTTGACGGGGCCTCCAAAGGTAACCCGGGTTAGGCAGGAGGAGGGGGAGTAATTGTGGACCCTTCCGGAAAAATTCATAAAGCGTATGCTTGGGGTTTAGGTCATGCCTCTAACAACCAAGCGGAATTCCTTGCGCTTTGGCAAGGTCTCAACCAGGCGACAAATTTGGGTATCCAGACAATTATGATCTTTGGAGACTCTAAGAAGGTAGTGGAAGCATTCAACACTAAAAAGACTCCTAAGGACAACACTCTGGCTCAGCTGTACAGGAAATCTTCTCTTCTCCTATTGAAGTTCAATGAATATCATTTGAGCCATGTCCTAAGATCTTTGAATGGGCAAGCTGACAGGGAAGCCAATAGTGGTTCACTTCTGAGCAAAGGGCTCCTAAAGGTGAATGAGGAAACGTCCCTTCAATCCATCCCATAATCATTTCGGATCTTGTGCTCTGAAACTACACGTGAACAATATGAACGGCCGGACGATCTCTATATCCAACATAGCTACGGTGGACGGGCGATATCTAGAGCAGAGATTTGAATCCGATTCGGATCGTGGGGAATCTCGAGGAGGAGGCTCTGTTTTACATTTAAAAGGGAAGCCTCTGCTGCATCTTCTCATCTCGAAACGAAATCGTACCCCTTCCCATGCTGGAAATTCTTCAGAGCGTCAAAAAAGAATGGATTCCGCGTCCAAGCCAAGTCTTACCCCAAAGGAGCGAATCGATTTGATCAGGGCAGAGTTGGAGAGCATTAAGGTGTCCATGACCCAGAGGAAATGGGAGATGCTCAACATGGAAATGCAGGACATAAAGAATGACCTTTCAGATGAAATCCATACCGGTCTGAAGGATGCGGCTAACCTGATGGGGGACCTGGGAAAGAGACTCAGTAAGATGGAACTTCAAGTGGAAGAGCTCACCAAGGCCCTAGGCAAGATTTCAGAAGCAACTGTTGAGGCTTCTTCCAAGATTGGGTAATGAAGCAGCTCGGTGGAGTTCTAGACAGGTCGCACCAGTCGTTATGAGGATCTCCAACAGACATGTTTGTAGTTTCAGTTCTAAGTAGTTGAGACTTTCGGCAGGTAGCTCTTGGGTTCAAGGTTGGATAGGCTCTCTGGTAAAGAGTTTGTAAACAAAGCAACAACTCTAATTTTGAATATGTAAGGGTTGGAAGCCCCCTCTGCCGCTTATTAAATAAAGCCTCATAACCGATTTTGTTAAAAAAAAAAAGAGAAGAAGTTTATAGAAAATGCATAATATTGAGGAAAAATTGAAGATTAGAATTCTTAAAATTTGATTTATAATTGAATTATTTCAATCTGCCAAAGTGATCAACTAATACACTTATGCATCAAAGACTAGAATTTGGGGAAATCATTGAATCATCAAGATAATATAATTTACCCAAATCGATGCATGGAATTGACTTTGAATAAGTCAAAATAAAAATCCAAGCATTTTTGGAAAACTATAGAGCCAAAATACTCAAACGACACATATAAGAAAAAACACCAAATCTTCATTTCATGAAATATAATCCAAATAATCGATCGTAATAAATGTGGAGAATCAAAAAAAAAAACCAACAAATCATTGTCTCAAATAAAGTAAGACAAGATTGAAAGAAATTTAAAACAATGTTTTCCAAAATTGAAATGGGGGTCCCTTTAGTTTTTGTAAAGAGTTCAGGGGAGATGTTCAGGCCTCAACACATGGTAGTGACTATTTCATACAAAAAACACATTCTCTTGAAGCCATGTTGCATGCCATCTCTCAAAATCTCTTATGTTGGCTTCACTTCATACTTTTTTCCTACATGTTTAATATTCCATTACAAAGAATAGTCAATATAATTAATATAAATGCATATTTTTGTTCCATTAATTATAAAAAGAGGGAATTTAAACAACATAGCTAGTTACAAGTTGTTCAATTAAACCTCGATACTTCAAGATATACTCACAACCCATACTTAACCAAATATCCGTCAACTCTTCGATTGGCTCTTCATTATATGTTAGTACCTATTAGAAGAGGTCCATGGATGAGTGTAAATTAACTTTTTAAATATAAATATCACAACAAATATGAAATCTTAAGTAATATTTAAAACATAAGTACTTACAAAATTTGCAATGAACCCTTATCTTCCCCGTCGTCCTATATTATGTGTTGAATGGTTTCCAATTTTTTTCTTTTCTGCAACAAAACAATTGAAAATTAATATTTCATGTGATAATTAAATTTAATGTTCATAAAAAAAAATCATTGATTACATACCTATGATGCAAATTGTTGTTGGGATGGCTCCTCCTACGATGAAATTATATTCATTTTTGTTACCATCTCCTTGTACACTTCTTTGGACATGCCTACCAACATGTGTTGGTTTTCTCCTCATTTTTTCCCTTGAAGTTTCATAATATTTGTGAAATACAAAAACCATAATAATTTCTTTTAAATCAACATGAAAGTAAATACAACAAAAAAATTAATTTGGTAAAATTTGGGGCATTTTATAGAAAAATATGTTTAGTATTAACACTTTTTAAATCATTATTTTTTGTTATTTTATTTGTTTTCTATTGCATGTCTCACGGGTCCCATTGACCATTTATCTGAAAATGCTTATTTTAGTTTATATATAAGTTGATTCTTGGAGTCGTTAGATCGATATTTGTATTGTAAGTGAAAAGTACATCTATATGTTCTTTCCACTATATCCCTCTAGTTTTGTAAAAAAAAATCCCCTCTTGTTAACTTCTAGCACTACTCCATATGAAATGAGAACCGAGTCATCAATATTTACATCCTTCATAATTTTTATCTTCTGGGGACGACATTTTTCTCCCTCACTATTAGTCCATGCAAAACAATTAAAAATTATGAAATCAAGGTGTTTAAAACATGTTAGCATTAATGTTAAGAAATTCATTTTTAATAAATTTCAAATAAAAACTTCATGTTGATTACCTTTGGATCAACCTAATTCCTCTCTTTGAAACAATTCCATAAATCTTTTACACTCTTTCACATTCAGACTATGAAAAATGTTATCGAGTTTCTTCAAGTTTCTCTGCATGACACACATTAAGAAATACACATCATTAATTAAAACCTACAGATAATTCAAATATATTAAATTTTTAATAAAAAATAAAACCCTATAATATTGAGTTTACAAGGTTGGTCAACAAGGCTCAAAACCATTAAAATATTATACTTGTTATGAGGTCAACTTGTTACTTACATGAATTGAACTCGGGTGGGGAGGATAACAATCATTCCTCCCAACCACTCAAGCTAAACCCAATTGAAAATTCATTTATCAATTATGTGTGTACATGCACATTTGAATAATTGTTTATCGAATTTTGTAGGATCATGATTTAGGATCAAGTTTGGATGCAAAATATACTCCACTAGTCCAACAATTCCACAAGCTCTTATCAGGAGAAAGATACCACATGAAGATATTTGATGAAAATCGATGGTTTCTTTAGCCTGCCAATTGTAACATGCCATTTTCCAGCAACCATCCTAGGTCAATGGTTATACAATGTGAATTCAATCTCTTTTATGACACCCCAATAGTATGTGTTTGTTCAAAATATAAAGGGTTTAATGACAACCCTCGATGTGTCACATTGTCACATTATATTAATTATCAACTACCCAAAGTTGACGGTCTTGTTGGAATTGTGACAACAATGAATTTTGTTAGTTCACATAATATTGTCGATTCATGAAATTATGGTGGTTCATGTAATGGTGGTGTTTCATGTAATGATGGTGGTTCATGAAATGGTGGTAGTTCATGTAACAATGGAAGATAATGTAGAGGGAATTATATATTTATGTATCCCTAAGAGCCATTTGGAAATTTGTGTAAGACTGCTATGGGAATATTTCAATATTTACCTATGAGCAATAAGAATATCAATACCTTTCACTATGGGTGTTTCCTTGGAATATTGTCAGGGTTTTACCACATAAATTACTGTCTTTTTGTTCGTGGTTTATGTTATATTATTTTAATTTAATTTTTTTTTTGTCACAATCAAATTGTGTTTCAATTCATATCTCTTATGTGGGATCATGCATTTCCAAAAAGTGGTATCAGATCTTGAGGTTGGCATGGAATATGTAGTAAGAGTGTCTTAGGATATGGATTCATTATTTGGTTACGAATATGAAGAAATGGATACAACTATTTGCTTGAGTAGAAAATGGAGCATGTGTTGCAATTGATTAAAGAGGAATTAATGTTGTAGGAAAGTGTTCTATGAAAAAATGATGAAATCGTTTCTTCTCATGGTATCTACATGGTACGTAGCAATACCATCTAGATCTAGTATATGTGTTACATACAAAAAATAGAGAATATCATACGGATATGCTCTCATGTTTTGGGGGGGGAAATGGTGTGTAATGGAGATAAGGTGTAGTGTATGTTCAATAGTTTTCTCACATTTAAGAACAAATAGAAGAAGAAGCCATGGGAGAGGCATCTGTTCCTTCCCTCAGAGTGCCACGATCTCACAGAGAAAAAAAATGGAGGAAACAGATAACTTGACAGATTGGATGGAAGGTCATGCAGATTCATAACCTAGGACTCAACAAAATATTCCTCCTAGACCACAACTACAAAATGAACAAGCTGATCAAGGAAAAGGGGAATTGGGATGCTCAAATAAAATAGTGTAGTGATCCTAATTATGCCAAAGTAGGGGCCAAGATGGGAGTCTTGGAAGGGAATGAGTTTGATGTCCCTGGTGTCAGTGGAAATAAAAATACTTTAGGGCTATGAAATTCCTCCTTAGAATCAAATAGCTATTCTATGAGATACCCAAGGTGAAGGAGAGGATGTCTAGGTATGATATTTACAAGTGAATCAACTCTAATTATTATGGATACAAGTATGATGAGGTTGATATCTTGGAAAAATTTCAATAGCCCATGGAGGATGTGTGAGATAGAGTATGGAGGGAGTGGTAAAGGATCGAGTCCATCAAGAGGGAGGCTAGGAAGAGGTGCACCAATGTGGTTGATTCTTTAGAACACACAGATGGGTTTATTGCAAAGATGATGTCTCTTCTAAAACAAGAGGCACATTTAATGCACACATGTTGTTATGATGTTTGGTGCATAGTTTTAAGAAGTTTGTTTTCTAGTTTTAAGATGCACCACTAGAAGTGATTATTGTAAATTAATAGGATGCACCATTGATTTCGGTGTGAGACGAACCCGTGAACTGCACTGTGTAATTTTTTTTTTAAATGTAGCAAAGGCCAAATTTAATCCCAATTTTAAAATTTAATCTGGTGCAATTGAAAATAAGGAGTTAAAAAGAAATTTACTTGGTCTCTTCTCCCTTGAGGAGGCATGGTTTAGAAATAGAAAAAAAACAAAAATGTGCACTGTTTTCCAAAATTCTAAAATGTATGGAATTTATCGATGAAGCTATCGATCTAAGGAAGAAACTTTACAGACCATTGCAAATGGGGTGACCATAGAAGGAGTGTGAAAATCGATTCTTGTATGAGTGGTTGGGATCATGGAAGGAAATTTGATAACAAAATTCAATTTGGTAAAAATTAATTATCTTACCCTATCATAGTGTGCCCAATAATAAGATGCATCAATGTGTTATGTATTACCAGAATGCACCAGTATGTCACCTTATTTATTTTACCCTACCATGGTGTGCCATATAGTAAGAAGAATTGATGTGTTGTGTTGGAATATTGAGAGGGGGGGTGAATTGATATGAGTGCTTTATTACCACTTTTAACCACAAATGTGTATTGTTTAACTTTATAAGCAGTATTCAATAGTTTAAAATTAGCATTTAATGTATCATCAACAGTATAAATAAACCATGAAGAATAAGAAACCACATATACACAATACACCATAAACTTACATGGAAAACCAATTTGGGAGAAAACCACATATTGATTTTCTTATATGTCAAAAGAAATACATTCATAGGAAGAAACAACTTGATTATTTTCTAGATACAACTAAAAGGAGGGACCAACCACCTAGTTCTTAGGCTTCAACCTTAAGGAAGCTCCAACTCCCCAATTCTCCAACACCAACCAGAACGAGACTAGAACCCCCTTTCCTTGCCCCATCCAACCACCCAAAAATATAAATGTAGATAACTTGTCACTACCACTGAATCAATCAACATGTTACTAATCTATGACTATCACTTCCACAACCTATTATCGTTGTTATACTTCATAAACTTCTACCACTCAAACTTTATGCCTCAAACCCTCATACCAAGAACCACAAGAATGTATTCAAAATCAAATACTCATGACCTATGAAGACATTTTTGTGTTGGAATACTATAGAATATAGACCCTAACATACACAGTAAACCATACCTCTCAAAATTTAGTCGAACTCATGGATTTGATCTTCTGAGTTTCAATTTTCCTCAAAATATTTGAGTCTTGTGCTTTGCAAGCTTGTGGATGTCCATGCTTTGTCCCACTATTTCTCATGGATGTTCATGCCCTACTTCCTATGAAAATAATGAATTTCTTTTATTCTTTGTGCATATGGACTTTCCTTCACTGAACCCTGTGGATGTTTGCACTCTTCCTGCAATCGAACTCACAAATTTCCATGGTCTTCCTTCACTGCAACTCATGGATAGCCTCAGGAAAAACCTATAAAAGTAAGCTCAACTTCGTCCCTTTGACTCCTGTAGCTTATTTATTCGTTGAAATTCACTTCCTCAGAATTACTGTGTCATATCTGTCAATAGTACCTGCCCATAATAATTCACAACATAGATATTCAATGTGCTCAATAGGTGTTAATGAGAACCTCTTGGAGTATTATTTATACTTTTCAAGTGACTTCCTGACGCAGTAAGAAAATACGCGACAACCACCTCACGCTCTCCTTCTCACAGGATCGATCTAAATTCCCCTTTGAGCCGAAGCGGCTCTTTCGATTCCTCCGTGGAATCTCTACTAAAAACCCGATCCATAGGTCCTTCTCTTTTCCCTGTGATGGCCTCTGCACACGCCTGTAACCTTTTCCCGACTCAGTTTCAGGTTTCAAAGTTTCTTCTTCTCTGATGTTGAGAGTCCCTATCCTCTCGAAATCCCAAACTCTGATTCGTCGATGCGCTCTTTTCATCCTTAGCCCCTCCTGGCTATGTCTCTAATACATATGACTAGTTCTAATAAGACCGCAGCCTTATCCTTCTTTCGGGGTTTCCCTATTCCAAGGTCCGACCTCCTGACCTCTTGACTCTCAATTTGGCCTTTCTCACCTTAGCCTTTCTTGGCTATAACCTGGTCCACATGACCACCCCTTATATGACTACAGTCATACGCCTTTTCGGGATTCGGGGTTTCGCGACCCTTGATGTGACGAACCTCTGTTCTTGTGACCTCTCAACCTCCGACTTGTCGATACGACACTTTTACGCATTAGCCCTCCTGGCTAAGCTCTTGGCCCACATGACCACTACCTCACAAGACCGCAGCCTTGTCTTCTATCAGTGTTTCGGTCATCGCAATGACAAAATGCATAAACCCCGTGTCCACCAGATTCTCGATATCCCGATCTCTGATATGACGTCAGCTAACAATCTTTGTCCGCCTTTAGCATGATCAACGGTTGTGATCTCCTATGAAAACGATGGCTCTAGATCTCCCTCGGGGTTTCATGATTTCAAATGTTGAAGTTCTTTTGCCCTTGATTTCCCTGATCTCTCAAAAGTTGATTCTCCGCTATGCTGATAGCTGGCCCCATGATGGCGCTTTCCTCCTCTCCGATATGCTGACAGCTAGCCCTATGATGGCGCCTTCCTCCTTTTCGGGGTTTCAGACTTCGCGATTCCTAATTGCAAGGACTTCTTGTCCACGGGATTTCCGATATCTCGATCCCCGTAGCACCGATAGATAGTTTTCCTTTCGGTAAATCTCCCGAATGCTTCTGATCTCCTCCATGCGTCCCACAAACGGACGGCTCAGATCAAACCTCATCATTTCGAGACTTGAAGTATCCCGGCTTCCTCGACCTTGAGAATTTTGATATCCCGAATGTCGATATCCCAATGCCTCAATGCCTTCTGGGACTTTCTCCTCTCCTTTCGAGGGCTTAAACCTCGTGCAATTTCTGGCCGATCCAACGACTGACGGGTAACTATGTGAACATCCGACGATCCACAATTTTCCCTTTTGTGCACCTCTCCTGATGCTCCCTGGACGTGAACTCTTCAACGGTCCAGATCTCCTTCTCCAACTGATCTGACGACGGTTGTGCTCCCGCCTGAGCTTCTCCACTTTCTTACTAGACTTGGAAGAATTCCAAGTTTCCAAAGGCCTCAACCTTTGTCCTCTTTCTCCTATGTGAACTCCTTTACCTGAGTTCTCACTGTGCGTTCTCCTTGACGTTGTTCCTCTTGAGCTTTGCCTCTTTCGAATCCTCGAAGGATTCTTTAACTCATGCACCTCTGAAGAGTCTTTACGCACACACAGTGTTGTCTCTCCTGAGCTTCTCACATGCTCAGACCCCTAAGGGATTTTATCCTTCTTCCTTCTCCTGTAGATGGAGAATGTTTGGATGCCCTCCTGGCTATCCTCTGCCTCAAGAAACTCCTTGCCAAGTCTGCAGGGTGTTCAACAACCCTGTGAAGATCCCTCAGTGGATTCTTCCTTCAATTACAGAACTCAAAGAGTTATCTTCTCTTCCCTTTGCCTACCTGCACGTTGTCTCAATGCCCTCTTGGCAGAGTATCTTCTCTCAGAACTTCCAGTAGTTATGTCTCCTTCTACGCACCCTATGCACCTACTCAATGCCCACCTGGTAGAGCTCTCAGAATCCTTAATGATTATGTTTCTTCTTCTTGAATGCACAACAAAGTTCCCCCAAATGCACCACTGTGCATATGCTCAATGCCCACTTGGCAGAGCTTCACAGAACTCCTCAGAGATTCTGTCTGCAACTGTGTCTCTCCTACACAGCCTTGCCTCCAAGGTGTTCAGCAACCTTGAGGTCTTCACTGAGTTGTTCATTCTAGTTCTTGTGTAGCAGCACGTCTTTGTCTGAACCCATAGAATTCATAAGTGCAACCTCTGTGCACGGCTATCAGAACCTGCACCATTCTGTCACACCCTCCTGGTATGAATCCCGAAAGACCTTCACCTGAAATCAGACACACTCCTGCAAATGCAAACCTACAATATACATCTACAGCATATAAGAACACTCATAGACATTCATTCAACACAGAATACATGCAGGAAAAACTGCTTCTGTTTATATTAAAATGGCAAATGCCTGTTTATACAAAGTGTTCATGAGCACGACCTGTAAAAAGGTATCGTCTCTTCTCTTATGCTCTCTACTCGCAGAATCCTCTATTCTATCTCCACTACAACTACTCTCCCCTTTTCAAAATGAGATCTGAAATCTCTTTTACCTGAGGGGGCTCTTCGAGCACTTCACTCCAATCTACCTACCCTATTCAATTGCATTGAATGGGATGTCTAGTCCAGCATCTAGATCTAGATCTCAGCCTTACAAACATTTAAGGCCGATCTTATCCTATGCCTGCACAAAGGCACGGCTTCCCGGCTCAACAGCCTAAGAAATTCAATTACATTCAATTCAGATTTAAATGAGGATTGTGCCTCTCTCTTCATCTTGAATGCACGTGCTCGATGTGGCTGGTTGGCTGGATGGATGATGTGGAGAGATGCTCCTGCATCATACTCCTCAACTGCAAAATTCATGAGCTCCTGCTCATGAGCTTCCCATCTCAGCTGTGGGAATCCTCCTGGATCCCAAATCATCCTCTGGAGTTGTTCATCCGCTCCATTTTGTTGTTGCTTCTGCACTGCTGTTGCTAATGCTTCTGTTGTTTCTTCTCTTCTGCTCAACTTATCCTCGCCGATAGTTTCTGTTGATCCCAACATCAGCCTTTTGATGTCTTCTATCACTTTGTCCAGCTGCTCCAATGGCTAGCTCTGTTCATGCAGTCTCCCCAGCTGCAAAATTTTTTGGCTCATGGGAAGATCATCATGATCTCCCATGCTTTCTTCTTCATCAGCTTCCAACTTCACCTGTTGGATGTGCACGCCCTGCAATTTCACCCTCTCTTCCAGGGTTTCAATTTGTTCCCACAGATCAACAAAACAAATGTTGTCTGCCCCTTCTTCTTCTGCTGCTGCAAACTCCCAAGTTGCATTCTTTTCAGCTTCTGAGCTGAAAATATTGAGTCGTTCCTCGGAATTCTCATCATCCCCTTCTTCTTCTTCTACTATCAGCTTCAGTGCTACAACTTCCTCAGCTTCCTGGATGAATGCATTGTGACACTCCTCGGAATGCTCATTTTCTTCTTCATCTGCTTGGGCAGCTTCCAAAGTCTGCTCCAATTCCTCTTCCCTGACAGTCTCAACTGACTGTTCTTCTGTTGTTGTTGCATCTGCAACCCAGATTTTTGCCTCCTCCTAGGCAAGTGGTAGGAATACCTCGATTCCCCTAATCATCAGAATATTTCTCCTATATTCCTTTTCTATCAACTACACCTGCTGATCTAAATCCATTTTTGAATTTATGAGACCCTTAGACAGTCCCATATGCTCATCCCTGACCACCTGGAAATATGGGATGCTTTTGTTTCCCTCCTGGTAGTCTTCGAGATCCCACAGTGACCTCATATCATTGCCCAGCTGGCAATGTGAAATTCCTTGGCTGTCCTCATGACAGTGTCTGAGATCCCGCAATGATCTCATTTCGTTGCCCACCTGGAAAACTGGAATTTCTTCTCTACCCTCCTGGCAGTTCTTGAGATCCTCAGTCAATCCCATTTCATTCTCTTCATCACTGAGACCTCCCCCGGTCTCCGTTTCACATACCTAAACCATTTCTTTAGGTCCATTGAGGTTTTTAGCATACCTCAACCATCTTTTTAATAGCCTGCGCTGCCCTCTGACCATCAACTCCTTGACTAGCCATTTTATCTCCGACTTCTTCATGGGCCATTCATATACCCATCTCGGCTTTGCTTTCTGCCACATCCGCAGTTCAAGATTTTCTATGTCTTCCCTTATTTCATAGAGATCTTTATCCATTTCTGCAAGCTTTTCTACTTTTCTCTTCCTCCCAGCATGCCTATGGTCTTCAGTAACCATGGTGTTATCACTGTCTGCTCTCCTAGAAAACCTGCTTCTTTCACTCCGCACTAAGAGTGTTTCCAACTTCATCCTATAGTCTCCTTGACTATCTTCTCGATTGCTACCTACCTACAAACAATTGCCACAGAGTCTCCAGTGCTCTATCTTTTCCCTTCTTTCTTCACCTAAAATATACAGATGAAGTCAAGCTCTGATACCACTTGATGCAGTAAGAAAATACGTGACCACCACCTCACACTCTCCTGCTCACAGGATCGATCTAAATTCCCCTTTGAGCCGAAGCGTCTCTTTCGATTCCTCCATGGAATCTCTGCTAAAAACTCGACCCATACGTCCTTCTCTTTTCCCTGTCACGGCCTCTCCACGCACCTATAACCTTTTCCTGACTCAGTTTCGGGTTTCAGAGTTTCTTCTTTTGTGATGTCAAGAGTCCCTATCCTCTCGAAATCCCAAACTCCGATTCATCGATGCGCTCTTTTCATCCTTAGCCCCTCCTGGCTATGTCTCTAATCCATATGACTATTTCTAATAAGACCGCAGCCTTATCCTTCTTTCGGGGTTTCCCTATTCCAAAGTATGACCTCTTGACCTCTTGACTCCCAATTTGGCCTTTCTCTCCTTAGCCTTTTCTAGCTATAACCTGGTCCACATGACCACCCCTTATATGACCTCTGTCATATGCCTTGTCGGGATTTGAGGTTTCGCGACCCTTGATGTCACGAACCTCTATTCTTGCGACCTCCTGACCTCCAATTTGCCGATACGACACTTTTACACATTATCCCTCCTGGCTAAGCTCTTGGCCCACATGACCATTATCTCACAAGACTGCATCCTTGTCTCCTATCGGGGTTTCGGTCATCGCAATGCCGAAATGCATAAACCCCGCGTCCACCGGATTCTTGATATCACGATCTTTGATATGACGTCAGCTAACAATCCCTGTCCACCTTTAGCATGATCAATGGCCGTGATCACCTATGAAACTGACGGCTCCAGATCTCCCTCGGGGTTTCATGATTTCAAATGCCGAAATTCATTTTCCCTTGATTTCCCCGATCTCTCGAAAGTTGATTCTCCGCTATGCTGATAGTTGGCCCCATGATGGCACTTTCCTCCTCTCTAATATGTTGAAAGCTAGACCTATGATGGCTCTTTCCTCCTTGTCGGGGTTTTGGACTTCACGATTCCGAATTGCAAGGACTTCTTGTCCACGGGATTTCTGATATCCCGATCCCCGTAGCACCGATAGATAGTTTTCCTTTCGGTAAATCTCCCGAATGCCTCTGATCTACTCCACACGTCCCACAAATAGATGACTCAGATCAAACCTCATGATGTCAAGACTTGAAGTATCCCATCTTCCTTGACCTCAAGAATTCCGATATCTCGATGCCTCAATGCCTTCCAGGACTTTCTCCTCTCCTTTCGAGGGCTTAAACCTCGTGCAGTTTCTGGCTGATCCAACGACTGACGGGTAACTATGTGAAGATCCGATGGTCCACAATTTTCCCTTCTGTGCGCCTCTCCTGATGCTCCCTGGACGCGAAATATTCAACGGTCCAGATCTCCTTCTCCAGCCGATCTGACGGCGACTATGCTCCCTCCTGAGCTTCTGCACTTTCTTCCTAGACTTGGAAGAATTTCAAGTTTCCAAAGGCCTCGACCTTTGTCCTCTTTATCCTCTGTGAAATCCTTTACCTAAGTTCTCTCCGTGCATTCTCCTCGATGTTGTTCCTCCTGAGCTTTTCCCCTTTTGAATCTTCGAAGGATTCTTCAACTCATGCACCTCTGCAGAGTCTTTACGCACACACAGTGTTGTCTCTCCTGAGCTTCTCACACGCTTAGACCCCTAAGGGATTTTATCCTTCTTCCTTCTCCTATAGATGGAGAATGTTTGGATGCCCTCCTGGCTATCCTCTACCTCAAGCAACTCCTTGCTGAGTCTGTAGGGTGTTCAACAACCCTGTGAAGATCTCTCAGTGGATTCTTCCTTCAATTATAGAACTCAAAGAGTTCTCTTCTCTTCCATATGCCTACCTGCACGCTATCTCAATGCCCTCCTGGCAGAGTATCTTCTCGTAGAACTTCCAGCAGTTATGTCTCCGTCTGCACACCCTATGTGCCTGCTCAATTCCCACCTGATAGAGCTCTCAGAATCCTTAGTGATTTTGTTTCTTCTTCCTGAACTCACAACAGAGTTCCCCCAAATGCACCACTATGCATATGCTCAATGCCCACTTGGTAGAGCTTCACAGAACTCCTAAGAGATTTTGTCTGCAACTGTGTCTCTCCTACATAGTCTTGCCTCCAAGGTTTTCAACAACCTTGAGGTCTTCACTGAGTTGTTTATTCCATTTCTTGTGCCGCAGCACGTCTTTGTCTGAACCCGCAGAATTCAGAAGTGCAACCTTTGTGCACGGCTATCAGAACCTGTAGTGTTTTGTCACACCCTCCTGGTATGAAGCCTCAAAGACCTTCACCTAAAATCAGACACACTCCTGCAAATGCAAACCTACAGTATACATCTACAGCATATATGAACACTCACAGATATTCATTCAACACAAAATACATGCAGGAAAAACTGCTTCTGTTTATATTAAAATGGAAAATGCTTCTTTATACAAAGTGTTCCTGAGCACGGCCTATAACAAGGTCTCAGCTTCTTCTCTTCTACTCTCGACGCGCAGACTCCTCTATTCTATATCCACTACAACTACTCTCCCCTTTTCAAAATGAGATCCAAAATCTCTTTTACCTGAGGGGGCTCTTCGAGCACTTCCCTCCAATCTACCTACCCTATTCAATTGCATTGAATGGGTTGTCTAGTCCAGCATCTGGATCTAGATCTCAACCTTACAAACATTTAAGTCCGATCTTATCCTACGCCTGCACAAAGGCACGGCTTCCCGGCTCAACATCCTAAGCAATTCAATTACATTCAATTCAGATTTAAATGAGGATTGCGCCTCTCTCTTCATCTTGAATGCACATGCTTGACGTGGTTGGTTGGCTGGCTGGCTGACGTGGAGAGATGCTCCTGCATCACTTCCTGTAGGGTCTAGCTCGTAACTATTTTACACATTTTCCTTATTTTAGGGATAACCCACACTCTCTGGTTGCAACCATTTTACCCTTGATTTAATTCTTGTTGCAAATTCTTTACCCTTATTAAATGACCTCTAACTTCTTGTTGACCTTATAGGTGGTTCTAGATCATTCTTCAGGGTCCTGTAACTTTACAATTCCATATATCCTCAATCATGGGGAACCACGTGGTGTATCGCATATCATCATAAACAACATCACAAATATTTTCTATCCATAAATGAGTTACATGTGTTTACATTCTCCTTCATTTCCTTTTTCCTCGATCAATTGCAGATTCCATAACCATAACTTTGGGGCTTCATGAGTTCTTCAAGGGTTTAAATCTATTACAACAATTTTTTCAACAATCTCCCCTTTTTCCATTGATGTAAACACTATGATGAAATACCTCAACACTAAAGGAATGGAAACACATATTTTCATGTTGATTCTGCCCTTGTGACCAATGTGTTGAGGGAAATATATGAAATGATCTTACTCAAGAATTTTCAGATTCTCCTTGGCTAAATAAAAATAGACAGGAATATCACCCTATGTTTATATCCAACAAAAAAAACATCCTAACCTACAAGTATTAATTACGGGTGCTTAGGCTAGTATTTTATCAACAAAAGGCTTGATGGAAATTTACTTTTTATGTAATTTTTTGAACATATCAGTTGCTGAAATAAATTTAAAGATAGAATTAAAGTCAGGAAGATGATAATCAAGATAGATGAGACATAAAGAAATCCTTTATTTCATTCAAATTCACCAAAGAGTCATTTTCTTTACAAAATCTCATGTAGAAATTTTGGACCAAAGTCAAACTTAGACATCCCCGGTGGGATATACAAAAGGACCTCTCACAGAAAACCAAAACTGAACTCTAAACGTTGGATCAACTTGCCACAGATTGTTTCCCACACGACTCTACACAATAGCCTTTGTTAGTCATGAAAAGTAATTCACAAACAGACAAATCTACACAAACTATCAAAGATAGATCAAAACCTCTAAAAAAAACAAGTGCCTAAATGATGTGATTCAGTCCTGAATATCGTTGTCTACAATAAGACCATGCTATCATAGAAGAGAATTAGTCTTATGATTTATAATGAATGAATGAAAACTAAACTATCTCAACATAAACTGAAAGAGAAAACCTTAGTATGCGTTTTCTTCTATCCTCTTCTTGTTCCTCCCTTTCCTTTTTCTTTTAAACAAATTAGAATTGGTTGAAGTAGTTGAACCAACTCATTAGTTAAGTTAATTAAGAGACTCAAATAACTTTAGTTAGGGGGAAGAGTGGAAATTATAAATAAATAATAACTAGTAGGTGGGACCTCTTGTGACTCCCTTTAGTTCATAACAATCATAACAATCATAACAAAATGATTAGTTAAGTAAAACACACCTCCTTATGTCTTGCATCAACATATTCACTTTTGGCAAATTTATCTCATGAAATTTGAAATCATTTTCAAAAATATTACTCATATATCCAAAATAAAACATGTAGTCCAAAATTTCCTAAAGTCAATAGTCATCAACAATGGATAAAAATAAAAACTCAAAAGTCATATTTCCCAGTCTGCGATGCAACGCTTCCTTGATTGTTGTTGTCCCCTCTTGATTTTATTGAATTTTCCTTTGGTTGTGCAGAGCCTTTAGGCATAATCACATTGATCACATGGGAACAATCATCCCTCAAATGCATCCAGGAAGACACAGATTTGTCAGAGCCATTGAAGGGTAAAGAAGGGGAAACAATGGATTTTCCTTTATCAAGGGCATGGTGGGCCTCAGTTTTCAATATCTTGCTAGCATGGGAGGATTGCATTAGCGAGTAGTCAGGGGAATCTTGGACAATGGGGTTAATAGGCAGAGGAGTAAGAAAGGACAAGTTGGGACAGCCATGATGTTCGGAGACCGTCTAGTGTACAATCTCCTGGCATCCATCATTTTCAGGAACGTCGGGTTGCAATGATAAATGAGGAGGTACAGGGATACTGGGGCTTGAGGGACTTGGAAAGGAGGCCTTTCCAACCTAGGTTGGACTACTCCCTACCCAATCCAATTAAAAAATCTGGCATGAAACAATTGGCCAAACTCTTGTGAATCGACATCAAAATATATGGAGAACCTGGGCCTTCTTGGGCCTCAGTTCCAATTACCTCTACCTTTGTTTCCTCAGCCATGGCTACCTCAACTAAAAAAGTGCATTCTTGCATGCATGATTGATTATCAAATAGTAGTTTAAATAACCATACACAAAAAATCTTTAAAATATGAAATATATTTGGCTCAATGATGTATCAGACTCATGCAATCCAATCCATACAAATTGTTTTACTATCTATCAATGAGCAGGGCGTGAAAAGGGTTCTGGGATATGCGAGGGGTTTGTATTGAGAAAAACATGACATAATGAGGGGTAAATAAAATTAGTTACTGCTCAATGAAAAAAAAATCAACTGCGAAGCAAACCAATAAAACATCATTGTAATCCACACAAGACACTGCAACTTTCAACTGCCTTAGCACCTAAATTTTCTTTACTATAATCAATATCAGAATAGGGAGTGAAAAAATGAATATGGCAAGGTGATGGGATTTGTAATTAGAACAAAATGAAATAATCGAAGGGAAGAAGAACAATTATTGTTCACGAAATTAATTAAGTGATCCATAAAAAATTCCGTGAAAAGAGATGCACCAACAAACAATCATTGTGACCAAATAACAATTATTGTGCATTTAACTAGCTCATTGTTCACAAGATAGTATGCATTCCACTCTATTAACCATCAAAATCGACCACGACCCATACATTACTTCAATCAACAAATATACTCAAAGTCATGTTTCCAAAATTAACAATGAATTCACACTATCACTGCAATCGGGCCTGCCATTTAAAGACAATGATATTATTTAAACATATATAGGGGCATTCAACCCAATAATAGAAATAAAATTGCAAAATTAGATTTAAACATACAGATAACGACCACCATTCCAACACAAGCTATGCACAGAATAATTCAATCATGTGAGTGTAATTATGTCACTCTATAATCCCAATTCCATGTGACTCTAAAAAAATGGGTCATCCATCCAACATGACATGCTATCAACAACATGCCTGCCCCAACAAATGATCGGGTTGCAACAAAAAAACAAATTGTGGGTATCCCTGAGTGTGAAACCCTATCTATTCATGTTTTGCGCAATGTGCAACCACCAAAACAATATGATGAAACATCTCCATTTAACAAAACCAAACACATAGTCATAGTAAAAACTCAACCCATCGAGCTGAGATAGAAATCTAATATAATATTGCTTTGATTTAATCAAACTGTAATAACTATGTTGTGTACAACTCGTCTTATACAATCAAAAAATCATAAGCATGCACTGGTTGCAGTTCATACAGTCTTCCTAGTTGCAATAACCATTCATCCACAGAAGGAACTAACAGTTACAATGCCCATTATTTCATTTTGTAGAAACACCACACACACAACGCGGTATGGGTGAGAAACATCAAGTATTTGTAACCAATGCTAGCTAAACATCCAAATAATCCTTAGTGAAAAAATACCAGTGACTATGTATCAACCAACCAATTCACCACTGTCATAAAAATCAATTGACCTAGTAAGTTGTGGCAACCACGCCTATCACACATCAATTCAAATCAAGGAAGTGACCCTCTCAATTAAAAATATTGAGTTGTTAACCATAAGGAGAGCGACTGTGTGTATTGAATTATGTAATTAACAATGCAGGGTTTACCATTGTTATAACAGTGGCAGTAACTAGATGTGACAACTCTGAGGCTAACGGTGCACACACAGGAAGAACCATGACTCATTCATGGATAGGTAACAAATCTATGACAGGGGGTTATAACAGAGGCTAAAGACTCCAACTCGGCCACTAAAAATTATTAACACACACAAGGTATAACCCTCGTGGTTCTCTAGCCAACAACCACAATGTTGAAGTGAAAAAAGGGTCAAGAACTTAACAAAATAACCCACTGCACGACCCCTTGGCGGTGGAAGCAAATAATGCTCTAGTGAAAAAAACACAGTGAGGCAGAGTATCTCCAAAAATCAAACCCATAAAATCCATAGACTAGACAAGTGATGCGAACACGTGAGGAAAGACCCAAGAACAAACAAACACCCACCAACCAAACCAACACGGATACCCTGGATGATCAACAACTTCTATAAATTCAAGACTATTGCAAAAAGAACCATCAACGCTTCATTCCAAGAACACAAATTTACACAACTGCAATGCTTAAGGAAACACAAAGTAATACACCCGAGCCATTAATCATTTCATAACCAGAGAAGACTCATGAATGGCCAAAAAAGACATACTTGTTAAGAAAATACTTTAAAATGCGAGTTGGATGAGCATTTCTTCTCTGCTAGGAAGTCAGAGCATAACCCCAGCAATGAAATTGAGAAATAGCCCGATTAGGGTGGCGGCCAATGAAGGAGAAAAGATGATGTGCAGTAAATGCACGTCGCCTCCATTCACAGTGCATTAATTCCTTATTACATGCCATCGAGCTTTCCATCAACACCATTAATCAACCATGTATCAAAACCATCACCCATTAAAACCAACAGCATGGCCATATCACATTTCTAACTTATTCCATAACATAATTCAACCAAGTTCCATATAATTCAACAATTCGCATAACCATAAGCATCTATTACCTTGCCAAATGCACCACCAACATTTCATACCATATGCATATTAACCATATAACTCAATCAAATCGCATAGCTATTACTTGCTAGCCAAGATTTTCTCATAATCATTTCAATATTTCATGCATATAGTATAGCATAACTCAAATTCTTCCTTATGAATTTGTTCCATTGCTTTCATTTCTTTTTAATTGTTTGCATTTGGTATAGTAAAATTACAAAACTAGATCCCTCTTCTTTTGCATTTGTTATAGTATTTTTTCTTTTCTCCAATCTGCCTTTTATGTATTTTCACTAACATTTTTGTTGTGCAGGTGAAATAAGAACATATAGCAATGATATCAAGAAATAGCGTAGGCCGTAGTAACATAAGGAACCAACACTAGATAATCTAAAACCATAGCCAATAAAAAAGGATCTCATCAAACCATGTGAGCCATGTCGAACATCATCACCACATCACATATGAACAAACCTGATCTCCAATCTACAAGGGGGGTCCCACCTACTACTATTATTTAACTTATATAATAATAGGCTTTAGAAACACTTTCTGAGCGAAACTTCGTTGACGTTTTTAATATTCAACAAATTGGCGACTCCACAAGGAAATTTGTTTTCAACAGATTTAGAACTTAGAACTCATGGTTTCGTGGACCAAAAACAACAGGTCTAGAAGGTATGACCAAGAATTTTATGCAACTGGGGGAAGTGAGCAGGTTTAATGGAAATATGTCTGGGAATTTGGGAATAATTCATGAAAATTGTTAAGTATGAGGGCCTTTTACGATTGTATGCATAATCATTAGACCAAAATATGCTCTCTAAATTTTAGACTTGCTCTTAAAATCTCAATGGATGAATAAATGGTAAGAAGAAGCGGGAGATAACCAATCCTTTATAAGACAACAATGGAAATATATAACAATTTCCAGGGCCTTTCAGAGGAGACATCATAATAGCTACGTAAGCTTGATTATTATTTGCTAACAATGCTTTGCAGGAGTGTCACTGTGGCAGAGTTGATCCAACATCCTATTTGACCAAAGTAACCAAAGATAATAGGAAACAAAATCATGACGAAAGTAAAGTTGAAGAAACTAACACAATAGCAATAAAAGACATAAGTGAACGCAGAAAGGAAAGAAAACTTAACTCAGAAGGCATAAATCAAGGTACTGTAAGAATAGAAAAGAATCACAAAAATTGAAAGCAAAGTTAGGCTACTAGTATACAAAAATGAAATCAACATTAGAAATTTTCAGGTTGGCGCCTCACAATACTTCAAGCGAGGACTATTAGTGTTGCAGGAAAACAATTGTCTTTGTAATTTCCTTAAAATGTATGAGTCAATGTCCAAGACAAAGTAATTTTGAAAGGACCCAACACTTGAAATTATGATGTAATTATCATCCCTTTGACACACATGATTAAATGATCAAGATAAGCAGGGAGACTGACCAATTCACTGAAAGTTGTGTGTATAGGCCTTTTAAAGGAAGTACTTGCATCAAATAAGCCACAAGGCAGGGATTTGTAAGGAATAGTATCACAATTAGTAATAAAAGTGGTTTTATGAACATTTGCCCCTTTTACTTTGATTCTCTTGTAAACAAACAAACCATCAAGTAAGGGCCCTAATTGTGACTCTACAACCTGTTGTAAAAACATTTCTATATTGAGAGGAGGGAAGGGATTTCTCATAATCGCTTGCCTGAAAGTTCGAAGACTAATACAGGTTTTAATATTATCATTACTCCTTGAGGCCAGTTCCCAATTTGAAATTCATTCAGGGTGGACCGAGAAAGGCATTCCAGCCCTTAGGAAATATCTCAACTCCCTTGGAAAGGGTGCTTCCAGTGTAGAGTTAACAAGTTCTTGTTTTTGCCTATCTAGTTTCGTAATATGTTGAGCAAGATGAGGATCAAAACCATGAATACCCTCATAAGACCAAGTAAAAAACTTTTGATACTCTCCAAGTAGCCTCGTGGACCCATCTCTTCTTTATCAAAACATTGGACATTTATGTTACACCTCAATATTGCTCTCTTCGATAAGTGTCGTAAGTGTTGCATGTTCCTCTCAACTGTCGCAAGTGTCGCATGTTGTTCACAAGTGTCGCAAACATCAAACAAAGCATATTTCCATGATGACGACACCAAGGAGACACTTAGAATACCTTAGACACTTAAATTGGAGGAAGGAGAATGATCTACTGAAGTCAAGAATCTTTTGCCATCTGAAAGGATCTCTTGAATTAGGGTTTTAAGGGAGAGCGCTCCCCTACATCAGCCTTAGGAGCGCTGGTGCTCCCCCACAAGATACTGGGGAGCGTTACAACAATAAACCACTTCTCTGGAGGAGTGCTACCCATGTTTGGAGCGTTGGCGCTCCCCTTGAGCCTCCTAGGGAGCATTATAACGCCCTGATGCCCCTTTTGAGGGAGCGTTGTCTAATCTGGGCAGTGGTTGGCCCGTTGAGGAGAATAAGGGGAGGATATTTCAAGTTTGGAAGGCATTTGCATTCAAATTCTTGGTTCAATCAGAATATCCATGATCTAAGGAGGAAATTCCTCAACCTACCCTAAAGATACCTCAAGAGGTTAAGCCTCTCTTAACCTATATAAGCAGGCTCTATGATGGTGAAAAGGGGGAATAATTGCTAGCATGAAACCTATGATCTCATAGGAAACATATAGTGAACTAAAGGAGAGTGATCAGTGAAGCTGCTATCATCCAGGTCATGGATCTTTTGAGAAAGGGTTAGACAAAGGGGACTTGACGAAGCTGTCACATTCGCATCTACGATTGTAAGTACTTTTGTCGTTGTTATCATTAATATGACACGCTTGGCCTGTTTATTTCTAGTTTGTGTCTATTCTTACATGAACTTATCGTTGATAGATAGATCTATTTTCAAGCTAATATCAATAGAGTATGAATTGGTCATAATTTGTTTGTCTACAGGGCTCATCGAGGAGCGAAATATTGGAGCTCAACTCGAAGCGTGTAGGGACAAACGTCGATAAAGAGGTACTTTTGTTCTCCTTCCTCCTCATGCATTAGTTTGTATGGATCTGAAAGGAAGTCAGTTTCCATGTTAAGCACTTTCTATATTAGAGTTAGGGTCTAGCTCTTTGAGGCAATCTACATGTCTGCAGGGAGATTTTCCTACAACAGAAACTGGCGACTCCACTGGTGAGTCCTCGTTTCAAAAAAATTTGTTTTGATTTCTCCTCATAGACCTTGTCTTACCCCTTGATTGTTTTCAGACCTGGTTCACCTATTTTTGACTGATTTCATGAGTTGATTGACTCCCTACCCCATTACACTCAACTTGATTTACGAGACTTAACTGCAATTTTTGGATTTTTTGACACTTTTTGGAGCTTTTTGAGCCTACTTCCCCTGTGCCTATGTTAAAAGAGCACCAGCGCTCCCTGAGTTCCTTAAACAGAGCACTATAACACTCCTTTCCCTTTACAACAGAGCGCCAACCCTATTTTTTATCTGAAAATAGAAGGGTGACTTGTTATGCTATGCAAGCACCCTCTACTTCATTAGAATAAACTTTACAGGACCTTGTTTCATGTGTTAAAATATGAAAGATAAACTAATGTGTTAAGGTCATGTATCTTCTTGTAAATGCTTATGTGTGAGGATATGTTCTTTTAAATGGTTAAATATGTACTTTCAATAAAAACACATCAACGTAACTTGCAGCAAATAAACCATCAAACTCAGAACAATCACAACATGATAAAGGAGTTCACCCCCCTCCGGGCTACGTCTCCTTGAGCCTCCATCAATGGACTTGGCTCTCTGGGATTAATTTGTCAAAAGTTCTTTTACAATATGTTTCTCAACTCCAAAGGAAAAACATACTGTACCATTGAGATTAGAACACATAAAAACCCCAAAAATGACTAATAGAACTCTGAAAACGGATCATGGCTCATATGGGCATGACCTCTTCTACATGTGGCCATAAGCTTCCCTGAGCTTCTCTTTGGAAAAAACACTTGTAAAAGTCCTCAAAATCCTCTGAAACCTATCCTAATGTGTTCAGAGCATATCAATTAGCCAAAAATGATTATTCAATCATAGAAAACAAACATAGGCTCACCAAAACATGTCCTCCATCAATGAGGGCTTCAAGCTCCCTGGAGCTTGCTGAAACTTTAATGGTGAAAAAACTGCAAACAAATTCTTCAAATGGCCTTGATAATAGTTCCAATGGATTAAACACATCCCAAAACCCCTAGCTGGGCTTTTACGACACCTCAATCGGCCAAAAGATGAGGAAGATAGGCCTCCTGCCATTTTCCTCCTTCAAGCTTGCTGAAACTGGTTCGCCAAAATGCACCCTTGTTGCATGAACCCAGCACACATGGCATTTAAGGTGTAAAAACCCGGCACCAGGCACAACCGCACCAACGGTGCAAACCATAGAATGGTTAGGGTGCCTCCAACCCCTAACTTCCTTGACACCTGGGCGTATGGTGCATGTGACCTCGCGCGAATTAAAAGGTGGTTAACCCGTTATAACTGTGCAAATTCTTTCCCGCGCTCCGGTCATATGAAAAACCACGGGCCATATGTTTAAACCCCGCGTGCAAATGGTCGGACCAATGTATAAATCACGGTCATATATTATAATGAAAACACATATATAAATACATGCGCGCATATATAACATATGGTCATATAAAAACTATAGGTTATGTTTTTATACCCCCGCGCCAATCGTCGAAATACATGACATAGTCATATACAAAAGCACACGACCACGGGCCGGGGCTAAGACATTTCCCGAGCCCCCACCCAATATACAAACTTGTAAATTCAAATATATTCAAACGCATATATTTAACAAGAACCAACTTGTGGCCCAATGGTCAGGTGGTCATGCGAAGGCATATGCATGGTGGGAGGTCTGGGGGTCGAACCTCGCGGACTCCACCATAAATTTTACATAACTATATGAACCAAATAATGAGTGACATGTGGCGCCCACCGATTGGGCCACGTGTCCTCATACCATTTTCCCATAAACAGACATGTGTCAGCTCCTGACTCGCCATCTATCAACCAACCAGCATTTGCCACATCACCCCTATACGGTCGTACAATCCTGCCACGTCATACCGTACGGACTGTACGGACTGGTACAATCAGCATAAAATTTTTTTGCCTGTTTGGCTTGACGAAAAGATCGCGATATCTTCTCCATATGGAGTCCATTTGACAAAGTAAATATATCGTCGGAATCAGGAAGACGAGACAGACGCAATGGCACTGATTTCGTCGCATTCCAAGCACTTTGAAATTTGAGCAAAATTTGATCCCTGATCCAGATTTTGATCACACCTTCCCACTGAAAGGCTTTTGGACCCACAAAAGCTTATGATTATCTATCTTCTTTCAAGTTATATCAAAATCTTTTCGACAATCACCTGAATTCTTTGACATGTTGTGCACTGCAACTGGCTATTTCCTTCAACCACTGCTCTCTGGCTACTGCTGACCCACTGTTCTCTCTGTGCTTGGAAGACTGCCAACCTTCCCACTAATAATCAAGTCCCTCTTGTGAACTCTTTGGCGTCAACAAATTTATCTCTCCAATGGCTGCAAAAAATTCCTACGACATCTTGTCAGAAGCCAAGAAAACCATCAATCTTGAAAACAAATTATACAAGACTGAAAAATGATGCCAACAAAGTCGTTGTGCTCTTCAAACAAACTGTCACATCTTGTACTTCATCAAAGTACATGGATTTTTCTTGTATCATGGTGTACTCAAAATCAACTTTCAATTCAATAAACACCATCGACTAAACACAAGTTGAACAACACGATCGACACAACATAGTCATCAGAAAATCATCAACACTAGTCGAAAAACATGATACACAATCATGTTACAATCACGGTGAACTATCACCAGTTTACTGCTTACACATACACAAAACAATTGCATGTGCATGACTCTTCTTCTTTCAGTACAAACATAAGTACAAAACCCAAAACATGTGGGTACATAAGAGTTGAAATGAAAAAGATAAATGGTTGTAACAAGTGAATATCATATCCATCTTTTCCATCCTCCTGGCGAATTTATGCAACAACAAAAAAAGCATTCACATGAAACTTGCATCATCCAAGTTGTGATAAACTGTTGCAACTTATCATGCTTCCCATAAATGCACACATAACACTAAAAAGTGCATTTACAACCAAAAAATGCAAGCTTTACTTGCTCAAGAAATCCAACCATTTCTTACCAAGCCAACTCAACGGTGACTTTTTCTGCTGGAAATCGTCCTCTTGTGAATCATCTTGACTCACATCGATGATGGAATCTCCTCTTCCATTCTTGCCAAACTCTTTATCCATCTACTTCTTATTCTGTGGATGAGTGGTTGGATGCAATGTCCAACATTGGTCAATGAGATGACCCCGCTTCTGACAATGAGTGAAAATCTTTTGCATCCTCTTTTCCCGTTGTCTTTGCTTATCAAGTTTCCTGAAATTGGCCAATCTTTTCCAACACTTTGAAACATGATGGTTATATAAACCACAATATGTACATGGATTCTTCCTTCCATTTTTACATATAAATTTATCATGCTTAACATAATCAAATGCAATTGAATGATAAGCATAATTATACCTTGAACATTCACCTTTATCGCCTCTTTGAGGAGGTGAATCTGAAGAGTTACAAGCTCTCCTTTGAATACCATCAACAGTGTTCTTTTCCTCATCATTGTCACAACTCTCTTGTTTCATACATTTGCATTCATCTTGAACAAATACTTTGCATGCTGGAGGGATTGAACTTTCAACAAAATATCTTGAACTTTCTTCTTTAAAGCCTTCTTGAGGAGGTGAACTTGAAACAAAGTTTGTTCTTGGAACCTTTTCCCCTGTCTCCTCGACTTTGGAATTTGCTCCATCTCTTCGTTCATATCCAAGACCACAATACTTGGGTCTTTCTTCAACAACAATAGGCTCAACAATGCCTTGTGCATTCTTGCCCAAACCTTTACCTTCATAGCCCATTTGTAACAACAACTTGGACCCTATTCCTCTTGTGTGCTTTTCAAAAACACCAAAACATTCATCTTGAGAGGAATTATAAGATAAACTAACATTGCATACCTCATGTTCATGCATGTACTTGGTAAGGGTTTCCTTTGCCTCATGGAGTTGAATCTCCATCTCATGCAACTTTTCAAGAAGCTGGTCTTTCTCCTCCATGGCCATCAACTGCTCTTCAAGAGCAATGCGCACATTCCTGTCTTCACACATCTCTTTCATCAAATCTCTCATAGTTAGAATCTCTTCTTTGTCAAAGAATGAAGATAATGAAAATGTATGAGAACTATCAATGCTTAAAGCTTCTGCCATCCTTGGAAGATATCCAACTTCAACACAAAACTTGCACAAAAACCAATAGCTAAATCTCAAGCTATCAATGGCAAACACATGAGCAAAACAAACTATTCTCTGATACCACCTGATATGAAAATAGAAGGCTGACTTTTTATGCTATGCAAGCACCCTCTACTTCATTAAAATAAACTTTACAGGACCTTGCTTCATGTGTTAAAATATGCAAGATAAACTTATGTGTTAAGTTCATGTATCTTCTTGTAAATGCTTATGTGTGAGGATATGTTCTTTTAAATGGTTAAATATGTACTTTCAATAAATAGAAATCAACATGAATTACAGCAAATAAACCATCAAACTCAGAACAATCACAACATGATAAAGGAGTTCACCCCCCTTCGGGCTACATCTCCTTGAGCCTCCATCAATGGACTTGGCTCTCTGGGGTTAATTTGTCAAAAGTTATTTTACAAGATGCTTCTCAACTCCACTAGAAAAATATATTGTACCATTGAGATCAGAACACATAAAAACCCCAAAAATGACTAATAGAACTCTGAAAACGGATCATGGCTCATACGGGCATGACCTCTTCTACATGTGGCCATAAGCTTCCCTGAGCTTCTCTTTGGAAAAAACACCTGTAAAAGTCCTCAAAAGCCTCTAAAAACTGTCCCAATGTGTTCAAAGAATATCAATTAGCCAAAAATTATTATTCAATCACAAAAAACAAACATAGGCTCACCAAAACATGTCCTCCATCAATGAGGGCTTCAAGCTCCCTAGAGCTTGCTGAAACTTTAATGGTGAAAAACCTGCAAAAGAAGTCTTCAAATGGCCTTGATAATAGTGCCAATGGATTCAGCACATCCAAAAACCCCTAGCTGAGCTTTTATGGCACCTCAATTGGCCAAAAGATGAGGAAGATAGGCCTCCTGCCATTTTCCTCCTTCAAGCTTGCTGAAACTGGTTCGCCAAAATGCACCCTTGTTGCATGAACCCAGCACACACGCCATTTAAGGCGTGAAAACTTGGCACCGGGCGTAACCGTGCCAATGGTGCAAACCGTAAAATGGTTAGGGCGCCTCCAGCCCCTAACCGCCTCGGCACCTGGGCGTATGGTGCATGTGACCTCGTGCGAATTAAAAGGTGGTTAACCCATTATAACCGTGCAACTTCTTTCCCGCGCTGCGGTCATATGAAAAACCACGGGCCATATGTTTAAATCCTGTGCGCAAATGGTTGGACCAATGTATAAAACACGGTCATATATTATAATGAAACCACATATATAAATACCCACACGCATATATAACATATGGTCATATAAAAACTATAGGTTATGTTTTTATACCCCCGCGCCAATCGTCGGAATATACGACATAGTCATATACAAAAGAACACGACCACGGGCTGGGGCTAAGCCCCGGCCCGACCCCCCGCCCAATATACAAACTTGTAAATTCAAATATATTCAAATGCATATATTTAACAAGAACCAACTTGTGGCCCAATGGTCGAGCGGTCGTGCGAAGGCGTATGCATGGTGGGAGGTCCGGGGGTCGAACCCCGTGGACTCCACCATAAATTTTACATAACTATATGAACCAAATAATGAGTGACACGTGGCGCCCACCGATTGGGCCACATGTCCTCATACCATTTTCCCATAAATGGACATGTGTCAGCTCCTGACTCACCATCTATCAACCAACCAGCATCTTCCACGTCGTACGGTCCTGCCACGTCAGATCGTACGAACTGTACGGACTGGTACAGTCAGCATCAAATTTTTTTGCTTGTTTGGCTTGACGAATAGATCACAATATATTCTCCATACGGAGTCCATTTGAAAAAGTAAATATACCACCGGAATCAGGAAGATGAGACGGACACAATGACATTGATTTCGTCCCATTCCGAGAACTTTGAAATTTGAGCAAAATTTGATCCCTGATCCAGATTTTGATCACTTTTGGCCAAAAAACTTTCCAGAATTGCTCTTTCTAGGGTTTTTACCTATGGGTTTCACTTGCTGAGTCTCCCTGTGAGTCAATGCTTCTTCCTTTTCAGCTTTGACATCTTTCTTTTTGAAGAAGAAATACCTTGTTGTTTAGATTTTGTAGCTTTCTTTATTGTTGTTGAGTTTTTCTGCTGATTGGGAGTTTGAAACCGATACATTTTTTTTCTCTCCTCTTTGACTGAGCGAGAAACTCTGGTGAAGGACATTAGAAGCCTACGGATCTTTTCATTTGGTTTTAGTTAAGATCATTGTTCTTCAACATTTCTTTTGGTGTGAAATTATTGGTTTTTCTTTTATTTTTTCTTTTCTTTCACTTCTTGTTTTGATCACATTGAAAGGGTGTATTGTTTGTATGATTCCTACTTGTGTTGGTCTGATTTTCATTGATCCAAAAAGATAATTAGCAAGATGAGAATTGTTTTGAATTAATCATCATTCACATACAAACAATAAAGAATCATCTTCATGATTGATTTTGCATATTAGAAGGTATCTCAAAAAAGTTTTAGCACCACATCGGATTTGATTGAAGAAAATTTGTTTGAGGACATTCCTTATTAGTGATTGTTAGTGAAAACAACTCTCCTCTCTCCCTTAGATAGATGTTCATCAAAAAGAAATGAATGCTTATCATCTTTGAAGCATTTTTTGGAGGCTGAGTCATAATTCCATCTGTTTCACTTCCATGCACCCCTTTTGAGTAAAGAACAACTATAAAATGAACGCTAATTAAAAATTATTTAGAATATTTTCTTTTCTAGGATCCTCCACCAACAGTAGACTAGGCTTAGTACTTTGGATTAGGTTGTGAGAATAACTCTCCAAAGTTTCCAAAACAAACATTAGCATCCTGAGCTAGGGAGAGTCAAATCTAATTATCGTATAAGTCTGTCTGGGATCCCCCTCTCACACAGGGGTTACGCACGAGGTCACATTTGGGAGAGATACGGAGATTATCCCTTTGTGGTTTGACTGATTGTAGTGGTCAGATCGTATTATGGGGATTGCTTAAAGGTAAATCCACAATTACTGAGTGGAAGCCTTTCAAGTTGATTTCGGGCTAGATACCCTGCCCGTTCATTCGGATTGGATTGTCGACTGTACCCGCCCAGGGGCTGACTGGGAATTGGTAACCTTAGTGGCCATAATATTTAGGGTCTTACACAAGGTGAAAGTGAAGGGAAGTCTCACTGTACCTGGAGCAGACATTGGTCAAACTCACTCGGTCTCCTTGGAGGGTAAATCCACAATTACTGCGTGGAAGCTTGCACCAAGGCATAAGTCCGTTAAGAAGGTCACCATTGTAACTGTTCCACCATACCCCCACCCCTTCTTGACTTGATCACATGACGTTGGATTTCATCACCAACTAGTACAGTCATCGAGAGAAGGTCATGTTTGCTTGGTTGTGATTCTTAGATTATGTTAGTGTATGCTGTTTCTTTTCAGTAGTTGGCCATAGATCTTTTTCGCCAACTCTTTTTTGCCAACATCGACCCTCCACGCCGTTCATGGAGGCTATAGGGACTTCCTCCAGAAAATATGGAAGGGAATACCCCTTTACCCCCTCATTCTACGGAGGAATCTCCTCAACAGTGCAAGGTTCAAGACACTACAACTTCCCAAGAAGAAGTTCCCACTCCTTTAGAGAATTTTTGAATTGTTTCAGATTCTCCGGAAGCTTTCCGCGTTCCAGAGGGATATGAACGATGTGTCCTCCAACTGAATTTGGTTGGTGAATTTGTCATCGTCAATCCTTCTGACATTCTGACTGGGTCTCATTCAAACCCTTTAGTTGATGACCCCTTTTGGACCACAAACATTGTTTGAAGTCTGTCGTGCATGGTGCGAGATCTTTATGGAACAGGGATGGGTGCTGACGCACCTATCACCTGCACCATAACCCTAAACCATTTTACTAGTACCATTGTTTTTACAGCCACACCATCCGTTGGCCCGAATGCATCGTCTGTTGGCCCAAGGTCTACTTTTCCTCTCCAGATGACCCATTCCACAATGGTTCCTCACATTCCGACTATCCCTGCCGGTAATGCGGTGGTTAGCCAAGCTGCAATTGGCACACCAGTAACACCAAGACCTACATCATCACTCCCTTTTGGGTACAAAATGCTAAATTTTACCACTTCCACTACTACCCAAGTTATGTCGGGTAGTTCGATACCTATCCAACAACCCGGAGGGACCAGTATTGGTGGTCTCAATCCATTCAGTGGTACCGGTCAGTCATTTACATCTGGTTCTCAAATTCTGGGAACTCTACCTCAAGCTGGGGGGAATCCTCCCACCGGAGGACAACTTCCATTTGGAGGGCACCCTCATGCTGGGGGGCAGCCTCAATCCGAAGCCTACCACAAACTGTATGGAAAAAATGTGTCTTCCACACCTAATCTGTGGAATATACCTTTTCGAGGAAACCCATAGTTCTCGGCAGGACACAATTCGCAAGCTCCGCAATAACCTCCTTATGGACAAACACCAAATCCATCTTATAATCCTCAAAACCCATATGGTTATCCTCCGCTTGCACATGTTTCTCAAAACACCTCAAATCCTGTGTACCCTGGTCAACACCAACCTCATACAAGAGGGCCCACTAGTTACAATTATCTGCATAACCCAGTATATGGCCATACTGGTGTCCTCATGCCACACTAGTATTACCCACAGGTTAACCAACAACTACCTTTTCTAGCAACCCTGGACCTTCCAGACTTGTCTCGGTTAATGAATGATCCTATTTATCATTCTCCGATTTGGCCATCTATTCTAGCTAAACTTCCTTCTAATATCCCAAAATTCGACGGAAAGTCCGTAGAAGACCCAAACAACCACGTGATGACTTTCCATTTGTGGTTTTCATCCAACTCCCTCATGGACGATTCTATACGTTTGCATCTTTTCCAATGAATGCTTATGGGTTCCGCAACAAAATGGTATATTGAACTACCACGTGCCTCTTTTCACGATTTCAACTCCCTCGCCATGTCCTTCTTCACACACTTCCAACTACCCATTCGATACGAGATGGGTACTGAACTATTGACCTCCCTTCATCAAACAACCTCTGTACATATCTCTGATCATATTCATGAATGGAGACGACGACGAAGGCTAATCAAAGCAGTCATTCCTGACCAATTATTAGCGGAATGGTTCACTAAATCTTTGTTACCCCAGATCGCTCATGATGTTGCCATGGGTGGTGTAGTCACTAAGGAAGAAGTTATTGCTCGGGCTCAGTACTTAGACTTGGTTTATTCACAGTATAGTACTCTGTACGAGTTGATACTGAATGCTACCCGTGCCACTAACGATCCATCCAAACCATCGTCTGCCTCACACGTGGATGGAGTTATTGGCTCCGTCAAAACCCAATCTACTTCCCAGTCGACTGGAACAACTCAGCGGCCCGCTTCAATGGCTGCTCCCAGCCTGACTGCACCCTCTTCTACCCCCCCTCAAACTCAGGTCTCTGAAGTGAATGCGGTCCAATCGACCCCTTAACAACAACTTGGGGGCAAGAAGAAAGCGATAAATAACCCAAAGAAAAACAATAACAACGAACAACCGAAAAATCAACCGCAAACCCCTGCTGCCGGAAAATAACAACAACGAAAACTGAAATTCCCATGTCTCATTTGTGGTGATGATCACTACACTCAAGACTGTCCACATCGCAATGAAGTGGCCAAACTTTTTAAGGGAAATTCACAACCCCCTGTGCTTACTCGGCCTTTTCCACAGCAACAATCTTTGGTTGCTCAAACCCCCACTACAGGGGGCAGTTCCAACCAATCCCATGATGAGGCCTCGACAAGTGCCCAAATATACATGTTTAACGAGATTAGTCTGACCACTTGCACTGCGACATATGACATGCCAGTTAAACCTGATAAGCCGAAGACTACTAATGGTTCCGTACCGGACCTGTTACCATCTTATGTTAGTCCTCCATCTGCCAGCCCTCCATCTGGGCCACTTTAGACTGAGAAACCTTCGTTTTAATCCATCTTACGCCCTCCTAAGAGAACTATCCAAAAATCTACCTTCAATCCTAACTCACAGGCTACCCAAAACTACAACATTGTCGAAGATTTGGCTCAAGCACCGTGTGCTATGTCCGCCTTGGAAGTTCTACAACACTGTCCCAACCAACGTAGAATGCTCTTAGCTGCTATGAGCGCTTTCGATCCTGAGTCATCAAATAACCTCACGTTTAACCTGGATGATGATCAACCTCGAATCTCTCACCAACTAGCTTTCCAGATTGATGTTGTTGTTCACAATCAACAAATCCACCGAACTATCTTGGATGAGGGAGCCTCTACTTGTGTCATGTCTTTAGCTTGTTGGAAAGGCTTAAAATCACCAGCCCTTAACAAATCCCCTACGATGTTATGCGCTTTCGATGGGCGAGGTTTTCATCCTCATGGACTGTTACAATCCTTGGTCGTTCATTTGGGCAGAAAAACTGTTACCGTTGATTTCGAGGTGGTCGATGCCCCCCTCGATTACAACCTACTACTTGGAAGAAGTTGGTTCTATTCTATGATTGTCATCGCCTCGTCGGTGTTTCGATGTGTACAATTCCCCCATCAAGGAAAAATTGTCAATATCGATCAACTAGATTTATGTACACTCGACGCTCGCACCCCTGTCACCAACAACATTCCTTTTCTGGGAGACCACCCAGTTACATATGAAAGCATTGGTGTTGGCTTATTGAAATATTCTAGCCTCATGGGTACCTTCCCTACACCACTTCCACCCACTATGCATCATATTTCCACCGTCAATATGATCTCGACTATGCCTTATCAATCCTTGGAATCATCTGATCCTTGGGTTGTACCTAGTCCTCTGGAATTCGATGTGCTCAGTGACACTATGCCACTTAGCCCAGCCGAGGCCGCATATGTAGATATTCAATCTGCCTCTCCCTCTCCAAACAACCCACATTTATTGGCACCTGATGCATACTCGGTGCCCTCATGGTTGGATTCCCTATCATCTGTCGTCGATTACATTTCCCAAATTTTTCCTTCTGATGAATCTATTATGGAAATGATTAGTATCAACGATCTACCTTGGGATGATAACCATCATCGATACTCTTTTTTTATGCCTTTGGAAGAAATTCACCAAGACATACACTCTGTCTTCCCTCCCGATGTTACCGATGCTTTGCAATCTCCCATCCTCACACAAGATACTCTCTCTGAGGGGAATATGGGAAACATCTCTACCACAATCGTTATTGATATTTCGATCAAAGAAGCTGTCGTGGAAAACATTAACCTTGGTGCTAATTGCACACCCGAAGAAGTGGTCTCTTACACCGCTTTTTTTAAATAATTATGCGATGTCTTCGCTTGGAGCTACGAGGAAATTCCAGGGATCGACCCTTCAATTGTCGTGCACAAAATCAAGACTTACCCTGGCGCGAAACATGTTCGACGAAAGCTTCGCCCGGTTCATCCCAAGAAAATTGTATCTATAAAGGAAGAAGTTGAGAAACTTCTAAAATATGGCTTTATCTATCCCGTCCCTTTGACAGAATGGGTCTCCAACCTTGTTCCGGTTGCCAAAAAACAAGGGACCATCCGTGTTTGTGTTGACTATCGGGATCTCAACAAAGCTTGTCCAAAGGACAACTACCCTATGCACTTCATTGACCAAATCATTGATAAATGCACGGGGAGCGTAATCTTCTCTTTCATGGATGGCTTCTCTGGGTATAACCAGATTGAAATCTTACCTATTGATCAACATAAGACAGCCTTTATCTTCCCATGGGGAACTTTCACCTATCGAAAGCTACCTTTTGGCCTAAAAAATGTTGGTGCTACTTTCCAGCGGGACATGTCATATGCTTTCCACGATATCAAGCATATCGTAGAGCCTTACCTCAATGATTTACCTTCCCACTCATCCAATTGATCCGATCACGTTGATCACTTACAGGTTATTTTTCTTCGATGTCGGTTCTACCGTATTCGCTTGAACCCACATAAGTGTATTTTTGCTATCGAATCTGGTCACCTCCTAAGTTGATCCCTAAAGACGGGATTAGGGTGGATCCCTTAAAGATTAAGGCCATTCTAGCCTTACCCCCACCTACTAATTTAACCCAACTCCAAAGTTTGCAAGGCAAAGCAAACTTCCTTCGCCGTTTTATTTGCAACTACGCTGAGATAACTAAAGGATTCATGTGGTTTCTACAGAAAAAAACCCCTTTCATCTGGGATGACACCACTCAATGGTCATTTGATGCTCTCAAGCATGCCTTGACCCACGCACCTTTGTTACATCCCCTGGAGTATACAAAGGACTACATTGTTTACTTAGCCGCCTCCACTTCCACTATCACGATGGTGTTAGTTCAGGAGGATCCCAACGGTGAGGAACATGTGATCTATTACCTGAGCAAGAGTCTATATGGACCTGAACTCCGATATTCATATGTAGAGAAATTGGCTCTGGAAGCCATCATCGTTGTCCAGAGATTCCGCCATTACATCTTATTACACACCACCACGGTGATTGTGGACTCCAACCCCATGTACCATGTCTTGACACGTCAAGTACTTGGGGGAAAATATTCTAAATGGATCGTCATCCTTCAGGAATTCGATCTTGAATTTACAAAGTCCAAAGCCAAAAAGTCCCTAGTGTTTGCAGAGCTTATATGTGCTCTCCCTCGTGCAGAGAAGACATCGAACCTAGAGATTATTTCCCCAATGAATCACTTTTCCTCATCAGTACCTCTGATCCTTGGTACAAAGACATCCTCCTTTACCTCCAAACCCAAAGTTTTCAGCCTAACATTTCCTGTGAAGAGCGTCGACGTATTCACCACCATTCTTGTCGTTATCTTATCGTCAGTGACACCTTGTCTCATCGTGGTATTGACACTATCCTTCGACGACGCCTGATTCATGAGGAGGCTGAACGCATTCTGAACAATTTTCACCTTGGCGCCTGTGGCGGTCACCTTTCTGGGATGGCCACAGCCCAAAAAATCCTACGTGCCGGCTACTTTTGGCCCTCGATTTTCAAAGATTGTATTGAGGCAGTCAAAAAATGCCCACCCTGCCAAGTCTTTAACAAGAAGGCACGCACCCACCCTACTACACTGCACCCCATTATCACCATCAGCCCCTTTGCCAAGTGGGGTATCGATTTCATGCAATGTAATCCTACCTCAGCTGGGGGGCACGGTTATATAATCATCGTCGTCGACTACATTACCAAATGGGCTGAGGCTATGCCTACCTTCCTGAACGATGGTCATACCATAGCTCTGTTCCTTTTCAACCATATCATAACTCCTTTTGGTGTAACATGCGCCATTGTCACTGATCACGGTGCACACTTTAAGAACCATATGATGAGCGAATTGCATGTCAAATTGGGTTTTTGTCATGAAAAATCATCCCCTTACTATCCTCAGGCCAATGGACAAGTTGAGACCATCAACAAAGTCCTAAAAACCATGATTCAACGCATGGTAGGGGAAAACAAGACATTGTGTCATCTACAACTTTTCTCTGCTCTCTGGGCTTATCACACTTCCATGAAAACCGCAACTGGATTTACTCCTTTCCATTTGGTGTATGGCATCGAATTCGTTCTACCAATCGAGTGTGAGATTCCATCTCTGAAACTTAAAGTAGAACTCCTACCCCATACTTCTGTCAAAGAAGAATGTTTCTTATATCTATCCAAATTGGATGAAACACATCGTGATGTCGCTCTCATTAACGAGGCACATCAGAAACGAATTAAAAATCAATACGACAAATATGTCCATCCTCGGACTTTTGTAGAAGGAGACTTAGTCCTCGTCTATGACCAAGCTCATGATAAATTGGGGACAGGTAAGTTAGAACCTCTGTGGCATGGCCCTTACATCATGAAATGTGTTCTACACAGAGGTGTCTACGAATTAGTAGATTAGGATGAAATTTCCCTAGGAGAGCCCCGAAACGGGCTTTACCTTAAAAATTACTATGCCTAGATCACCTAGCATCTGTACTTTGTACATTATTGTATTTTAGTTTGGTGTGTCTATTTCTTTCACGTGCTCGAGTCTTTACCTTTGCCACTCATGACTATGCTTGTGTTTTCATGTGTAGATGACATCTTCCTTTCCTATCTTTTTCGGGTTTGCGGATGGCGCTAGTCGACATACCCGGAACATTGCTTTGGCAACATGGGTCATTTACCAATTTGACGAGGTGGTGAGTTCAGGAGGTATTTGCTTAGGACCAGCGACCAATAACATGGAAGAATATCACGTTGTCATCGAACTTTTTGACCCAAGCCTCCTCCCTAGGTATCTCTCGTATCATTGTGTACTTTGACTCCCAACTCGTGGTCTATCAACTCAATCGTATCTACGTTATCTATAATCCTATCCTGCTACGTCTCCACCTGCAAATTCACTGTCTTGAATGAATGTTTGATTACATTGAATATAGACACATTCCAAGAGAACTCAATACTGTTTCGGATTCATTTGTTAATTACATCATGGATCAGTATCTCGCCAATATATAAGATTTAAGGAAACCAAAATTGTACATCATATGTAAATTAGAACACATCACAGACATCATCATGTACAAACTATTTGGCACTGTAAAAACTTGGAACTGTATATATATATATATATATATATATATATATATATATATATATATATATATATATATATATATATATATATATATATATATATATATANAGCGTGACTGAAATGTGTTGATTACATCAAAAAGTATGTGGAAGAGAAAAATGTTGGGTCTTTACACCCATACAACATCGCCTGACAAGGCATACAAAAATACGATCACCAGAGAGACTCTAATTTCCCTACACTACATTATGTTGCGAGTAACATATCACTGCGCGCACTATGTGTCTCAATAGAGAATTGACATTCTCTGGCACTCCCACAGTGGGCCTTTGCAAATGTAAAGGCACTTCTCCCCTCCATAGAGGAGGAATGCCCATCATGAGGTCTTGGAGGTTTCTTTCAACCTCCCGGAGACCTATCACGGGTACTCCCAGATCTGCTACAACTAGAGCACTCCAACGACGTCCTGGTATTGGTATATCGGCCAGGTGCACTGCTCCCTTGTCTACATGTTGAAAACAATACATATTTTAAAAACTCTTCTATATACCCAAAAAATATATATATACATTAAAAACAAAAACTAGACAAGGTGTTGCTCAGTCTCTTAGCTGACGCATCCCAATCTTCCCCTGCGGGTAGAATCAAATCCATGCTCCCGCGAAAATCCACCTCAGTTGATCTAAAATTGAAGAAGACTTGAAATACTTGAAATTATTTGCAATGTAAATGTTATGTGTTTAAAGCAAAACGATCAGTTTGCAACACATAGATTAAGGGATTACTTATGCAAAATACACATAGACAGCAGCATAATCAATGAACATAAGCACATAAACACAACAATTGATAAAGGAGTTCACCCCTCTCTTGGGCTACATCTCCTGGTCCAGCTTCCAATGGATCATTATTATTAATTTCTCAAAAGTGCTCAAAAACATGTCTTACAATGCTCAAATTGACAAACTGACTGCTCCAGTGGCTTCAAAGCATCCAAAAACCCCTGTCTGGGCTCTTTCGGCACCTCAATCGATCGAAAAATGAAGAAGTTAGGCCTCCTGGAAGTCTTCCCCTTCAAGCTTGTTGTCTCTGCATCTACAAATTGCACCCTTGTTGTGTGAACCTGGCACACATGCAATATAAGGCGTGAAAACGTAGCACCGGGCGCAACCACGCCAATGGTGCAAATCGTGGGATGGTTAAGGGCGTTCCAGCCCCTAACCGCCTAGCACCTAGGCACATAGGGGTTCTTACGACCGTGCGTATAGGCAAAAGGGGCCAAATGGTTACAACTGTGCCAACTCCACACTCTGGTCGTGGGCATATGTCGTATAACATAGAACCATGGGCTTGGTTTTAAAAACCCCGTGCACCAACTGTCGGTTATACAATATATATATGGTATGGTCATATGTGCAATGAAACGACCACGGGTCGGGGCTAAGCCCCGGCCCGACCCCCCGCCAACAGTTACAAACTTTAAACTTAAATATATATGAATTTGTATATATAACAAGGCACAATTGATAGTCCGTTGGTCGGATGGTTTTTGCGAAGGCGTTGTGTGGAGGGAGGTTCAGGGGTCGAATCCCACGGACTCCAATAGTTTTACATAACAACCATAAACCAATATAAAGGTGCCACATGGCAGCCCTTGACTGGGCCACGTGGCATCAAACCACCAATCATATGATGACATGTGTCGAAACATCATTCGACCTCAACTACCAACCAAAATTTTCCACGCCATCGTACGGTCTGTACAGCCCTGCCACGTCAGCCTGTATGGATTGTACAGTCATCATTTTTTTTTTACCTGTTTGACTTGACGAACATATTGCAATGTCTCTCGCTCCTGACGTCTATTTGAGACGAAATGAGTTGCGTTGGGTTCGTAATGACGAGGCCTATGCTCTCGTCCGGTTTGAAGCGATTCCGAGCACTTTGAATTTTTGAGCAAAATTTGATCCCCTGATCACACCTCCCCATTGGGAAGATTTTGGACCTCCAAAAGACTATTTTCAGTCTATGCGAAGATGAGGGTAAATTTCCCTCACCCTTCCAACCTCAATCCACTTGGCCTTGCTTGGATTCGTCCCTTTAAGACCAACTCGAAGATACTCCACATTTCCTCGTTTCGAAGTTCGCATTCTCCTGTCAAGAATGGTGTCTTCCTGCAGTTCTATTAAATACTCTGGAGAAAAATCATCTATGGAAGGAATATGAACATGCTCTCCTTTATCATCAATTAATGGAGGCTCATACAACTTCAAATTCTCAACATTAACAACTACATACATATGCATATAAGGAGGCAAATCTAAATGAAAAGCATTGTTACCAATCTTGTCGATAATCTTGAAAGGACCATATCGAATTGGTTTCAACTTTTTACCTTCCCCTTTAAGCCTCTCCTTGCTGATGTAAAGCCAAACTTCATCTCCAACTTGGAAACTGTGAGCAACACGATTCTTGTCATGTCTCATTGTGTACTTGGCCTGACTCTTTTCCAACTGTTCCTGCACCACTTGATGTATTGACTGAATTTGTTCAATGAAATTCTCTGCCCTATCAATGTCATATTGACCATCGACAACAATATCTTTCCCAAAGATAAAATCTAAAGGTGACTTGGGTAAATAGCCAAAACATGCTTCAAATGGCGACGTTTGCGTCAAAGAGTGCTTAGCTCGATTGTACGGATGTTGAATGTAGTGTAAATGTTCATCCCAAAGTTTAGGATGCTTGTTGCAATAAGCATGAAGAAGATGCACCACTGTATGATTTACCACCTCTGTCTGACCATCTGTTTGCAGATGAAAATCTGTGCTCTTTTAAATTTTGGTGTCCATGAGTGCCCATAAACTCGACCAAAAACTTCCAACAAATTGAGAATCTCGATCAAAAATAATGGACTTAGTCAATCCAAAATGCACCCAAACATTTTGAAAGAACAACTGTGTCATTTGTTCTGTTGTTACCTGCTTAGTACAAGGCATCAAAATACACATCTTGCTAAAACGATCAACCACAACATAAAGATAATCATGACCTCGTCTCGACATAAGTAAACCACCTACAAAATCCATGGAAATACTTTCCCAAGGTCGAGAAGGAACTGGAAGTGGAGTGTACAAACCCAACTTTCGATTGCTAGGTTTACTTGTAGCACACAACGAACATCCTCGAACATATCATGAAACACTTTCA
>ML793597.1:60178-103147 GCA_009831015.1 Picea engelmannii
GACTTGGTGAACATATTAAGGTGACCGTTGGAGGGGAAAACCTAGTTTCCAAAACGTCGCAATTGTGACATACCTTTTCACAAACGTGGCAAGAGAGACGTTCCATGTGGAAAACGTGGCAAGAGAGACGTTCCAGTGGAAAAGGTGGCAAGAGCGACGATAACGTGGCAAGAGCGACATTAACATGGAAATTGCGACATACATCTTCACAAACGTGGCAAGAGAGACGTTCCAGTGGAAAACGTGGCAAGAGTGATGTTCCAGTGGAAAACGTGGCAAGAGCGATGTTAACGTGGCAAGACCGATCTTAACGTGGCAAGAGAGACGTCAATGTGGCAAGAGCGACGTTATCGGGCAACATGAATTTTTTTTTTTATAAATTTCCTCTATTTTGCGACAATATGGAAAATTTTGTCCATAACCCCGCAAATAAAACATCATAATTTTTACAATATGTAGTAGTGCTTGTTGTCTCTGCATCTACAAATTGCACCCTTGTTGTGTGAACCTGGGACACACGCAATATAAGGCGTGAAAACCCAGCATTGGGCACAACTACGCCAATGGTGCAAACCGTAGGACGGTTAAGGGCGCGCCAGCCCCTAACCGCCTAGCACATGGGCACATAGGGGTTCATACGATCGTGCGTATAGGAAAAAGGGGCCAAACGGTTACAACCATGCCAACTCCCCGCTCCAGTCGTGGGCATATGGGGTATAACATAGAACCACGGGCTTGGTTTTAAAAACCCTGCGCACCAACTGTCGGTTATACAATATATATATGGTATGGTCATATGTGAAATCAAATGACTGGAGGTTGGGGCTAAGCCCCAGCCCGACCCCCCGCCAAAAGTTACAAACTTTAAACTTAAATATATATGAATTTGTATATATAACAAGGCACAATTGATAGTCCATTGGTTGGATGGTCTTTGCAAAGGCGTTGTGTGGAGGGAGGTTCGGGGGTCGAACACCACGGACTCTAATAGTTTTACATAACAACCATAAACCAATATAAAGGTGCCACATGGCAGCCCTTGACTGGGCCACGTGGCATCAAACCACCAATCATATGCTGACACATGTCGAAACATCATTCGACCTCGAATACCAACCAAACTTTTCCATGTCATCAGATGCCATGTCATCATACGATCTGTACAACCCTGCCACATCATCTTGTACAGACTGTACGGACTGTACAGTCGTCATTTTGTTTTTTACCTGTTTGACTTGACGAACAGATTGCAATATCTATCGCTCTCGACATCCGTTTGAGACGAAATGAGTTGCATTGGGTTCGTAACAACGAGGCCTACACTCTCATCCGGTTTGAAGTGATTCCGAGTACTTTGAATTTTTGAGCAAAATTTGATCCCCTGATCATCAACATACAGGAAGTCTTCTATCCAGAGATACTGCCATCTCAACCAAGAAAAGAAATAACCAGTGAAACAGAACTATGACTCTGCTACTAGCCTCAGAGATAGACTAGTCCACCTCTCCATCCGTGGTTCGTCCACTGGTCGTACTGCCAATGTTATCCGAGGTTGCATCTATGGGATGCGTTCTAAGAAAAATGAGACCACAAAAGAACCGTAACCGAACTGTTTCTGTCCCATCCTGCACCGTGAAACCTGTTCCTTCACATTTCGAAGGAACCTTACACTCCAGTTGAACAATGTTGATTCCAAGAACTGTACGCCATAAGCCACCTGTGATCTTGACGCCAGATGTGTGCTAGTGTTGCCTGTCACGCTCGTGATGGAAAACAAAATGGACCGGAGGGGTAGCTCTCGGATATCATTGATAGGGATTCTACCCCCTACCAGTCTTTCTCCTAGGATACAGTGATGTGCCAGATACATGCCCACTTGCTCAGGTAGCGCCCTCTGCCCGAAAAACGATATGGTAACCCCTCTTTTCGAGAGGCCAGTCAAGAAATACACATCTACCAACTTGATGGTTAGAAGATGTGTGCCAATCCAGAATCCTTGCTCCACGACATCCCATAAGCCAATCATGTGCTCAAGCAACAAAATCTCCTTCTTCATTTTCTACAATTTGAAGAATTTTAGTAAGCCACAAGATCTCAATGTGGCCCGCGTGCGAGGACTCTGTAAGGTAGCCAATCATCAATCTCATGTTCTCGTTCTTTCCAATCGATCATGGTCGCCGAAATCACCTACAAAACAAAAAATAAAGAATTTCATTATTTCAATATGTTGGCAATTTTGGCAATTTCTTAAATCAATTTAAAAATATGGAATCTAACACCCACATTGTTTAAAAAGACCACACCCTCTTTTATAATCATCACGCCCTCTCTTAGCCATTCAATATCCATCACACAACAATGAAACGTTTTTAAATGAAAACTATTTCCCTTATGGCTCCGTGCGCATATGTGAGAATTTTTCATGGGTTCTTTGATGAAAATGACCCATCCACTTAGGTATTAAGGCGTTGGCATATTGGCTATCACCTTCTAAAACGTTTTTGCAAAAAGCATGCCCTTTTTCCACCATTTTTAATAGAGGCCGATTTGATCTTTTTGGGGAAACTTAGGGCTTCATTTTTTAAATTAAATACTACTATGAAAATGAATATTAAACCCTGTAATTGAAAGAAGGAGAGATGAATATCTACCTGGTCCAAACGGCAAGAGAAACGGTCAACCGTAGCTCCGGTATCAAGCGAAATAAGATCCACCTCCAAAACGAGAATCTCCACTTCTACAAATCCTTGTGCAAAATGAAATGGTAAATGGAAATTTCATTGTATTACTATAAATTTCCATTTTTTATAAGGTATAGTCATTTATGGGTTCCTGTAACAATATAATGGCTTCACTAAACCCCTGGTTTGCAGTTTTGACATTGCAGGTTTCCTGGCAGTTCTGATCGATTATTTACCTTGTTGCACTCATGAGCACAGTCTTGGTTCGTTCTCAAGCTCAAAAATATGACAACGCGCCAGCTAGACTTTTATCTATTTTTCAGACCCGTATGGACACATGAAAAAGGAACCCGCCTGGAGTCATCTTTAAACTCTTTTCAGACTCTCTAAATATGAAAATATTGTCAAGTGACCTTGCTTCCTTTCACACTCGTTAAAAGGTTCGAAAGGGCGTCTTTCGAGCGATATTTTATCTCTTTTTCAGTCTCATTAGACTATTGTATGAAAAAGGAACTGAGAGAGTTCTCTTTTAAGTGTTTTTCCAAACTCTATAATCCTGAAAAACCTTCAAGTTTTCTGTCTTTGGACTCGCTAAAACACATATCGACAGGTCCATATGGGACCGAACCCTTACTTCTTCCAGTTCATTAAACAAAGGAAGAGGAACTTATCGAAGGTGAGTTATATTGAGCATGTGTTATCCTCCTCGATCTCATTAAATCAAAAAAGAGGTACTCATCTATCTGGATGGGGGAAAATTTGAAAGAAGCAAGCCAAGCAGTCTCTTGAGAACATCACCAAGCCATTCTTCGAGTCGCTCTTGAACACGACACTTTGTCATATGCACGCATTATAACCCATTGAACCTCTGCACTGAGCCAATCCTTTGAGTTTCTTTCGCTCCTTTGGGTCACCCGACGCAAGTCACAGCATCCACTGCATCATCAAGTGTTGGTCCATGTCATGTTCTTGTTATTGTGCCTCAGTGTTCAAGGGAAGTGTCCGCCTCTAGAGTCATCCATCTCAAATATCTTGTCTCAAAACTCGTGTCAGTCCATTTGATTTGCCAATTACATCTCTATGTCTGTTTCATGTCGTTGATGGGGGATACATCAAGGCCCTCCTTCAACGAGCCTATTCCTGTCAACCTCAACACATTATCCAGGAATCAGGCTTAGAAACTAGTTAGTACTTTGGGACCTGCATGCCTCAATGGCAGGCCTCCTCACATTCGATAGTAGGTTTACATCATTGACCTATGATCAGATGATTCCGCGGATGTTCGACTCCAGCTCATCCATTCGCATTCTTTGGAACGTACTAGGGTACCTTGGGAATCATTGACATTAACGATGATCTCACTCGCACTTGTTAACGGTTCACACCATTGACCGGTAATCAAGTGGTTTCTGCCATGTTTGACATTAGGACATCTATTCACATGGTTAGAATCGTACCACATTGGGATCGGTAAGAAGACCCTGGGTTGAGTGATCACTTTGATATATACTTTGCCCAGGTCGCGAAGGAGTTTCTCTTGGACAAATGATGCATACATTGTTACATAGATCCACTTTGAATTGGTTGTGGCTATGTCTTGTCATCTCATAGATCCATAGTGTATTCTTTGTGGCTACGATCAGTCCAGGTCATCAGAGTATAGATCCACATTGTATCTTCGATGGCTATACCTTTTTATCAATACAATTATGGATCCGTAGTGTATTTTATGGAAGCCATATCTTGCAAGTCTTGATCACCCAAGCATAGGTATCCCTGCATTGGGCTTTGAAACATGTCATGATATTTGTTGGATGTTTGTGTGCAACTTCCGTCAGGTTCTCCGAGTCTACACCCTTTCTTGAATGTCTACAAAGTATTTCAGTTATCATTTCACATCTTCTAACTTCATACTTTGGGGGGCAATCTGTTACACCTCAATATTGCTCGCCTTGATAAGTGTCGTAAGTGTCGCATGTTCCTCTCAATTGTCCCAAGTGTCGCATGTTGTTCAAAAGTGTCGCAAACATCAAACAAAGCATATTTACATGATGACGACACCAAGGAGACACTTATAATACCTCAGACACTTGAATTGGAGGAAGGAGAATGATCTACTGAAGTCAATAATCTTTTTCCATCTGAAAGGAGCTCTTGAATTAGGGTTTTAAGGGAGAGCGCTCCCCTACATCAGACTTAGCAGCGCTGGCGCTCCCCCGCAAGCTACTAGGGAGCGTTATAACAATAAACCACTTCTCTGAAGGAGCGCTACCCATCTTTGGAGTGCTGGTGCTCCCCTTGAGCCTCCTAGGGAGCGTTATAACGCCCTGATGCCCCTTTTGAGGGAGCGTTGTCTAATCTGGGCAGTGGTTGGCCCATTGAGGAGAATAAGGGGAGAATCTTTCAAGTTTGGAAAGCAGTTGCATTCAAATTCTTGGTTCAATCAGAAGATCCCTGATCTAAGGAGGGCATTCCGCAACCTACCCTAAAGATACGTCAAGAGGTTAAGCCTCTCTTAACCTATATAAGCAGGCTCTATGATGGTGAAAAGGGGGAAGAATTGCTAGCATGAAACCTATGATCTCATAGGAAACACACAGTGAACTAAAGGATATTGATCAGTGAAGCTTCTATCATCTAGGTCGTGGATCTTTCGAGCAAGGGTTAGACAAGGGGACTTGATGAAGCTGTCGCATTCGCATCTATGATTGTAAGTATTGTTGTCGTTTTTCTCATTAATATGACACGCTTGGTATGTTTCTTTCTAGTTTGTGTTTGATCTTACATGAACTTATCGTTGATAGATAGATCTGTTTTCAAGCTAATATCAATAGAGTAGGAAGTGGTCGTACTTTGTTTGTCTACAGGGCTCATCGAGGAGAAAAAGATTGGAGCTCAACTCGGAGCATGCAGGGACAAATGTTGATAAAGAGGTACTTCTATTCTCCTTCCTCCTCATGCATTAGTTTGTATGGATCTGAAAGGAAGTCAGTGTCCACGTTAAGCACTTTTTGTCTTAGAGTTAGGGTCTAGCTCTTTGAGGCAATCTACCTGTCCACGGGGAGATTTTCCTACAACAATTTATTTTAACATTTGTTGAAGATTCAGGTGTCCTAATGTTTAGGAGGATGCTTTCAACCACCTTCTTTCGTAACTCCTTTTCCTTCCATTTTTCTTTATATCTACAACACTCAATGAAAATGAACTCTCAAGAGGATTCAAGCCCTCAGGAATACATGAAAACTCTCATGAGGGATGGCCTTCCAAGCGCCTTCATTTTCAGGAATACATGGACAATCTAGAGATTGAAAAGCAAAATCAGGCCTGTGAGGAAAAATTTGTTGATTAAGAGAGGCTAAAAAGAGAGCTAACCGATCAGCCATTGAATTCAACTCCTTCTTGACATGAGTGATGTTGAAAGATAGAAGGTTCAATACAAGTGCCCAAACTATTTGGGAATATTTCTCCATCATCTTGTTGCAAGGGGATCATATCTTACATATCAAGTTCACAACAAGCTTAGAATTTCTGAAAACTGAAAGGTGAACAAAACCAAGATTAAGGGCATTCTCAATGCCTAATAATAGAGCTTTGAATTCAGTGACATTGTTTGAACAAGCAAACTCTAACCTGTAAGACGGGTTATGAATTTTCCCTGCAGGAGAAACCAAGATAACGCCATCCCCATTACCTTCACTAGGGAATGAACCATCAAAGTGCATATGCCACTTCTCATCGTTTAAATCAATTCTTTTCAAAGGAATATTATCCTCTTCATAAAATATGGAATACACTCCTAGGTCTTCTTCGATATAGTTTACACTAGATTGTGGAACATTCTCTATGTAGGGTAAAATTCTTCCTTCTCTAAGGTCTATAATGTTCTTACCATTCTGAGGAATAGATAAATGTGTCCCATCGAGTGAGAGGTATCCACTTGTTAGGTCTTTCCAATATCTCCCCAGTATAATTGAGTAATTTATTACATGCATATCAATCGCCTGAATGTTGAGGGTTGTCCTTATCTCAGGATGAGCACATAAAACCAAGGTTACATCTTTAATCTCGACTATGGTTGTTTGTTGTAGACTATTATAGGAGAGCATGCTTCTGTCATTTTCATTTGTACAAGACAAGCCTATCTCTTCCATAATAACCTTCGATAGCACACTTGGGCCCGAACCACCATCAATGAGGAAACAATGGCCAATCTTATCCATGATCTTTACAGAAATATAAAAGGGTTTTTTTTTTATAGGGTATCTAAAGTTATGTACACCTACTTTATTTATAGAAGAATCCTCTTCGTCTACCACTTCGAAAATAATGGCTACATCGGAAGCTTTTCCTTCCATGAATTGTTTCAAATGCATTTGTTGTTCAGGGATGACATCCATTTCTAGGAGGTTTGCATTTTCTTTGACGTTGGCCATTTGATTCAAGATATTGTATTTGGAAGAGGGAAGAGGGGGAGTGATTCTTTGACTCTCAGGATCCTTAGGAACCTGGAGCATAGTAGCGGTTAAGGAAAATCCTGGGCTAAAAGAACTGTGAGGAGGGTCAAATTTTCCCTTGGGAGCATAGGCCTTGTTCCTAGTATTGATTACCATAACATCTTCTGGCTCTGCAAAATCTAGGACAGTGATAGCAGCTTCTAGTATTTTACCAAAGATCTTATCTCTGGAACTCTTATTTACCTCACATGTGGTTTCTTCGTGGTGTTCCTCACAAATGTTACACCAACTCCGAGGCAAGATAGCCTTAGGTTGAAAATTTCTTTCAACTGGATTTCTAAAAGGGGTGCAGAAGAGGATGAAGCTCCAGGGGTAAGAGGGGAAACAGTACCCTTCCGCTCAAATGCTATCATGTGATTGTCATATCTTGTACTAGATGCAAGAGTGAGGACATGCCTATCTGTCTAACTGATTCTCCCTAGGGAAGACTAGTTCTTTCAAGCTATTCTTCACAATCTGAGCAAGTATGCAGAGAAGAACCAAGATTGTGAATGGCCTTTTCCTCCAGCCTATGATGGTAGGGAGAAGGAAATGCATTATAGTAATGCATGAAAGAGGCTTAGTTCTGAGGGCATATAAGTTTAGGGATTTGATTGTATAACTTGGCGAAATGCAAGTTGAAAGACTTGATGGTCTCACCATATTTATAAGTGATGTTATTATATTCCCTTAACTTCTCGATAGGCCTTTTGGATTTTCCATAAGTGGATTGGAACCAATAGATCAAATCCTCCCAAGTAGATAGAATCTTATGAGGAAGATCAAAGAAGTTGGTCACATCCTTTCCTTCCAAAGAGTTTATGAACAAGTGCATACAGGTGTCATTTTCATTGGCCCCTATGTTATGACAAGCATTAGAAAATTCCACCAGGTGTTCATTGGTATTCACAATGTTATTCCCCGAAAAATTAGGCAAGTGTTCCTTAAATTTTGGAAGTGGAAGAGTAGAAGGTGCTAGGTTAAGAGGAGAAGACACATGCCACGATGTGCTTGTGGTGTCTTCTTCGAACTGAAAAAGCCCATACTTTTTGATAAATTTGGTGGGGTTGGTCGTAGATTGGATAGGGATATGGTGGCTATATAAGCTACTAATCACTGATGATGATGAATATTGAGAAGATGGAGCACTTTCAGTGCCACTAGATCCACCACTCAATTCCATCTTGTGGATGATAGGCGAGGCAAAGAAAGACGAACTAGATGAATTGGATAAATTTCTCCTTAGAGCACTTTGTTGGGTAGATAACACAATGTTTATCATTCCTATTTCAGCAATAGGATTGATTTCATGTGACAAATCTCTCCTTCTTATAGAAACACGAGAATCTAAGGACATAAAAGAAAAGCCAAAACTGAGGAAACAGAAGGTTACTGCCAATTTCTAGACTTTCTACGTCTAGCTTCCAATTGTTATTGAACACTAATATCTCATTCAATTGCTACCCAAGAATGGTTAAGCTCAACACGGGTCCTGGCGGTGTCTAAAATAGTATGAAACAAGTTCAAAGCAATGTTGGTCTGGTCTTGGAGACCGGGCTCTAGATTGGGTTTCGCAACAGGAATAATCACTAATAGTAACACAGTCAAAGAATCAATTTCATAAAAGAAATATGTATCTATGATAATCGAGCATACAACTTAACCAGAGATATATCGAAGATCTCCCCAGTATGGTCGCCAAATAAATGTTGAGGAAAAGATATGAAATGATCTTACTCAAGCATTTTCAGATTCTTCTTGGCTAAAGAAAAATAGATGGGAATATTACCCCATGTTTATAGCCAACAAAAATAGCATCCTAACCCACAAGTATTAATTACAGGTGCTTAGGCTAGTCTTTTATCAACAAATTACTTGCTGTACTTTTTATGTAATTTTATGAACATATCAGTTGTTGAAATAAATGAAAATCTAGAAGTAAAGTCACCAAGATGATAATCAAGATATATGAGACATAAAGAAATCCTTTATTTCATTCAAATTCACCAAAGAGTCATTTTATTTACAAAATCTCATGCATAAATTTTGGACCAAAGTCAAACTTAGACATCCTCGATGGAACATACAAAAATACCTCTGAAAGAAAATCAAAATTGAACTTTGAAAGATGGATCAACTTGCCACAGATTGTTTCCCACTCGACTCTACACAATAGCCTTTGTCAGTCATCAAAATTAATTAAAAAATAGACAAGTCTACATAAAATATCAAAGATAGATCAACACGTCTAGAAAAAACAAGTGTCTGAATGATGTGATTCATCCTTGAATATTGTTGTCTACAATAATACCCTGCTATCATAAAAGAGAATAGTCTTGTGATGAATAATGAATGAATAAAAACTGAACTATCTCAACATAAACTGAAAGAGAAAACCTTAGTATGTTTCTGCTTCTACTCTCTTCTTGTTCCTCCCTTTCTTATTTCTTTTAAACAAATTAGAATTGGTTGAATTAGTTGAGCCAACTAATTAGTTAAGTTAATTAAAAGACTCAACTAACTTTAGTTAGGGGGAAGAGTGGTAATTATAATAAGGGTTATAAATAAATAATAACTAGTAGGTGGGACCCCTTGTGACTCCCTTTAGTTCATAACAATGAGAGAAATCATAACATAACCATTAGCTAAGTAAAACACACCTCCTTGTGTCTTCCATCAACATATTCACTTTTGGTAAATTTAGTTCATGAAATTTGAAATCATTTTCAAAAATATTACTCATATATCCAAAATAAAACATGTTGTCCAAAATTTCTTGAAGTCAACAATCATCAACAGTGGATAAAAATAAAAACTCAAAAGCCATATTTCCTAGTTTGCGATGCAACCCTTCCTTGATTGTTGTTGTCCCCTCTTGATTTTCTTGAATTTTCCTTTGGTAATGAACATCCTTTAGGCCTAATCTCGTTGATCACATGGGAACATTTGTCCCTCAAATTCATCCGGGAAGACACGGATTTGTCAGAGCTATTGGAGGGTGAGGAAGGGGAAGCAATGGTTTTTCCTTTATCAAGGACATGGTGGGCCTCAGTTTTCAATCTCTTGCTAGAATCAGAGTATTTCACTGGCGAGTGGTCAGGGGCATCTTGGACAATGAGGTTAATATGTGGAGGAGAAGGCAAGGACAGGTTGGGCCAGCCATGATGTTGGGAGAATTTCGGGTGGACAATCTCCTGCCATCAATCATTTTCAGGAACCTCGGGTTGCAATGAGACATGAGGAGGTATAGGGATATCTCAAATTGTGGGACTTGGAAAGGATTCCTTTCATGCCTAGGTTGGACTACTCCCTACACAATCCAATTAAAAGATCTTGCATGAAACAATTCACCAAGCTCTTTTGACTCAACATCAAAATGTATGGAGAACCTGGCCCTTCTTGGGGCTTGATTCTAATTACCTCTACCTTTGTTTCCTTGGCCATGGCTACCTCGCCTGAAAAAACTCATTCCTGCATGCAAGATTGATTAGAAAATATTCTTTTAAATAACAATACACGACAACTCTTAAAAATATGAAATAGATTTGGCTCAACGATGTATCGAGCTCATGCAATCCAATCCATACAAATTGTGTTATTGTCTATCAATGAGCAGGGGGTAAAAAGGGTTATGGGATATGCAAGGGGTTTTTATTGAGAGAAACATGATATAATGAGGGGAAAGAAAAATGGTTATCGATCAATGAAAACAACAATCAACTATGAAGCAAACCAATAAAACATCAATGTAATCCAAACAAGACACCACCACTTTCAACTGTATTAACACCGGAATTTTCTTGACTGTAATCAATCTCAAAAAAGGGAGTGAAAAAATTAATATGGGAAGGTGATGGGATTTGTAATTAGCAGAAAATGAAATAATAGAAGGGAAGAAGAACAATTGTCATTCATGAAATTAATTAAGTGATCCATAAAACATTCTGCGAAAAAGACATGCACCAACCAACAATCATTGTGACCAAATAACAATTATTGTGTATTTAACTAGTTCATTGTTCATAATCAAATATCCAATATAGTTCCATCACAAGATAGTATGCATTCCACTCTGTTAACCATCCAAATCGACCACTACCCATACATTACTTCAATCAACAAATATACTCAAGGTCATGTTTCCAAAATTAACATTGAATTCATACTATCACTACAATCGGGTCTGTCATTTAAATGCAATGATATTCATTAAACATATATAGGGGCATTCAACCCAATAATCTAGATAAAATTGCAAAACTTGATTTAAACAGACAGATAACAACCACCATTCCAGCACAATCTATCCACAAAATAATTCAATCATGCGAGTGTAATTATTTCATTGTATAAGCCCAATTCCATGTGACTCTAAAAAGATGGGTCATCCATCAAACATGACATGGTATCAACAACATGCCTGTCCAAACAAATGATCAAGTTGGAACAAAAAAAAAAACTCTGTGGGTATCCCTGAGTGTGAAACCCAATCTATTCATGTTTTACACAGTGTGTATCCACCAAAAAAATATGATGCAACATTTCCATTTAACAAAACAAAACACAGTCACATTAAAAACTCAACACATCATGTTGAGCCAACAATATAATACAATATTGCTTCAATTTAATCAAATTGTAATCACTATGTTGTGTACAACTCGGCTTATACAATCAGACAATCATAAGCATGTAGTGGATGTAGTTCATACAGTCTTCCTGTTTGCAATAACCATTCATCCCTAGAAGGAACTAACAATTACAATGACCATTATTTCATTGTGTAGAAACACCACACACACAACGTGGTATGCGTGAGCAACATCAAGCATTTCTAACCAATGCCCTCTAAACATCCAAATAATCCTTAGTGAAAAAATACCAGTGACTATGTATCAACCAGTCAATTCACGACTGTTGTAAAAATCAATCGACCTAGCAAGTTGTGGCAACCATGCATATCACTCATCAATTCAAATCGGGGCAACGACCCTCTCAATTAACAATATTGAGTTATTAACCATAAGGATAATGACTGTGTGTATTTAATTATGCAATTAACAATGCATGGTTTACCATTTTTATAATAGTGGCAATAAATAGATGTCAAACCAACACGACTATCTCATAATGGTGACAACTCTGAGGCCAATGGTGCACACACAGAAGAACCACGACTCATTCATGGACAGGTAACAAATCTATGACAAGGGGCTATAACAGAGGAGAATGAATCCAACTTGGCTAGTATCGATTCTTAACACATGCAGGGTATAACCCTCATGGTTCTCTAGTCAACAACCACAATGCGAAAGTGAAGACAGGGCCAAGAAATTAACAAAATAACCCATTGCGTGACCCCTTAGTGGTGGAAACAACTAATGTGCCAGTTAACAAAACATAGTGATGCAGAATGTCTCCACAAATTAAACCCATAAAAGCCAGAGATTGGACAAGTGATGCGAATGTGTGAGGATAGCTAGCCGACCCAAGACCAAACATAAAATCTCTAACCAAACCAGTAAGGATACACTGTATGATCAACAAATTCTATTAATTCAAGACTATTAAAAAAGAACCATCAATGCTTCATTCCAAGAACACAAATTTACACATTTGCAATAATTAAGGAAACACAAATCAATACACCTGATCCATTAATCTTTTCATAAACATAGAAGACTCATGAATGGCCAAGAAAAGGCATACCTATTAAGAAAACACCTTAAAATGTGAGTTGGGTGAGTGGTTCTTCTCTACTAGGAAGTTGTAGCATAACCTCAAGAACAAAATTGAACAATAGCCCGATTAGGGTGGCATCCAATGAAGTATAAAAGGTGACGTGCAGTAAATGCATGTCACCTCCATTCACAATGCATTAATTCCTTTGTACATGCCAGTGAGCTTTCCATCGACACCATTAATCAACCATATATCGAAACCATCACCTATTAAAACCAACAGTGTGGCCATATCACATTTCTAACTTATGCCATAACATAATTCAACCAAGTTCCATATAATTCAACAATTCACATAACCATTAGCATCTATTACATTTCCAAATGCGCCACCAAAATTTCATACCATATGCATATTAACCATATAACTCAATCAAATCACATAACTATTACTTGCTAGCTAGGATTTTATCATAATCATTTAAATCTTTAATGCATATAGTATAACATAACTCAAATTCTTCATTTTGCATTTGTTGCATTTCTTTCATTTCTTTTCAATTGTTTGCATGTGGTATAGTAAAATTGCAGAACTAGATCCCTCTTCTTTTGCATTTGTTATAGTATTTTTTATTTTCTCCAAACTGCCTTTTATGTATTTTCACTAACACGTTTGTTGTGTAGGTGCAATAATAACATATAGCAATGATATCAATGAATAGCATAGGTCATAGTAACATAAGGAACCAACATTTCATAATCTCAAACCATAGCCAATAACAAAGGATCTCATCAAACCATGTGATCCATGTCGAACATCATCACCACATCACATATGAACATACCTGATCTCCAATATAGAAGGGGGGTCCCACCTACTAGTATTATTTAACTTTTATAATAATAGGATTTAGCAACACTTTTTGGGTGAAACTTCATTGTCACTTTTAATCGTCAACAAACCGCTTCCTCTTTATTTTTACCTATGATATTTCTGTTAGTTTCTCTAAATATTCTTGTTCTCTCCCTGTTTGACATAAATGGAAAAGGGTAACTTTCCTTGAGGATGTTCCCCCTGTCTGAACTCTCCTTGGGGATTCTCCTCCTATATGCACTCTCCTTGGGGCTAATCCCTTTATTTGTACTTTCCTTGGGATACCCCCCTATCTGTACTATCCTTGGGGATTATCCCCCTATCTACAAGCTTTATATCATTCTGCTGACTTTTTCTCTTCATGGTGCTTCCTCCTGTAAGTCACTGAAATATATGAAAATCATTCAAAAATTATTGACACCAAGTATTCATGACGTGTCATATTTACTTATTATCTCCCCTGTCTTGTTGTTCTTGACATGGTGATTTTCACTATGAGGTAGAAACTACTCCAAGTCCCTGTCGAAGATACTCAAAAGTATCCCTTGGAAGAGGTTTAGTGAAGATGTTTGAAATCTCTCTTTTGTCCCAATGTACCCTAGATTGATTTTCTTCTCTGTAGCTTGTTCTTGTAGAAATTGATACTTGATCATAACATATTTCATCTTGGAATGAATCACATGATTCTTTGAGATACTAATAGAACTGGTGTTATCACAAAGTATTAGAATGGGATCATCATAGTCCAACTATATATCCTTCAAATTTGTGCGGTGATCTTCACTTCGGGGTAGAAACTACTCCAAGTATCTATAAAATATACTCAAAAGTCTCCCTCGGAATAGGTTTAGTGAATATGTTTGCAATCTGCTCCTTTGTCCCAATGTACTCTTGCTTTATGTTCTTCTTTGTAGCTTGTTCCCATAGAAAATGATATTTGATGAGGACGTATTTCATCTTGTAATGAAACACCTGATTATTTGAGATACTAATAGCATTAGTGTTATCACAAAGTATCATAATGGGATCATCATTATCGAATCGTATATCCTTCAAATTTATTTTCATCCAGAGGACCTGAGTACAACATGTTGTTGTGACAATGTATTCTTCTTATCTTGTAGATAGTGATATTGATAATTGTTTCTTTATTAACCGGGATATCAGACACTCACCCAAATAGAAAGTTTCTCCACTTATACTTCTTCTTTCGTTAATTTTTCCAACCTAATATACATTTGTATAAGCAACTAAAGAGAATTCATTTCCTTTTAGATACCATAACCCATAGTCTTATGTTTTTTTGAGATATATGAAGAATATCTTTACTTCCATAACATGTGCTTCCCTTGGTGTTGCTTGAAATCTTGCTACCCGTCCAATTGCTTGCATCACATCTAGTCTTGATGACATCACATAGAGTAAGTTTCCAATCATTGATCTATAAAGTATTTGATCTGCATCCTTGGACTCATCTTCTTTTATCAACTTGCAACTACTTTTCATAGGAGTACTTACGGGCTTACAAAATTCCATTCCAAACTATTTTAGCATTTCTTTGATATACTTGGTCTATGAAATAAATATGCCTATGTCTTGTTGATATATCTGAATTCCAAAAAAGAAATCCAACTCACCAATCAAAGACATTTCAAACTCATTATTCATGTCTTTAGAAAACATCCGAATCATAATGTCATCATCACTTCCAAAAATAATGTTATCAACATAAATTTCAAGTACTGATATGCTATCCTAATTTACCTTTGTGTATAGATTGTTTTATGTATTTCCTTTCCTCAACCCTTTTTGTTGTAAATACATGTCCAACCTTGAGTGTCATGCTCTAGGGGCTTTCTTGGGACCATACAGTGCTTTCTTCAACCTACAAACATAATCTTCCCTTTCTGACAAATGAAATCCTTCTAGTTTCTCGATGTAAACTTCTTCTTCTAACTCTCTGTTTAGGAAGGTTGATTTGAAATCCATATGATATACCTTGATATTATTCAAACATAAATAATCCAAGATTAATCTAATATCTTCCATTTTGGAAAATAGGGAAACATTTTCTTCGAAGTCTATTCCCTCAACCTAGGCATATCCTTTACATACTAGTCTTGTTTTATTTATGGTTACTTGTACACTCTCATTCGGCTTGTTATGATATACCCTTTGTGTTTCAATCACATTCTTGTATTTGGTCTAGGAACTAGTTCCCTTGTGTCATTATTTTCTATCTGATTCAATTATTCATTCATATCCTTGATCCAGTGTTCATCCTTGCTGGCCTCTTCAAAACTTCTTGGTTCAACTGTAAATAAAAATGTTGGGTGTTGTTTCGGTGAAAGTATTAATCTTCACTTTTAAACTCCTACATCTTTATTCCCAATAATCTGGTCTGGTGGATGATTTTTCTGTACCCGTTGGCTAGGTGTCTTAGGAGGTATTTGTTGCTCATATTCCTCATGTTCCGTTTCCACCTACTCTTCCCCTTATGCTTCTTCTTCTTTTAGATCTTCTTCACCATCCTACTCTTCTAAGTCTTTGCTTCCTTGTTTGTCCCTTTATAAAGTTGTGTCATCAATCATTAGGTTTATTCTTTCCATGATTATTTTGTGTCTTGGATTGAATAATTCAGATGATTTGATTTTACTTGAATACCCAACTAGTATTCCTTTGTCAACTCGAAAGTCGGATTTTACAATCCTTCCATCTTCTCTTTTGATATAACATTTACTTCCAAATACTCTGAAATGCTTCATATTTTCCGGTCTTCCTTTCCATAACTCATAGGGAGTCTTATAACTATTACTTATGAGCATTCCTATGTTTAGGATATGAATTGTTGTATGTACTTCATGTGCCCAAAATATGTCACTCAACTTAGAATCTTTCAACATGGTTCTAGCCATTTCCCGTACTATTATGTTCTTCCTTCCAACCACTCCATTTTGTTGAGGTGTCATGGCTACTCATAATTGTCTCTTTATTCCATTGTCTCCAAATAAATCCATGAATTCCTTTGAAGTAAACTCTCCATTGTCTGATATCAAACAATTGATTTTCAAATCCATCTCAGTGTCAACCATTTCTTTGTATATATTGAAGTGTTCAAATGCCTTTGACTTATTCCTGAGAAAGCAAATTGCATCCATTCTTTTGTATTCATCGACTAGTAGCATAAATTATTGTTCTCCATTTAATCATTTTTTTCTTGTAGGTCCACATAGATCATTGTGTACAATATCCAAAGGTCTTGTTGTGGAGTACTCTTTTGATTTGAACTTGGTCCTGGTTTGTTTTCCTTCTGGAGATTGCTCACATAGAGTATTTGTTGGCTTCGAGATCTCATGTATTTATTTCATTGCTTCATTTTTGTTTATTTTGACAAGGTTATTAAAATTCATGTGACCATCCTTCTAGTCTAGAGCCAAATTTAATTTTCCTTTCCTAAGAAAAAAAATTTCCTTCAAATCTTGTTCAAGACATATATGTTGTTTGAAGTTCTTCTAGTTGTAGCTACCAATTTTACTCATCATTCTTTTCTAATTTCACATTTTTCTGAATCAAACAAAATTTTGTATCCTTAATCACGCATTTGATTGACACTTAGAAGATTGTGCTTCATATATTCGACCAATAGAACATTTTATCCCTTGGAATATTTTCTCACAAGTTTGGTTGTGCCTCTACCTATTTTTTTGCTTGAGTTGTCATTTCCCAATGAAATTGATCCATCTTGTTCCTTCTTCATAGTCAAAAACATGTTCTTGTTACCTGTCATATGCTTTGAACAACCACTTTCAACATACCACCCACTTTTCTTGTGTTGCGCTTGTAAATCAAGTGAGCAATCTTCATTGTTGAATTGATCCTTCTCTCTTAATCCATGTCCTTTATGGTTCTTGTCTATGATTGTTGCTATTTTTATTTGGTTCGTTTGTAGGAATAGTCAGCCTACAATCTTTGGTCATGTATCCAAATTTGTTACAGTTGTAGCACTCTATTTCATTACTTAGTGAACCAAAACTGTTGTGATTTTATTTTTTTGATATGAATTTCTAGGATAATTGTTGTTTGAATATCCTTCATAAATGCTTCTATCCTTGGCACGGGCTCTATAGTTTGCAGCTTTGTGACCAAAATTGTTTCAAGAAGAGCATACACCAAGAAAATAAGTTTGATACCTGGATGTAGGGGGTCTTCAGAATGGTGTTTCTCTTCTAAATCCTTCTTCTTCTTGACATGTTTCTCTTTTTTGGTTATGTGTCCTAAATATTCTAGGTGGTCCAGTTCCTTTGTGATTCTATTTTTGAGTACCTATAACTAGTTGTACATAGGTTCTTTGTTTTGCTTCTTATTATATTGTCTTGAAGATTGAACCTTTCTCATTTTTCATCTGGTTGTATAGCCTTTGACTATTGATGACCTCATCCAATATTTTGGTGTTATTATGATGCATATATTTATTTTGAAGATCTTTTCTTAGGGTAACTATTTATTCTTCCAAGATCCCAATCATCTTCTCTTTATCTTCTCATTGTTTTCTGAGTGTTTCTTCAATCCTTTTGTCTTCTTCTACCTGAATCTTTAATTTTGTAATTATCTTCTTGATTTATTCTGAGTTGGAATTTTGATATCCTTCTTTCTTCTTTAAATCTACCTTGAGTGACTTTATTTTCTTTCTTTCTGCCCCTAGTTATTCTAAGGAACTGATTAATTCTTCTCTGGGTAGACTTCACCTTCTTCTTCAAAATATTTGAAATTTTATTTGTAATCTTATATTTCCATGAAGAGTACTCTTTCTGAATCATTGTCAATATCATCATCCTCGTCTAATGAATATTTGTCTTGCTTTGAGTAGAAAATTTTCTTGAAGAATTTATTTTTGTTCTTTCTCTTGTCTCCCTTTTGATTTTTCTTTTTCTTCTTAGGATCTTATTCTTCATTACTACCTTTATTATTAGCATAAGGAAATTTAGAAGAAAAATGACCAATACCATAACAATTAAAACATTTTAATGGAATAGTAACTTTGTACTTTTCAGTTCCTCTTTTCAACTTTCTCTTGAAGTTTTCTGCTTCTTTATCTTCCTATGAATTGTCATTGTAGCTAGAATCTGGTTTTGAATTTGTCTTGTTCTACTTCTTTCTCTTCTTGGATACCTCGAATGCTTCTTCCTTTGTGACTAGTTTATCTTGTTATATTCTCATTTCATAAGATGTGAATATTCCATGTAGCTCATCCATGCTCAAATTGTTAAGATTGGTCCTTTCTTTGAGGGATGATATTTTAGGATCAAATCTCATAGGAAGAGATATTAGAACCTTTTGAACAATCATTGGCATATCAACTTCTTCTCCCAGTACTCTAATGGCGTTCATTTTTTCGTCAACTCATAGAAAGTAGGTTGTAATGTCTTCATCTTCCTTCATATTCAATTGCTCAAATTTCACTCTAAGGATTTGAATCTTATCTCCCTTGACTTTGGCATCTCCTTCATAAATATTTTGAAGTTTATCCCAGAGATCCTTTGCAATCTTGCAATGCATAACCTTGAGAAATACTGAATTATCTAGATTGCTCAGAATGGTTCCTGTATCCTTTTAATTACTTTCATGGATTTTCTTTCCATATTTGTTAGTTGGGGGAGTGGTTGGTGCTATAAATATGTCTACTACTAATTGTCAAACATCAAATCCTTGTTCCTCTAAAAAGGTTTCCATCCTTTTATTCCAAAAGGCATAGTTATTTCCATCAAACCTTGGTGCTCCAATATTAGTGTATTCTAGATCTCCTTCCAGTGGTTAAATGGTTTCTTGAAGGACCTTCTCTAATACCAATTGTTGGAATACTAAGAGCGGGGGGTGAATCAATATGAGAACATTATTACCACTTTTAACTACAATGTGTATTGTTTAACTTTATAAGTAGTATTCAACAGTTTAACATTAGCATTTAATGTATCAACATTAGTATAAATAAACCATGAACAATAAGCAACCACAAATACACAGTACACCAAAACTTTGTGTGGAAACCCAATACGGGAGAAAACCATAGAATTATTTTATTATATGTCAAAATAAATACATTCATATGAAGCACCAACTTTCTTATTTTCCAACTACAACTGGAAGGAGGCACCAACCCCCTATTTTTTAGGCTCCAACCTTAAGAAAGCTCCAACTCCCTAATTCTCCAGCACCAACTAGAAGGAGGCTACAACCCTGATCTAGATTTAGGAGCGGAACGAACTGGTTAACATAATGAATACAACAAACAAAGAGATATGAATAACAACGTAGATATCCATTTAACTATATCTTCTATTGAATAAATGAAATACGTCGAAACTGTAAAACTGCAAAACTGCAACACTTGCTCGAATGGTGGTAGCTATCTCTGAGAAGAGATGTGGCTTCTATGTGCATTTTTCTTAGAAGAATGAGTAAAATGAGGCTCTAGAGGAATTTTGGATATTACTCATGAATGTCAAAACCCTAGACATCCAAAAACCTAACCCTAGGAGGCGAAACGCCAAAACTCATGTGGGTCCCTATGGGTAAGTTGGTACCTCAACTTCCCGTGTCATAACTTTTTCATACGACCTTTATTTTCAGCATGTGATAGACTGTTGGAAAGGTATTTTAGATAAATACAAATTGCACCATCAAACTCTGACTCCATCTACAGTTTGAATCTGGCAAGAATAATAAACATTGTTTAGTGCTCCAAAACAGCCCTGGAATTACAACAAGACGTGATGACATGAAAACATACAAAATAAGCAAGTTGGATTAGGTGAGAGGCCAAAAGTATCCACCGGGAATATGTGTAGGGATTCACATAGCCCTAGAAGTTTACAACCCAAAATTACAAATAAGTACAAAAGAACGTGCTTAACTAAAAACTGACAAGAGGAGCCAGTTGGAATAGGTGGGTGGCCAGCAATATCCATCTAGATCAATCCTCCCCCCTTAGGAAGAAATGGTCTCCATTGTGTTGAATTCCCCCATAATGTGAGGAATTTTATGTTGTATTTGTCCTCGGGTGAGCTACTTGCCTTGGTGTAGGCGTTTCCCTTCCTTGACAACTCGATAAAGTTGGATCCTTTGTTGGCGAGTGCCCTTGACCTGTGTGTTCACTATGTGATCATTTGATGCTTGTTTCATGCAGTCAGGGTTGAGCTCTATTCATGTCAATTGTTCTTCGATCTCTGAGGTGTCTAATAATGCTGGAAAATATGGCCAAAGGAGGTCCACATTGAACAATGGGTGCAAGCTAAGGAATGGTGGAGTTTTGAGCTCAAAATCATTGTTACCCACAACCTTGGTGATGGTCTAAGACCCATAGTGAGGTGGGAGGAGCTTCCGATGGAGACCTATAAGATGATCCTTCTACAAGTGTAGCCAAACCTTGTCTCCAACCTGAAACTAGTGCGGCACCCTTTGTTGATCATTGCACTACTTGTACTTAACATTGGATTTCTACAAAATCTCATGGATCTGTTAGCGGATGTGCTCAATCCACTCAATGGATCTGGTGTATTTTTTGGTCTCAGACTAAACATGGGAAGAGTCTGTCCTGTGGTTTTCAGAGGTAGTGCAACATCAATGGGACCCAAGGGTTGGAATCCTAATCCCACCTGAAATGGGATATGGTCGATGGAGTGATGGAGATCCCTGTTTTAACTGTGTTGAACATATGGGAGACTCTCATCCCATGTACATGGATGATTAGATTTATACATGCACAGGATGTGCACAATCATTCGATTGACGACTTCTTTTTGGCCATCTATTTGGGGGTGGAAAGCAGTGGATTTAGTGAGCTTGGTGTCCAAGAGTGACCAGAGACATGACCAAAATGTGCTAAGGAACCTATTGTCTCGATCATAGATGATGATCTGTGGTATCACAAAATGGACCAACACTCGTTCAAATAAGAGATTGGCAATATCTGTCATTGTGATGTTGTTCTTGCAGGCCATGAGGATGGCCATATTCGAGATGGATTCCCAAGGCATCTCGGGGGTAGGAAGAGGGGTGTATAAGCCTTGCTTCTTGATGGCTATCTTGGTAATGGCACTGGCAGTGCAATATATGATATACTTGTTGACATCTTGTCGAATTTTTGGCCAATAAAAATGTTTATGGAGAATGACCACATTTTTCTCGACGATAAAATGTCCTGCCACCCGACTGTAGTGGGATTCCCAAATCATCTTTACATGCTTTCCTGCAAGAAAACATAGATGGCCCCGATGGCATAAAATCCTGTCCTAAATGTAAAAAGCAGTGTCGGTCGCACCTATACCCAAGAGATGATAGGTGGTGTTGAATTCTAGATATTGTTGATAAAGTTGGGGCCACTCAGATGCCTCATTTCCACAGGAATGGAGCATACTGGTGAGTGCATCTACGGGAGGTCGAATGAGGCAGCCAATGACACAATTTTTTCTCCCTGTCTTATACTTGATTTTGAGATGAAATTGATACAGGTAGGTGGACCACTTCTAATGGTGGTCGTTCTACAACTTTCATTGTATTTGTATGAAGTGTAGAGGCTTGTGATCAATGTGGATGATTTTCTCCTTTCCCACAATGTAATGTTTCCATTGATGATAGGATGGTACAATGGAATACATTTCCTTGTCATATGTGGGCTATTTACAGACAATATCTGAGAGTGTCTCACTATGGTATGACATCAGATGATCGTGTTGAGTGAGAAATGAACCTATAGCATAGTTAGATGCATCAATCTCAATCTCGAATGACTGTTGCAGATAAGGCAAGAAGAGTATTGGAGCTGAGAACAAGCGATGCTTCAGATCATCAAATTATCATTGTTGTTCCTTCCCCCACACAGAATTCTCCATGCCATTTCCCTTGGTCACATGGTTGAGAGCCAATGCAATATGGGTGAATCCCTACACAAACCATCAGTAGAAATTGGCCAATCCTAAGAAGCTCTGAAGATCAGTTAGTGTGGTTGAGGATGGCCAATCACAGATGACTTGGATCTTAGTGGGATCGACATGTACCCCATGTTCATCAACAATGTATCCCAAGTATTGGACCATGTTCATGCCAAAGGAACATTTTTTCCAAGTTGGAATATAGATTGTGTTGCCATAGAGTGCTCAAAACTAGTTGAATATGTCACATGTTCTCCTCCCAAGTTCTTCTAAAGATGAGGATGTAATCCAAATATACCACCACAAAAGAGTTGGTGAAGGGCCTCAATACATAATCCATCAACCTCATGAAAGTGGTTGGTGAATTTGATAGGCCAAAGGGAATGACCAATCATTCGAAGATACCTTCTTTAGATTTGAAGCTTGTCTTCCAGACATCAGCTGGTTCGATGGGAACATGGTGGTAGCCATACTTTAGGTCAATCTTGATGAAGAGATTTTCCCCCTTTAGGTGGTCAAGAAGGTCATCAATCCTGGGAATTGGGTACCGGTTTTTGAATGTGATTTTTTTTAATGATCTATAATTAATGCAGAGTCATCAGGTCCTGTCCTTCTTCTACACCAGTACAATCAAGCTTCCACAAGGGGATAATTTGTGTCTGATGTTCCTCTTTTGAAGAAGCTCTTGGATCTGATGCTTGATTTCATCATTTTCCATTAGAAAGAGACAATAGGATGGTCTATTAGGTGGAGGTGCACCGGGGCTTAGATCAATTAGATGTTTGACTTTGCAATGCATTGGTACCCCGATGAGTGAGGAGAATATGTCTCCGTTCTCTTCCATGATCTCATCCACTTTATTCTCTTTCAAAGAGAGGCTCTTTGTAGAGGCCACAAATGTGTCGAAAAAATTCATCTTGTTGTGAGAACAGATCACAAATAAGACAAACTTATTGGTCTATGAAATGACCTTACTGAATTTCTTAGCAAAGATTAAAGAAATATCGGTAGGTGGCTCTACCTATGGTATCTTGTACAATTGTCTACCCAAAGTAATAATAACATTGTGGGGTCTAGACTCATACACAGCATGACACTTCCACAAATATTGTTTTCCTAAAATAACATCACAAAATTCAAGGGGAGAAATATCACAAAATACCTCATCTTTGAAGGGATTGATGCCATAGGGAAGATGACAATGTTGGTTGACACGGAGATCTATTCCTTGGTGAACCCAACTTATGGTGTAGGGTTTTGGATGCAGTGTCATTAGAAGATCAAACTACTTGATGAGCTATGTTGAGATCATGTTCTTTTTCCTACCGCTATCGATAATGAAATGAAGTGGAGGCCCCTTTACCCACATCTGTGAGTGAAAGAGGCATTTCCATTCCTCTGGTTCTTTTGGTTCGCTTAGTTGGAATTTGGTGGTAGAGATAGTGGCACTGGCTTTAGCATCGATAATCCGCTTCCCTCCTTATGGATTTGATTCAAAATTATAATTGGCGTCTGACTTAGAATCCTTCAGCTTGACCACAAGTGACTTCTTGGAGAAACATTTTTCAGTTTTGTGCCAATGACTTTTACGGTATTCACACCATTTTCCCATGTCCTTCTTCGACTTCTCATTTCCCTTCTTGTGTTTCAGCTTGGAATGGTTGTCCTGAGAGTGGCCATATTTTCTCTGTCCCTTGTTGTGTGGTTTGGGGCCACATTTTCCCTGCTTCGAATGTGAGTAGTTTGCAGATACAAACTCTCACCTCTTCTGCTTAAGTTTTTTCTCGATATTGAAAACATATCTATAAGTCGTACCCAATGAGGCGATGGCCAAAAAATCCATTTATTTTTAAGTGTATTAATGCAATCAGTCGCGGTATTTGAGCACCATATGTCACTCAGATTCTTTGATACCCAACTGTATGGTCCCTTTCTTGACGTAGGGTGGTCCATCTAGTGTACTAGTCCTCATATCTTCCAACATGGTATTATTGTTATTTAATGGCATCCTGGAAGGAAACCCATGTAGGGGAAACCACAAATATTTCATATTCTTCTATGGCCCTTTGCTCATAGTAAGTGTCCCACTAGTCCTTAACATTGGGGATGGCCTTGACAAGTGAAAAAGTAATATTTTCCCCATCATAAAAATTATGAACCAAAAAATACCCTTCGAGCAGATTCAACCATTTATCTACAACAACCACATCTATCAGTCCTTCAAATAATGGAATATCAAGATTTACCTGTACCTTGAAGGGGGTTGCATGGTTGATTGATGAATATGCTTCTTGTTGGATTATTGAGAGGGGGGATGAATCAGTAATAGAGAAATTGAATCCTTTTTAACCATATAATGCAAGTGTTATATCAATGTAACATTATCATCCAATATTTGTAGAGTAAATAAACAATGAACAAATGAACAATCATACACATACACAATACACCAGTGTTTTTACATGGAAACCCAAAGCGAGAGAAAACCACGTGTGATATCCCTAGGATGGGCCACATTTGTATTATGAACTGTAAACATTTTTTGTAGGATGGTGAGTCAAGCAATTATAAGATGGTAGGATTATGTGTTAGTAGGTTGGACATCCCAGGTGTTAAAGGCCAGGAGCATGTTTTGTACATGTAAATATTCATATTATTAATATAAAAGCATCGTTGCATGTAGACTGACCACGATAAAAGAGAATGGGGGACTAAGCTCCACTAGGATGGGTAAGGGACAAGGGGATGAGAGGTTGGAAAGAGGGGTTAATCCTAAGGGCTTAAGTCCAAGAGAATAATAATTTATTATTATTCGAAAAGTTGTTTAAAAGGATATTTTTTATCCTAATTTCCTTGGGGAGGATAGGTGACTTCCAAAGGGAAAGGAACATGCTTCATGAGCGATAGGTGTCAACTCAGTAACATGAAGACTTAAGGGGGGAGTTCTTGTTGTTGGGACACATGAAGGCACTCGGGGAGGCACTCATGCACAAGGAGGAAATCACGCATGCAAAGGTTCATGCACAAACATTTTTGGCTCTCACGCTCTCACCAGCTCTGCTATGTTAGACTAGTCTACCCCATCTCTCCTCACGAGTTCACTCATGCACTAAGAAAGAATGAAGTCATCCAATTCTTCCATTTTTGAACCAATGGCCATTATGCACCTCTTTAATTTATTGAGTCATCCCTTGCCTTACCCGACTTAAGAGGCAGGTTGTCAGGACTGTGAGAAAATCTCTCTCTAGGTGAGAGAGGTTGTTGTGGGTTGAATAAGAAGGTTGTAAGGCCTATGAGAAACTCTCTGGAGGTGAGATAGGTTGTTGTGGGTTGAATAAGAAGCTTGTAAGCCCTGTGAGAAACTCTCTCCAGGTGAGACAGTGTGTTGAGGAAGTGATTTCTCCTGGAGGGAGTCTCGTAGCTGCTACAGAGCTCTGAGAATTTTGGTCTCGCCTTTTGTTGAAGCCCAAGGTAAGGGAGGTGGATCATTCAATGGAATGTGTGACAGTGAATATGTATACTCCTGGGGTGGGACATGCATGTGGGGAATGAGATGTTGGAAAAATGAGAGGGGGGGTGAATCAGTTGTTACCGTGCTTAAACAATAATGCTTCTTTTAAAATCTTTACAAGGCACTTAATGATGATCACAATAATGCATAGAGATAAACAAAGGCACATTCAGCATCATTCACACACATGTTATACACAGAGACAGATATTTCCTGAGGAAACCCATAAAGGGTAAAAACCTCTTTTACTTTATATGATAAGTAATAATTACATTATTTACATTATCATACATATGAGCACCAACTCATAATGAGGCTACAACCTCTGTTTTGCAAGATGCAACTTGCTGAGAGCACCAACTCTCTGTTTTCTCTAGCACCTACTAGAAGGAAGCACCAACTCCCTGGTTTCTCTAGCACCAACTAGAAGGAAGCACCAACTCCCTGGTTTCTCTAGCACCAACTAGAAGGAAGCACCAACTCCCTGAGTGTTTCTAGCACCAACTGGATGGAAGCACCAACTTCCAACCTGTATAACAAAGAACAAGAGTTATCCCTTGCACCACCCTGCCACCCTGGTTTATCTGGCTCCAACCAGATGGAAGAAACAACTCCCTGTGTTCAAGCACCCACTTGAAACTCTGAGGACAACAGTCCTCCCTAGCACCTCCCAACCTCCCTAAAATATAAATATTTGCTACTGAAACTTATTACAGTGATTTAATGTTCAACAATGTCTTACCAGACTCATCACTGTTCTGTTTCATTTTGTTGCTCTGTCTGCCTCACTGCCTTCCTGCACACATGACTTGCGCTGTCTATTCTTCTCCCATTTATACTCTTTGCACCATGTCCCTTCAATGAAACCTTCCTCTACTGTGTATTTCTACTCCTGTGTCTGCCTCCTTTCTCACACTTCAATCCTTCCACACAGTGACCACAACAAAATCCAACAACAACAATGACTCTTATCTTCTCTGTATCGTGTATATATAGCTTATGTGCATCTTGTGCATGCAATATTCGCCATTCCTCTGCATGCTCATACCGCGCCAATATCCTCCACATCTCAAGTGCTTTGCGTGATCATCATCGTGACTCTTCAGCTTCTCTGCCTGTTTTGCCACGCGTTCAACATCACTAGGTGCTATGCTGAGATACCTCAACCTCTCTGGCAATTGAGACTCTTCATCTTCTCTGTGACAGTCAAGCTCACCTTCTATGTTTTAGTTACAGGCCTCAATGCCCATCCAACTTTCAATCGCCTTCACAAACATCTTCATTCCTCTTGAAGATTCCCAGCGACTCTTCACCTTCTCTGTCAATCATCCCATGTGTCTTCGAGTCCTCTGGCTGAAACCATCAGTGGTTTTTTGAAGTTATACTATGTCATGCTACAGTAGCCCTCTGATCTCCTTCAGGTTTATTTGCACTGTTGGATGAACTTTATTAATCTTTCCTTTAAATCAGGTTTTGGCATTTCGGCATTCCTATGGCCAAGTGTCTCGACACTTCATGTCGCGATCTTCGAAGCTCCGATACATAGCTTTTCTATGTTAGATCCTTTCTCTATATGACCATGGTCATAACCAAGCGCCTATGCAAAAAGCACTTTTCGTGAATTCGCATTTCGTGAGTCTGGAGATGAGACATCTCGGCTCTCCAAGTCATGATCCCCGATACCCTGAAATGTCGTGGGATCAACGGTCCTGATCAGAGCTTGATTCAACGGCTGCAATTTAATCGCAATTTCGCATATCGTGAAATCGACATTCTTGTTGCATTGTTTACTTGCCTCTCCATCTTGCGATCCCCGAATTCCCGAAATGGACTTGGATTCAACGGTCCAGATTCAATCTTGATTCAATGGCTGCGATTGGATCGCGAATTCGCATATCGCAAAATCGGGATTCCTATTGCATTGTTTCTTTGACAACTCCAACACGTGACCGTCGAAACTCCGACATGGTGTAAGTTTGCTGACGTCACATGTGTTAAATAACTGCCACATGTCACCCTGATTCGTGACTTACATGTGCTTGGAATGTTGAATCAATCTCACACTTGTCATTACCTGGTTGTGCCACATGTTCCCAGCTGACGTGAGTTGGATCGATGGTCCAGATCTTATCTTGACTGCGATTAAATCGTAATATCACATATTATGATTTCAGGATTCCTGATGTTAATAATCTTTGACATGTTTAACTCGCGATCCACGAAACTCCGAAAGGGAGGCGGATCAACGGTCCACATAACACCCTAAGATGGATGGTCCTCCTTCTTTCAGGATTTTGTGAGCCCTCTACTCCTTGCACTTTAAAGATCGTGCAGGTTCTCCTCGATCCAACGGTGGTCGGACACTGCACTCAAATCTAACGTCTGAGATCTATCCACCTCTTCAGTGCACTCCTCTTGTCTACATTGAGATCTGACGGTCATCGTTCTGTCGGGAATTTTGGATGGGATCCAATGATTAGGAATACTTCACAAACTTTACGAGACTTCATCATGCCTGATCAACGTTGCGTTGCCTTTGATCATTCGATCTTCCTGAACTTATCTTCTATTTGCCTATTGATCATCGCTACTGTATTCAAGCCATCATTACTATTGTACTTTCCATCAATGAAAATCTTACGCTACTTGTTAAATTTGCCAATAATCTTCCCCTTTTGCATTGATGGCAACTAAGGCACCCGAATTCTTTTCTCCCCCTTTGACATCAATGTCAAAGAAGAGACATGCTCCCCCTGAGCGATTGCAGTAATTTTAGGAGGCATTAGATATTCAAACAATACACAACTCCCCCTAGCAAGATGGACTCGTTAGGTGTGAAACGAAATGACACCCAGCTTCTGTCTGAGATATTCAAATGGTGTCTTGGCTAGGGGTTTAGTAAAGATGTCTACAATTTGTTCTATAGTGGGAATGTAATGGACCTGAATAATCTGATTGGTGACCTGCTCTCTCAGAAAATGATATTTTATGGTAATATGTTTTGTCTTGGAGTGGAAGACAGGATTTTTAGACACGCTGATGGCACTAGTGTTATCACAATGAATTGGGATCAGTGCAGTGTATTTTACCTCTAAGTTTGCGAGTGTCTAAATCATCCATAATACCTGTGTGCAACAGGTAGCAACAGTAATGTAATCTGCCTCTGTGGTTGATAAAGAAATGGAACCTTTCTTTTTACTAAGCCAGGCTACTAGGGAGTCACCCAAGAAGAATGCTCCTCCACTGGTGCTTTTTCTCTCATCAACACAGTTTGCCCAATCTGCATCTGAATAGGCAGTCAACTGAAGACTTTGATTTCTGGGATACCACAGACCATAAGTCATTGTCTCTTTAAAATACCTAAATATCCTTTTGACATCTTGCAAATGACTTTGTTTAGGTGTAGCCTGATATCTTCCTATCATTCCTAGAAAATGCATTATGTCTGGACGAGATGTTGTGATGTACAACAGGCTTCCTATCATTGATCGATATGAGCTTTGATCAACATCAGGTGAATCATCATACTTGCTTAGTTTACATCCAGTTACCATAGGTGTACCCACAGGTTTAGAATCTTCCATTTGAAACCTTTTCATCATTTCTCTTAGGTATTTTTCTTGAGAAATGAACATCCCTTCGGGCCTCTGAGTAATTTGCAGACCAAGGAAAAATGGCAGTTCTCCTATCATAGACATTTCAAATTCAGACTCCATGGTAGAAGCAAACCATTGTACCAGTGAATACTTATTACATCCAAATATGATGTCATCTACATAGACCAGTACGATGAGAAAATCATTATCCTCTGTCTTAATATACAGATTGTTGTCGGTTGTTCCTCTCTTGAACCCTTTGTTTTTGAGATACGTATCTAGTCTCTGATACCAGGCTCGAGGGGCTTGTTTTAAACCATATAAAGCTTTCTTCAACTTGCATAATAAGTCAAGGTTATCAGAAAATTTGAAACCCTCTAGTTGTTCCATATAGACTTCTTCACTTAAATATCCATTGACAAAGGCTGACTTGACATCCATTTGACAGACTTTAAACCTTTTATGACAAGCATAGGCAAGAAACATTCTGACAGCTTCTAATCTTGCTACGGGCGCAAATGTTTCATCAAAATCCAGTCCTTCTATCTGAGCATAACCTTTACAGACTAACCTCGCTTTGTTCTTGATAACTTGTCCTTGCTCATTCAACTTATTCTTAAATATCCATTTGGAGCCAAAGACGTTTTTACCTTTGAGTCTTTGAACCATCTCCCATGTATTGCTTTTCTCAATATCATCAAGTTCTTCATTCATTTCTTTAACCCAGTGATCATCTTTGTTGGCTTCATTAAAATTCTTGGGTTTCAGCATGGATATGAGAGCTATATGAGATTGTTCGGTGGTTTTGATTAGCTTTCTCTTGGTTTGTACACCTTTTTCTTTTTCTCCAATTATCTGACTTGCAGGGTGATTCTTTTGAATGATTCTGGAGGAAGAATATGTAGTTGACTGCTGATTTGAATTTGTCTGAGTGTCTGAGTCTTCATCTGATTCAGAGTCTTCATTTTCTTATTCTTGGACTTGTTCATCTTCAGCTTTAGCTATGTATTCTGTAGAAGACTCATTACCGTACACCTCTCTTGCTGGGATTCCTTCATCAATTTTTACATCAATACAATCAACCATTTTATGCAACCTCTTATTATAGCATCTGTATCCTTTACTATTTGCAGCATACCCTAAGAAAATACCTTCATCTGCTCTGTCATCATATTTGTCGAGGTTTTCATCATTATTCTTTATGTAGCATTTACTCCCAAAGACTCTGAAGTGTTTGATTGAGGCAGGTCTTCCAAACCATAATTCATAAGGTGTTTTGTCACTTTGTGGTCTGAGGTGAGTTTTGTTAAGCACATGGACTATTGTGTGTATTGCTTCTACCCAGTAGGTTTGACCAATGTTCTTCTCATTCATCATTGACCTGGCCATTTCCTGCACTGTTCTGTTTTGCCTCTCAACTACTCCATTTTTTTATGGAGTTCTTGGTATTGTGTATTCTCTCTTGATCCCATTCTCATCGCAGAATTCCTTGAAGTCTCTTGACATAAACTCTCCTCCCTGGTCTGATCTTACTGCCTTTAACCTCTTCCCTGTTTGAGTCTCAGTTGAAGCCTTAAATATCTTAAACTTCTCAAATGCTTCAGTTTTTTCTTTGAGAAAAGCAACCCAAGTAAGTTTGGAGTAATCATCGATAATCAAAATGAAGTAGTTTTCTTTCCCTGTGCCTTCCTGTCTTGATGGTTCACATAAATCCATATGAACTAGTTGGAGTGGTTTCTCTATTGAAGTAAAGCTCTTGGACTTAAACGGTGTCCTATTTTTCTTCCCTACTTGATAGGTTTTACACACTGAATCTTGGGGCTTTGATATTCTCAGAAGATCTTTTACTACCTCGAGGTTTTTTAGCTTGATTAAGTGGTCAAAGTTTAGATGTCCAAGTCTCCTATGCCATAACCAAATTTCATCATGTTTTCTTAGATGACATTCTTCTCTATTTTCTTTCAGTACATATACATTATTTTTTGTCCTTATGCCTTTGGCCACCACTTGTCCTGAGTTTATAGACTTTATCTTGCAATCCTTGGACGTGAACAACACCTCGCATCCTTTGTCACACATTTGACTTACACTGAGTAGGTTATGCTTCAACCCATCCACAAGTAGAACATCTTGGGCTTTTCCTTTTCCATTACTTAAGCTCACCATCCCTTTGCCTTTTATTTTCCCTGGAGCATCATTTCCAAAGGTTACACTTCCTTACTTTCTTTCACTTAGAGATAGAAACTTTCCTTTGTCTCCCATCATGTGTTTGGAGAATCCACTATCTATATACCAAGGGTTCATTTTTCGTTGAGCAGACAATACTAATCCACACTTGTTACTTTCCTTCTTCTTCCAAAACTTGACATTTTCAGCAGGGGATTTTGAATCTGGTTCGTAGTTCCTTAACCGACACTCAATAGATTTATGTCCAAAGTTATGACAGGTGTAGCATTCAACCTCATCATTCAATAAGTTAAACTTATTGTTGTAGTGTTGCCTACTTATTGACTGTTGATTATTTCTTGGCCTCCTTAGTTGTATGTGTCCAGAATTAATTTGGCAATTTGCAGTCCATGAAGGATTGTTACTTGACTGTATCATTCTTTGACGTGGCAAGTATTTATTCCTTTGAAATCTTAATTGCTCATGTCTAAGTCTTGAGGAACAATTTACAACTTTGTGACCAAAATTAGAACAGTAGAAACAATAGCCATAGAAAAATTCTTTGTACCTGGAAAATGGTTGCCTTCTTTGAGAAAATTGATTTCTTTCTTGCTGATTACGTCTTTCAGCAGAGAGAGCATTGTTTCTTCGTTCTATAGATTCAATCCTGGCACCTTTTTCTTTACTCGTCTTAGGCGGCTGATTCTCTTCCTTTGTTTCTGCAGACTTGTTATTGTCATTGGTTGTACTTTTGACAAACTTGATGGGTTCTTCATTTCCTAGTTTCCCACTGCTTGATCCCTCTTCATAACCCAAACCAGTTTTCATCTTTGGATTCCTTTGGATTCCTTATGAGGCTTTGATACTTGACAGACTCTGATTATACAAGGCTTGAATTTTTTCCATTTCTTTCCTTGTTTTCACTACTTCTTTTTCTAATGATTCACATCTTGTCTTCTTTTCTGATAGCTGTTGTTTCAAAATCTCTTCGATTTTCTTTGCCTCTTCCAATTCTACTTTTAGTAGGACAAGGTCTTCACCAGGTTCTTGACTATCTTTCTCGAACTGTATCAACAATTGTCTTTGCTTTCTATTCTTGATTCTTAGTCTATCAATCTCTTCCAATGCACTGATCAGTTCTCCTTCCATGTCAACCACAGCTTCTTCATCATTCTCATCACTACCTGTGATTTTATTATCATAATTCTCTTTGGACATAAGCATGAATTCATTTACCTTATCTTCATAGGAAGATTCACTATTGGTGTCTTCTGAGGAGTCATCATTGTTTACACATAAAATTTTCTTTTTATCAAATCTCCTGAATTTGTGCTTCTCTTCACCTTCATAGTTCTAATCATGTTTCTTGTGTGGACATTTATTTGAAAAATGACCTATCCTTCCATAGTTAAAGCATTTGAAAGGCAATTTACCTTTGTATTTTCCTGATCCCTTCAGTCTCTTCACAAATTTTTCTTCAATTTCATCAGGCTCAGAATCCTCATTCTTGTCTGCTTTAAATGATGCTTCTCTGGAAGTGGGTTTATATTTAACTATTCTCATTTCATATGCAGTTAGTGTTCTTAGAAGTTGATCAAACTGCAAGGTTTTTAGATCATTAAATTCTTCTATAGCAGAGACTTTTGGGTTGAACCTATCTGGGAGAGATCTCAATATTTTCTGAACTAAAGAAGGTTCCCCAATTGTTTCACTAAGTGTCTTCATTGAATTTGCTATTTCTTCTATTCTCAGAAAGTATTTTGCAATAGTTTCATCTTCCTTCATCTTCAGTTGTTCAAACTGTATTCTGTAGGTTTGAAGCTTTGCATCCTTTACCTTCTCATTACCCTCATAATTGTTAATGAGTTTGTCCCACATTTCTTTGGCGGTTTCTAGGTGCATAACTTTTACAAATTATGCTTCTGCAAGCCCACTCAAGATAGCATTCATAGCCTTAGCGTTGAAGCTAAATTCTAGTTTGTCATCCTTATTCGCTAGCACAACCGGCTTTACATAACTAGTATCTACCACATCCCAGACATCTACACCTAAAGCCATTATGTAGGTTCTCATTCTAACTTTCCAGAAGGCAAAGTTTGTTCCATTGAACAGAGGGGCCTTATTGGTTGAATTTCCTTCATGGATTGACATGTTTAATCTCTAGGATCTACCCTTAGATAAAAGGAACCTGGATCTGATACCAATTGTTGGACAACTGAGAGGGGGGGTGAATCAGTTGTTACCATGCTTAAACAATAATGCTTCTTTTAAAATCTTTACAAGGAACTCAATGATGATCACAATAATGCAGAGAGATAAACAAAGGCACATTCAGCATCAGTCACACACATGTGATACACAAAGACAAATATTTCCTGAGGAAACCCATAAAGGGTAAAAAGCTCTTTTTCTTTATATGATAAGTAATAGTTACATTCTTTACATTATCATACATATGAGCACCAGCTCATAATGAGGCTACAACCTCTGTTTTGCAAGTTGCAACTTGCTGAGAGCACCAACTCTCCGTTTTCTCTATCACCTACTAGAAGGAAGCACCGACTCCCTGGTTTCTCTAGCACCAACTAGAAGGAAGCCCCAACTCCCTGGTTTCTCTAGCACCAACTAGAAGGAAGCACCAACTCCCTGAGTGTTTCCAGCACCAACTGGATGGAAGCACCAACTTCCAATCATACATGCACCAACCTATATAACAGAGAACAAGATTTCTCCCTTGCACCACCCTACCACCCTGGTTTCTCTAGCTGCAACTAGATGGAAGCTACAAATCCCTGTGTTCAAGCACCCACTTGAACATCTGAGGACAAAAATCCTCCCTAGCACCTCCCAACCTCCCTGAAATATAAATCTTTGCTACTGAAACTTATTACAGTTGTTAGCGTCAGAAGTCACTCCTGGATTGCTTGTAGGAGCAGAGCCCGACACCCATCAGTTTAATGTCACGATTTGTTTATAAAGGGGTGATCAAATTGAGATAAAGACTCAAGGAGATATTACTCTAACTCAGGGAATGGGTCTTGTACGTAAAGAACAAAGGAGGTCTGGAATCCTAACTTCATCCAGTGGGTTGATTAAAAGATGAGCAGGTGGAAGACTTAGTAAGAAAGGTGAACAGAGAGCTCTGGGAAACAGGCTTGCAGTGGTTTGTAGGGGAAAAAATCTGAATGCAAGATCCTCCTGGTTCAGGGCTTCAAGAAATTGAATAGAAGACTTGACTGGATCCTCCAATTCCAAGTCATTCATCGTTAAGGAAATCACAGGAACCAATTAGAGACTCTGTAACTATTACAGTGATCCATTACAACATCATCCTATAACAGCTACAACTCGACTAGATCCTCCAATTCTGAGCTACTCTAACACAGTATAACAAAGATGTAAAGAAACTAACATTCATAAGGCAAGAAGTCTCAGAAGTCTATACATAACCAGAGCATCAGTGCTTCATTAAATATTTACAACCGGGAGCTCTTCTCAACCATCGATCCCTTACAAAATGGAGAAAACGCCTACATATACTTGGAGCTGACTCAGGCGCTGAAGGCGCAATCATATCATGAATTCAATGCTTGACGCTGAGGAGCTTCTCTATCAGGATGGGTTGTCAGTCAGCCTCAATCAAATCTATCCTCTTCTCCCCTATCATATGCCTCCTTAATTCAGCATGGCTCGTGCAAGGTGGTAGCTGAGCCCTTTGAATGTTGAACTGGCATGTGCAGGTTCCTCTGGTGAGTTGGAGACTTGGCTTGGCTTTCCTGAAGAGAACCGGTACAATGGACCCTCCTGGGTAAATTTCAGCCGGGACCTCCATACTCTGTAATAAATGGGTGACGCGAGGCTTCACCCACCCTCTTTCTCCTTTTCTGTTGAGCTAAAGCAGATCTTTAGATCCCTGAGTGGAATCCCTGATGAAAACCTGACCCAATCCACAGGTCTCTTCTTCTTTCCTCACGGTCTCTTTTTCTTCACCGTGACTTTTCCCTGACTCTGTATAGGGTTTCGGGGTTTCGCGTTCCCCGTTGTCAAGAGTTCTTGACCAATTGAAATCTCGATGATCGATTCTCCGATGAGCACTCTTTTTCCCTTAGCCCATCCGAGCTATACGATGGTCCATGTGACCTTCTACCATATGACCGCAGCCATATAGCTTTCCATCGGGGTTTTAGGGTTTGCGACATCAATGTGCACGCATCCTCCGGACTCGCGATTCTCCGATCCCCGATGGCTCATGGTCGTTGACCTGTCAATGATCCATTCCCCATCATGAAAGCCTACCACCTGTCCTCCGTCGACTTCTGTGGCCCCACACTCTTGGTGTCGGGATATCACGTATCGTGATATCGCAGTGTTTGATGCAACGGTTCCCTCGCCTCCAAGAACCCTGATTTTTCGATGAGCTTGACCTCCACCCCGTTGACAACTGGATCCCACACTATGGTGCTCCTCTCGGTCCCACCATGACTGACAGTTATTCCCCACCGATCGAGACTTCGCGGATCGCAATTTTGAAGTGCACGAATCACTCATCCCCGGGATCCCCGATATCCCGATGGCTTCAACTCCAATGGACGCTTCCCTGTCGAGACCCTCCCCGATAACGCTGATCTCCTGCCACGTGTCCTTTCCAGATGGACGGTCTCTATTAACTCTCAGGGATTCGGGACTTTCGTTGTCTTTTTTCTATTTGTTTTCCTGAGACAAGAAATATTGCTAACATTAGGCTCCATGGGGGATAGAGTTGTCCCTGCGATGCTCTAAGAACTCATTCCACAGCTTCAGTGCCTTGCTGTTGGGATATGGAGTCATGTTGAAAACATCCTGCTGCTGAAAATACAGGCTGAAAAATAAAAGTAACAAAATAAAGCTACATGCTCAAAGGATCTTATTTATATACAATCCTAAACTAATAAAATATTTTACATGGGCTAGGTGAAAGAGAAGTTCCACCATAGCCATTCAAGCAGCTTTCTGGATAGAAGCTCCTTCCTTCTGTCAATGATCATCAGCAGATGGTGTAGCCGTGACAGCAAAACGGTTACACTCATCAACTCCTCCTTACAGGCTGGAGTTGAGATGAAATAGGGCGTCTCCAAGGCATAGGAGAAATGCCACTCCATGTATTTGCTGACAGGGTCATCGAATGAGTGGCCATTTCCAAGGAATTGGAGAAATATGGCCTCTTATGCTACACATTTGTTCGGACGAGGCCGAATGTCTCTGATATCTACAGGCGGGTGAATAACTGAAGTAGGCCCGCTGATCTCAGGTGGTGGTTGCTCGCTGAATGGCTCTGCGCAGTCTGTAAGATGCATCTTCGACTGCTCCTCTGGTTCTTCTAATGCCTCTTCTTGGATCTCCCAAGGGTCAGAGTCATAATCATCATAGATAGGACCTGTGGGAAAGCTCTGCTTTTCAATTTGCTGCTCAGGGGGGCTGATTTCCTCGCATTGTCTTTCATTTGTGAACAGAGGAGAAGGCTCTACAGTCTTCTCTTTGAAGCTCTGGGTGTCCAGCTCAGAACCTGATTCATAGCTGTCATACACGGGCTGGCTGCTACCTAGGTCATCAATATATGATGTGGGGCTTTGCTGCTCCTCAATTTAATAGTCGTTAAAGCTAGGTTAGCACCAGACTTCTTCATCTTGCAAAAAAGGAATGATCTCTAGATCCTCCTTTTCAATCCCGAATGTAAATACATCATGGGAAATCTCGTGAAGAAACAGAGAACAGTCCTCTTCCCCAACTACCACTTCATCGATTTGATTTGAGACAACAAGCTCATCGGGGGCAGATGCTATCTCACCTAATAAATCTTCAACAATCTCTTCAAAATATTTTCTCAAAGCGTCTGCCTCAAGGACTGGAAAATCCTGTGCACAGTCTTCATATTTCAACCCTTCTAATTGGGAAGAGAGATGTTTCACCTGCTCCATCAGCTTACTGAGGGCGCCATCCTCCTCCATGGGAACTTCATCACTTTCATAACCTGCCTTGGATGCAGATGAATGGGGAGGAGAAAGGACTGAGTTCTGATCCAGGTCATCGGGATCCTCCCCACAACTTACGTCAGAAATAGCTTTCTCTTGTATAGAGTTGTGGTATCCCTCACAACAATTATGACAAATTAACTCAGGGGGATACAAACTCTGACAATAGGCAGTGAAAGCTACATGGAATCCATGGAGCAAAGAAATGCTAGTAGGGGGTAACGAATGGTACCATTTACGCGCATCCCCTGCTAACGAGAACATGAACATCTTCAGTAACACATCCTCATGATGTATCTCCCACTGATGCATGAGTTCATGAAACTCACTGAGGTGCTGAGCAGGGATGTCCTCTTCAAACTTTCCAAATATGGGCAAATAATCACCCCATTCATCCATAGAGGGGACAACATTAGGAAAACCAGGAATAGCAGAAAAATTAAAAGGAGCAAACCTGCGAGCAAGGATTTTCTCCATATCGAACCAATGAAGTCGCCAATCAATCCTCGAATCATGGAGTCACTAGGTGAAAAATGTGCATCTCCGAATGTGTCTGGTCCTTGTTCACCATCAAAGGCCAGATCTTAACACTATCACTAACCCAGGAAACTTCTCAGGATGAGAAAGCAGCCGCTGAAACCTTCTCGAGAATGCTCTTCTGGGTCATTTTTCAGGTGTGCCAACAGTGGCCACAACTGAAACAGTAAAGTGGAAACAATGGAGTCGCCATAGTGGAGTTTCCAGGTGCATAGTAGTAATCTGAATAATTATGATTTCTGATGCACCTTCATAATCAGTTGATCGTTGTCATTCTGCCCAGGGAAAATCTTCAACTTTGTCCCCGGTAACGGCGCCATAAATGTTAGCATCGGAAGTCACTCCTGGATTGCTTGCAGGAGCAGAGCCCGACACCCATCAGTTTAATGTCACGATTTGTTTATAAAGGGGTGATCAAATGGAGATAAAGACTCAAGGAGATATTACTCTAACTCAGGGACTGGGTCTGGTACATAAAGAACAAAGGAGGTCTGGAATCCTAACTTCAGCCAGTGGGTTGATTAAAAGATGAGTAGGTGGAAGACTTAGTAAGAAAGTTGAACAGATAGCTCTGGGCAACAGGATTGCAATGGTTTGTAGGGGAAAAACTCTGAACGCAGGATCCTCCTGGTTCAGGGCTTCAAGAAACTGAATAGAAGACTTGACTGGATCCTCCAATTCCAAGTCATTCAGCATTAAGGAAATCAAAGGAACTGATTAGAGACTCCGTAACTATTACAGTGATCCATTACAACATCATCCTATAACAGCTACAACTTGACTAGATCCTCCAATTCCGAGCTGCTCTAACACAGTATAACAAAGATGTAAAGAAACTGGCATTCATAAGGCAAGAAGTCTCAGAAGTATATACATAACCAGAGCATCAGTGCTTTATTAAATCTTTACAACCCGAAGCTCTGCTCAACCATCAATCGCTTACAAAATGGTGAAAACACGTAGATATACTTGGAGATGACTCAGGCACAATCATATCATGAATTCAATGCTTGACGCTGAGGAGCTTCTCTATCAGGATGGGTTGTCAATCTGCCTCAATCAAATCTGTCCTCTGCTCCCCTGTCATATGCCTCCTTAATTCAGCATGGCTTGCGCTAGGGGGTAGTTGAGCCCTTTGAATGTTGAACTGGCATGTGCAGGTTCCTATGGTGAGTTGGAGACTCGGCGTGGCTTTCCTGAAGAGAAATGGTACAAGGGACCCTCTTGGGTAAATTTTAGCCGGGACCTCCATACTCTGTAATAAATGGGTGACGTGAGGCTTCACCTACCCTCTTTCTCCTTTTATACTGAGTCGAAGCGGCTCTTTAGATCCCCGAGTGGAATCCCTAATGAAAACCTAACCCAGTCCACAGGTCTCTTCTTCTTTCCTCACGGTCTCTTTTTCTTCACCGTGACTTTTCCCTGACTCTGTATAGGGTTTCGGGGTTTCACATTCCCTGTTGTCAAGATTTCTTGACCCTTTGAACTCCCGATCACTGATTCTCTGATGAGCGCTCTTTTTCCCTTAGCCCATCCGAGCTATACGATGGTCCATGTGACCTGCTACCATATGACCGTAGCCATATAGCTTTCCATCGGGGTTTCGAGGTTTGCGACATCAATGTGCATACATCCTCCAGACTCACGATTCTCCGATCCTCGATGGCTCATGGTTGTTGACCTGTCAACGGTCCATTCCCCATCGCGAAAGCCTGCCACTTGTCCTCCGTCGACTTCTGTGGCCCCACACTCTTGGTGTCAGGATATCGCGTATCGCGATATCGTAGTGTTTGATGCAACGGTTCGCTCGCCACCAAGAACCTCGATTTTTCGATGAGCTTGACCTCCACTCCATTGAGAACTGGCTCCCGCAATATGGTGCTCCTCTCGGTCCCACCATGAATGAAAATTGTTCCCCACTGATCGGGGCTTCATGGATCACAATTTTGAAGTGCACAAATCACTCGTCCATGTGATCCCCGATATCCCGATGGCTTCAACTCTGATGGTCGCTTCCCTGTCGGGACCCTCCCTGATAACACTGATCTCCTGCCACGCGTCCTTTCCAGATGGATGGTCCTTATTAACTCTCGGTTATTCGGGACTTTCACTGTGTTGTTTCTATTTGTTGTCCTGAGACAAGAAATGTCACTAACAACAGTGATATATGTTCAACAATGGCTTACCAGACTCATGAATGTTCTACTACATTTTGTTGCTCTGTCTGCCTCACTGCCTTCCTGCACACATGAATTGCACTATCTGTTCTTCTGCCATTTATACTCTCTGCACCATGTCCCTTCAATGTAACCATCCTCTACTATGTATTTCGGCTCCTGTTCTCTGCCTCCTTGCTCACACTTCAATCCTTCCACACAGCGACCACAACAAACTCCAACAACAACAACGACTCTTCTCTTCTCTGTACCATGTATATATAGCTTATGTGCATCTTGTGCATGCAATATTCACCATTCCTCTGCATGTTCATACTGCGCCAATATCCTCCACATCTCAAGTTCTCTGCATGATCATCGTCGTGACTCTTCAGCTTCTCTCGCTGTTTTCCCACGCGTTCAGCATCACTGGGTGTTATGCTAAGATACCTCAACCTCTCTGGCAGTTGAAACTCTTTGTCTTCTCTGTAACAGTTGAGCTCACCTTCTCTGTTTCAGTTACAGGCCTCAATGCCCATCCAGCTATCAATCTCCTTCACGAACATCTTCATTCCTCTTGAAGATTCCCAGCGGCTCTTCACCTTCTCTGTCAATCATCCCATGTGTCTTCAAGTCCTCTGGATGAAACCATCAGTGGTTTCTGGCAGTTATACTATTTCGTGCTACAGTAGCCCTCTGATCTCCTTCAGGTTTATTTGCACCGTTGGATGAACTTTATTAATCTTTCCTTTAAATCAAGTTTCGGCATTTCGGCATTCATGTGGCGAAGTGTCTCGACACTTCATGTCGTGATCTTCGAAGCTCTGATACAAATCTTTTCTGTGTTAGCTCCTTTCTCTATATGACCATGGTCATAACCAAGCGCTTATGAAAAAATCACTTTTCGTGAATTTGAATTTTGTGAGTCTATAGATGAGACATCTCGAATCTCAAAGTCGTGATCCCCGATACCCCGAAATGGCGTGGGATCAATGGTCCTAATCAGAGCTTGATTCAATGGCTGCGATTGAATCACAATTTCGCATATCGTGAAATCAGCATTCTTGTTTAATTATTTACTTTCCTCTCCATGTTGCGATCCCCAAATTCCCGAAATGGACTTGGATTCAATGGTCCAGATTCAATCTTGATTCAACGGTTGCGATTGGATCGCGAATTCGCATATCGAAAAATCGAGATTCCTGTTGCATTGTTTCTTTGACAACTCCAACACGCGATCCTCGAAACTCCGACATGGTGTAAGTCTACTGACGTCACATGTGTTAAATAATTGCCACGTGTCACCCTGATTCGTGACTTACATGTGCTTGGAATGTTGAATCAATCTCACACTTTTCATTACCTAGTTGTGCCACGTGTTCCTAGCTGACGTGGTTTGTTGACATGAGTCGGATCGACGGTCCAAATCTTATCTTGATCTGATGGTTGCGATTAAATCGTAATATCGCATATCGCAATTTCAGGATTCCTGATGTTAATAATCATTGACATGTTTAACTCATGATCCCCGAAACTCCTAAATGGAGTCGGATCAATGGTCCACATAACATCCTGAGATGGACGGTCCTCCTGCTTTCAGGATTTTGTGAGCCCTCTACTCCTTTCACTTTAAAGATCGTGCAGGTTCTCCTTGATCCAACGATGGTCGGACCCTGCGATCAGACCTAATGCCTGAGATCTATCCTCCTCTTCAGCGTGCTCCTCTTATCTACATTGAGATCTGACAGTCATCATTCTGTCGGGAATTTTGGATGGGATCCAATGATCAGGAATACTTCACAAACTTTATGCGACTTCATCATGCCTGATCAACGTTGCGTTTCCTTTGATCATTCAATCTTCCTGGACTTATCTTCTATTTTTCCGTTGATCATCGCTGTTGTACTCAAGCCATCATTACTATTGTACTTTCCATCAATGACAAGCATACACTACCTGTTAAATATTTTCCAACATGAGAGTCTGTGAGTAGTGAGCATAAGTGGCTCTTGGGAGAGAATCTTTCCTCTTAAGCTGTGTGACTTTCTCGATGAAGTTTAGTCCGATCTCAGGGGTGACCCACTGTTAAGAGTGAGGAGTAGTGTGGTATAAGTTTGGGAGGTTCATGGAAGGTTTGCACACAGTTGGTGGTTTTACTCCAGTTAAAAGATTAGTATCATTTTTGTGCTTAATTATGTATGTTATTGATGTTTGTGATTCTTGAAATGTTATCATCTGTTTCGTTGCATGTGGGAATTATTGTCAATTCTCTTTGAGTATGTATGGTAGCAACAAATTTGTGTTATTTTTTTAAAATCCATTAGAAATGCATGTTATAT